>JBBCBC010000030.1:22355764-22672607 GCA_037126765.1 Stenogyne calaminthoides
TTAATGGAAATCTATTTGCTGGCTTGAATTAATTAATGGGCTAGATAATCTTAAACACGGGAAATAATAACCGGAGCCATATTGATCGTAATATGGGTTAAGATGGATAGTGCAATATTAATTATGTAGTGGGATTAATTAATATTTATGGGCTTGAATAATATTGTGGCTCAATATTGATAATTCAAGATCCATTGGAAGGATCAATATTGATATATTCAAGATTTCTTTGAGATCAAGAAAAGATTTTCCCACATTGTTTTTTCCCCAAATTTTTTACCACCACCCTATCTATAAATAGGGGATGATTCTTTCATTCCCAAGGACAATTCCATGTGCTGGAAAAATTAGTAAATCCACAAAGGTGGTGCAACAATTTTTTATTTTCCCTTTTGTTAATTGTTCGCGAGCATCCTTCCACCAGATTGTCAAGCAAGGACTAGGGAATACTTGAGAAGGCTTTTCGGTGTGTTTAATCGACGAGACCATTGCCACTCCAAGAGGTTAGTTCACGTAAACCCGTAGCAATTCCACATGCGTATGATTTATGTGAACTGTTTATATGCATGATTTGTTGTTGAATTATTATTTGAATCAATATAGGATTAATTCATGCTAGTAATAATTGTTAGAATTAAATTTGTATTTAAATATTCATCCCGAATAGATCCGTGCAAATAATTCCCCAACAGGAACTACTAGTTGTGTGACCCATAGGCCCTCATATATCGAGCGATTAGTCAAACTAACGGTCTTAATTTAAACCTAGACTATTAATTAGACATTCTCAATATATGAGGTACGTTGCGAGAAACATGCAACTACCTGTAACTGAAACATGGGCTATTACGATTTCCTCCTTTCATTCGCGAATACTCGATTAAGTCTTGAACATGCTTAAGTCATCTGAGTTCTCACAACCTCAATGACAGCAATGACTCATGGGAACAATTGCATGAATAAACATGATATTCAAACAAGTGTATTGCCATACAGTAATATTAAATGAATTATAATATTAAATCAAACTGAATATCATCGAGTATTATGTCCTTACAATAGATTGTCTCTAGGAAACTAACACTAACATACTTCCCACACATATTATCTGGTGGGAAAAATGATAACAACATCGCACAAGGGTTGAGATAGAAAAAAATATTATAATATTATCCGATGGGACAGTTTTAGAGGGACGACGAAGCTGTGAGACACGTAGATAACTTTAGGACGTTTCCGAAATGGTATTATAATAGGAAAACAGACATCCTAGTCAAAAGTTAAGGCCAAAACAATTTTCACCATCCAATGGCCAAAACCCCAATCGCCGTTTCCAGATCCTCCATCCGACATCGCCCATCCTTGCGATCAAAATTACAACAAGAACAAGCAAAACCCTACTACAGTGATCTGTGAAAAAAAAACGCCTATACTTCCCACACATATTTTCTAGTGGGAAAAATGATAACAACATCACACAAGGGTTGCGATAGAGAAAAATATTATAATATTATCCGATGGGACAGTTTTACAGGGACGGCGAATCTATTAGAAATATAGATAACTTCAAGACGTTCCGAAATGGTATTATAATAGGAAAACGAACACTCGATTCAAAAGTTATGGCAAAAACAGTTTTCACCATCCAATGGCCAAAACCCCAATCGTCGTTTCCTGATCCTCCATCCGATAATGCCCATCCTTGCGATCAAAATTATAACAAGAACAAGCAAAACCCTACTACAGTGATCTATGAAGAAAAAATGCTTATACTAAGAACAAATATTATCTGGTGGAAAAACGATTACAACATTACACATGGGTTGCGATAGAGAAAAATATTATAATATTATCCGGTGTGACAGTTTTAAAGGGACGATGAAACTATGAGACACGTAGATAACTTCAAGACGTTTCTGAAACGGTATTATAATATGAAAACGGACACCCGAGTCAAAAGTTATGGCCAAAACAGTTTTCAACATCCAATGGACAAAACTCCAATCGCCGTTTCCAGATCCTACATTCCACATCACCCATCCCTGCGATCAAAATTACAACAAGAGCCTATATTACCCACACATATTATCAGGTGGAAAAAACGATAACAACATCATACAAGGGTTGCGATAGAGAAAAATATTATAATATTATCCGGTGGGATAGTTTTAGAGGGACGGCGAAGCTGTGAGACATGTAGATAACTTCAAGATGTTTCCGAAACGGTAATATAATAGGAAAAAAGACACCCGAGTCAAAAGTTATGGCCAAAATAGTTTTCACCATCCAATGGCCAAAACCCCAATCGCCGTTTCCAAATCCTCCATCCGACATCGCCCATTCTTGCAATCTAAATTACAACAAGAACAAGCAAAACCATAATACAGTGATCTATGAAAAAAATGCCTATACTTCCCACACATATTATCTGGTGGGAAAAACGATAACAACATAACACAAGGGTTGCGATTGAGAAAAATATTATAATATTATCCAATGGGATAGTTTTAGAGGGATGGCGAATCAGTGAGAAATGTAGATAACTTCAAGACGTTTCCAAAACGGTATTATAATAGGAAAATGGACAACCGAGTCAAAAGTTATGGCCAAAACAGTTTTCCCCATCCAATGGCCAAAACTCAAATCGTCGTTTCCAGATCCTCAATCATACATCGCCCATCATTGCGATCAAAATTACAACAAGAACAAGTAAAACCCTACTACAGTGATCTATGAAAAAAAAACGCCTATACTACCCACACATATTATCTGGTCGGAAAAATGATTACAACATCACAAGGTTTGCGATAGAGAAAAATATTATAATATTATCCGGTCGGACAGTTTTAGAGGGACAACAATCTGTGAGACATGTAGATAACTTCAAGATGTTTCCGAAAAAGTATTATAATAGGAAAATGGACACCTGAGTCAAAAGTTATGGCCAAAACAGTTTTCACCATCCAATGACCAAAATCCCAATCGCCGTTTCCAGATCCTCCTTCCAACATTGCCCATCCTTGCGATCAAAATTACAACAAGAACAAGCAAAACCCTACTACAGTGATCTATGAAAAAAAATGCCAATACTACCCACACATATTATCTGGTCGGAAAAACGATTACAACATTACACAAGGGTAGCGATAGAGAAAAATATTTTAATATTATCAGGTGGGACAGTTTTAGAGGGACGGCGAAGCTGTGAGACATGTAGATAACTTCAAGCCGTTTCAGAGACCCGTGTCAAAAGTTATGGCAAAAATAGCTTTCACCATCCAATGGCCAAAATCCCAAATCGTCGCTTCCAGATCCTCCATCCGACATTGCCCATCCTTACGATCAAAATTACATCAAGAACAAGCAAAACCCTACTACAGTGATCTATGAAAAAAAATGCCTATACAAATCACACATATTATCTACTGGGAAAAAGGATTACTACATCACACATGGGTTGCGATAGAGAAAAATATTATTATATTATCCGGTGTGACAGTTTTAGAGGGACGACAAAACTGTGAGACACGTAGTTAACTTCAAGACATTTCGGAAACAATATTATAATAGAAAAATGGACACCCGAGTAAAAAGTTATGGCCAAAACAGTTTTCACCATCAATTGGCCAAAACCCCAATCGCCGTTTCCAGATCCTCCATCCGACATCGCCCATCCTTGCGATCAAAATTACAACAAGAACAAGCAAAACCCTACTACAGTGATCTATGAAAAAAAACCGCCTATACTACCCACACATATTATTTGGTGGGAAAAATGATTACAATATCACACAAGGGTTGCGATAGAGAAAAATATTATAATATTATCTAGTGGGATAGTTTTAGAGGGACGACGAAGCTATGAGACAAGTAGATAACTTCAAAACGTTTCCGAAATGATATTATAATACGAAAACGGACACCCGAGTCAAAAGTTATGGCCAAAACAGTTTTAACCATCCAATGGCCAAAACCCCAATCGTCGTTTCCAGATCCTCCATCCGACATCGCCCATCCTTGCGATTAAAATTACAACAAGAACAAGCAAAACCCTACTACAGTGATATATGAAAAAAAAACGCCTATACTACCCACACATATTATCTGGTGGGAAAAATGATTACAACATTACACATGAGTTGCGATAAAGAAAAATATTATAATATTATCCGGTGTGATAGTTTTAGAGGGACGGCGAATCTGTGAGAAATGTAGATAACTTTAAGACGTTTCCGAAATGGTATTATAGTAGGAAAACAGACACCCGAGTCAAAAGTTATGGCAAAAACAGCTTTCACCATCCAATGGCCAAAACCCCAATCGTGGATTCTAGATCCTCCATCCGACATTCCCCATCCTTATGATAAAAATTACAACAAGAACAAGCAAAACCCTACTACAGTGATCTATGAAAAAAAATGCCTATACTAATCACACATATTATCTGCTGGGATAAAAGATTACAAGACGTTTCCAATGGCCAAAACCCCAATCGCCGTTTCCAAATCCTCCATCCGACATCGCCCATCCTTACGATCAAAATTACAACAAGAACAAACAAAACCCTACTGCAGTGGTCTATGAAAAAAAAATGCCTATACTACCCACACATATTATCTGGTGGGAAAAACGATTACAACATCACACATGGGTTGCGATAGAGAAAAATATTACAATATTATCTGGTGGGATAATTTTAGAGGGACGGTGAAGCTATGAGACATGTAGATAACTTCAAGACGTTTCTAAAACGGTATTATAAATACGAAAACGGACACCCTAGTCAAAAGTTATTGCCAAAACAGTTTTCCCCAACCAATTGCCAAAATCCCAATCGCCGTTTCCAGATCCTCCATCCGACATTGCCCATCCTTGCAATCAAAATTACAACAAGAACAAACAAAACCCTACTATAGTGATCTATGAAAAAAAATGCCAATACTACCCACACATATTATCTAGTGGAAAAAACGATTACAACATCACACAAGGGTTACGATAGAGAAAAATATTATAATATTATCCGGTGGGACAGTTTAGAGGTACGGTGAAGCTATGAAACATCTTGATAACTTCAAGACGTTTTTGAAATGGTATTATAATGGGAAAACGGACACCCGAGTCAAAACTTATGCCCAAAATAGTTTTCACCATCCAATTACCAAAACCCCAACCGATGTTTCCAGATCCTCCATCCGACATCGCCCATCCTTGCGATCAAAATTACATCAAGAACAAGCAAAACCCAGCTATAGTGATTTATGAAAAAAAACATTTATATTACCCACATATTATCTGGTGGAAAAATGATTACAACATCACACAAGGGTTGCGATAGAGAAAAACATTATAATATTATCCGGTGGGTTTTATAGGGACAGCGAAGCTATGAGAAATGTAGATAACTTCAACACATTTCCGAAACGGTGTTGTAATAGGAAAACGGACCCCAGAGTCAAAAGTTATGCCCAAAACAGTTTTCACCATCCAATGGCCAAAACCCCATTCACCGTTTCCAGATCCTTCCATCCTCCATCTCCCATCCTTGCGATAAAAATTACAACAAGAACAAACCCTACTACAGTGATCTATGAAAAAAAACTCCTATACTACCCACACATATTATCTGGTGGGAAAAACGATTACAACATCACACAAGGGATGCGATTGGGAAAAATATTATAATATTATCTGGTGGGACAGTTTTAGAGGGACGGCGAAGCTGTGAGACATGTACATAACTTCAAGACATTTTCGAAACGGTATTATAATATGAAAACAGACACCCGAGTCAAAAGTTATGGCCAAAACAGTTTTCACCATTCAATGGCCAAAACCCCAATCGCCATTTCTAGATCCTCCATTCGACATCGCCCATCCTTACGATCAAAATTACAACAAGAACATGGAAACCCTACTACAGTGATCTATGAAAAAAAAATGCCTATATTACCCACACATATTATCTGTTGGGAAAAACGATTACAACATCACACAAGGGTTGCAATAGAGAAAAATATAATAATATTATATAGTGTGACAGTTTTACAGGGACGATGATGCTGTGAGACATGTAGATAACTTCAAGACGTTTCCAAAATGGTATTATATTAGGAAAACGGACACCCGAGTCAAAAGTTATGGCAAAAATAGTTTTCACCATCCAATGGCCAAAACCCCAATCGCCGTTTCCAGATCCTCCATCCGACATTGCCCATCCTTGCGATCTAAATTACAAAAAGAACAAGCAAAACCCTACTACAGTGATCTATGAAAAAAAATGCCAAATACTAACCACACATATTATCTGGTGGGAAAAACGATTACAACATCACACAAGGGTTGCGATGGAGAAAAAAATTATAATATTTTCCGATCGGACAGTTTTAGAGGGACGGTGAAGCTGTGAGACATGTAGATAACTGCAAGACGTTTCCGAAACAGTATTATAATAGGAAAATGGACACCCGAGTCAAAATTTATTGCCAAAACAGTTTTCACCATCTAATGGCCAAAACCTCAATCGCCGTTTCCAGATCATCCATCCGACATCGCCCATCCTTACGATCAAAATTACAACAAGAACAACCAAAATCCTACTACAATGATCTATGAAAAAAAAATGCCTATACTACCCACACATATTATCTGGTGGGAAAAACGATTACAACATCACACAAGGGTTGCGATAGAGAAAAATAATATAATATTATCTGGTGGGACAATGTTAGAGATACGGTGAACCTGTGAGACATGTAGATAACTTAAAGACGTTTCTGAAATGATATTATAATACGAAAATAGACACCCGAGTCAAAAGCTATAGCCAAAATAGTTTTCCCCAACCAATTGCCAAAACCCCAATCGTCATTTCCAGATCCTCCATCCGACATCGCCCATCCTTACGATCAAAATTACAACAAGAACAACCAAAACCCTACTACAGTGATCTATGAAAAAAAATGCCTAAACAACCCACACATATTATCTGGTGGGAAAAACGATGACAACATCACACAAGGGTTGCAATAGAGAAAAATATTATAATATTATCGGGTGGGATAATTTTAGAAGGACGGCGAAGCTGTGAGACAAGTAGAAAACTTCAAGAGGTTTTTGAAACGATATTAAATTACGAAAACGGACACCCGAGTCAAAAGTTATGGCCAAAATTGTTTTCACCATCCAATGGCCAAAACCCCAATCACTGTTTCCAGATCCTCCATCTGACATTGCCCATCCTTGCGATCAAAATTACAATTAGAACAAACAAAGCCCTACTATAGTGATCTATGAAAAAAAATGCCTATGCTGTAGGTCCCGAACGGGTTTTCGTCAGGGCAGAAGTCTAGAGGGGAGGGGTGAATAGACTTCTGAAAACTTTTGTGTGAGATCAGGTGTGAAATGCAAGTATACTTGATCAAAGTGCGTGTGAATAAGTTTGGACTAATATCCAACTTACTGATCGCCTGATGGCAGATCAGTTCAGTGTCTATCAGTTTAACTGATGTGCGGAAGCTATGTTTTACCCGTGTGAAAAACCAGTTTGTTAAGTCATAATTCTAAGATATCTGTTTTGAATCAGATGACAAAATGTCAAACTGATCAGATCAGTCGCTTGGTGCAAATTTGATCCAGACTCAGAATATGTAGGTCCCGAACGGGTTTTGTGAGGGCAGAAGTCTAGAGGGGGGGTGAATAGACTTCTGAAAACTTTTCGTGCGGATCAGGTGTGATTGCAGATTTCTGATCGAGTCTTTAATGAGTTAGTTTGGGTGATGTTCAATCTTCTTTTGAGTGCACAGGGGAAGATCGGTTTGATATCTGTCGGTTTAATCGAGGATGGGGGAAGCTTGTAAATACCCGTGTGAAAAACCAGTTTATCAATTCAGATTCTTAAGTCAGTTTTCAATCAGCTGACTAAGGTGTCAACCTGATCAGATCAGTTGCTTGGTACAGACTGAGCTTAACTTAGAATATGTATGCAATTTTAAACTCAGTTGTGTGAATAGTGTAAAGCAATAAAGAAAGTAAGTAAATGCACACAAGATTTTATAGTGGTTCAGACGAAACCCGTCTTAAGTCCACTCTTCCCTTAACATAGGGGCACCAACTTAACCAACTTAACCAACTGGACTTAGTTTTATGTATTAGTCCAACACCCAACAGATGTTTATTGAGTTCACACTCAACCGAACCAGAAATCAGAAACTAGAATCCCTAGTCTGAAATCTTGCGGTAACAAACTTAACCTAACTTTGAGTTTGGGTAAAGGTTTGTTGTGGTTCCAACTGGAAATCTATCCTGGTGTTTATGTAGCCAATCTTTAGTGGATAGGATTTCTTGCTAAGAACTATGGGATGAACACTCTAAGAATAATCTTCAAATATGGTGTTCTTCGAGCGGAGATTTTGCTGTAGTTTTTGCTTCTTTTGCGGTGTCTCCGTGTTCGATCTTAGTCTGTCTCTCTCCTTCTTCAATTTTGAAGATCGATCCCATTTTATAGACCTCAAAATCAAAGAGTTGTTGGAGAGCAATTTGAATTTCGGGCTATATTAGGTAGGCTGTAGGATATGATTGTGACGTGCTCCGAATATCGGCGTGGCCATAGGCATGATTAGCGCCATTTATGTCCGCAGCGTCGAATCCCGTATTGTCAGCTCTCTTTGTGCACGTGTCGCTTTCTCCTTGGCTTCGTGAGGCGGCACTTCAGTAATTTGTCCGTTAGACGATTGATATTCCTTTTGTAGAAGATTTGTCTTGTCTGGTGTACCATTTTGATTGACGCCAGGTGTGAGCTGACTTGATCAGATAACTGATCAGTCTACCATGTTGAGTCTTCTGATGCATATTGTCTTAGCTCAATATGCAGACTCGGCTGATATAGGTCTTCAGGTCTTCTGGTAGTCTTCTGATCTTTAGGTGACTCTGAGCCTCAGTGTATTCAGTCATACTGAGTCTTCAGATTTGTTACCGAGTCTTCAGGTTCATCTGAGTCTTCTGGTTCATCTGAGTCTTCAGGTTCATCTGAGTCTTCAGTGTCTTCTGTCTTCACCTGATCTTCTGACTTCTTTTCTTCTGATTTGTTCTTAGCCTTCTGATCATCTGACCTTATCTGGGTCATCTGATGTTTCGACCTGACCTATACATATTGAGTTCCCCCTCAATATGTAACCTATCTTTTACATCAGCTATCTATACATTTCAGCTGGTCATCTTAATCTGATTCTAAGTCATCAGTCAGCTAACAGGTCTGACTGGTCCTATTACAACCCATTTTGGAACTTCCATCAAAACTTAAATACAAATTTCCCAACAATTTCCCCCTTTTTGATGGAACCAAAACACTTAATCAGAAAAATAGATACCACGAATAGAAATGCAGTTAATGAAATGCAGTACAAATTTCAGAAGACAATGAGATGTTGTCTTAGAATCAGAGAGATGAAATATTTCATTCAGATAGGTAAATGCATTATAGAATACATGAAAAGCGTACCTATCATCTGAATCCAAGTTGTCTTCCTCAGGTGTACTTGAACATTTGCAGCTCTTTGAGGATGTCAAACATCTTGTACATCATTTGCATTAGCTTGTCCAGATCTTCTCTTCTATGGATCCCTCCTTTTTCAGCAAATTTATAGTAGGCATTTTTGAACTTTACAACATCTAGCTTTTTGTCTGGAAACAAAGGTGGAAGGAGTAGTTCAAAGGGTGGAGCTTCTGGTATTAGTGACATGATTTCCCTTCTTTCATCACCGTCTGGTAGAAGTCTGGATACATTGTTTCTAACTAGTTCCGGAATTCATCATCATTTTCAGTCTGATCTTGATGAATCGGAATCTTCTCCAGGATGTATACGTCACATAACCATTCTCCTCTGATCTGATCCCATCCTGGAAGCAGATCTAGCCGTGCACAGAGGATATCTTTAACAGGTGCTGGAAGGGCATTCTTCTCCCAAGCAATTTCCTCTGATGCAGCGTCGTTCTTCCTCTTCCTTCGGATGTAAGCGATGTTCAGTCCCTTAGCCTCTGCTAACTTCTACTTCTTGATGGCGGCCTCTATAATTCTCTGTCTTGTTTGCTCTTGAACTTGTTCAGGAGTCATCTGGCTTTTGGTAGAGAATAATTGGCCTTGTCCCTGATCTTCCGCAGTTGCTTTCATCATCTTGCCTTTGCCTTTCTTTCTCCTCAGAGTCTGCTCAGATTCTTCTTGTTCGTCTTCTTCAGCTAATTTCTTAGCGAGCTCAAGCTCTTGGCACGATCATCGATTTCCATTCTTTTTACAGACAAGCGAAGAAAAGTCTTCAATCTTATCGACTCTGGCAATAACCTCTCGAAAGAGCAATTTTACCTTTCGATGATCTCTTTGCTATGGTACTCCACGGTTTCTTTAACTTGACAAAGAACGAGATCGATAGATGGAGTGGTGTCAAGTCGATCTGATGGTTTTCGGTAGAGATGTAATTGTTACCAACTGTGTCTGTTTTACTTTCTTCTCTTTATTCTCTTGTCCTTCCCCCTTTTTGGTTTCATCAAAGAGGTTGGACATCTCATGTTCGAGCAATGAATTGCCGTGAGATCTCCTCTCTCGAGTTCCTCGACAACAAGAGGAGTGATCCGAGCAGTAGCGAAGGTGTGAGGTTTCAAAGCGTCCCGAGAGCAACTTCAATATCTGTCTTGCTTGCTCGTTAGAGAAATTTATAAATTGTTTCCAACCCATATCCATGTGGTTGTCGGGTTTTCTCAAAGATGCCCAGACATTCTCCAATAGTACCTGTGTCTGATTGAGCATATTTGTCTGAACTTTGAGTTTGTCAGACTGGAGATTCAGCTTCTCGGCAAGAGGGTTAACTAGTTGCATTACTTCAGAGAGGTTGACATTGTGCATCCCAACAGTGTGACTTCTTTCTCTGTCAACTAGTTTTGCTTGCTCTTCTTCAAATCGCTACATCATATCTGCTGTGAGTGCTGAGAATTTGTCTTCAATAGTAGTCTTGATCCCATCCTGAATCTTCTCAGTATAAAGATCTAGGGTATTAGAGCTCATCGTAGCAGTCTGGTCAGATGTTGAAGCCTTGCCAAGTCGGGTCTCATCTGCAGCACCCATTCTTGGTTCATCGGCAGCTCCCTCATGATCTGTAAGAGGTTGAACGGTTTCCTCCCTGTTATCAGTAATTCCGAACCTTTCGTGAATCAACCATCTGATATCATCGTCAGATGCCAATTCAACAACACTTTCAATCCCAGCATTGTTCAAGCATTTCAACTCCAAGTCTACAAAGAAATCTGATCCCAGAGTTGTCATGAGAATCAGAAATTCTTCAATGCTTTTCAGTCTGATATCCCTCCAGAACACAATCTCTTCTATTTGTTGCTGGATGTCAGGATGTTGATCCAATTCAGGGCATATATCCAGCAGATACTCCTTGATTTGTTGCTTCATTATCCTTATGATGGGGCTTTCTGGAGCAGGTGAAGCAAGCACGGTTCTGGTGTTGAATGGATTATGAGAGATGGATACTCGCTTGTCGGATCTCTCAGGTTCTTGTGACTTGTATGGAGATTGGGATATTTGTGGTTCGTTTTCAGTGTGTTGAGGGTGTTCAGTTTCGTGAACAGGTTCATTGATTGGTGGTGTGGGAGATCTGGGTGATCTTATAGGTGAGGGTGAGGGTGAGAAGGTTTTGTGAGGAGAGGGTGATGGTGATTTGGAAGTGGGAGTTGGCGATCTTGCTCTCTGGAAGATCGTGGTGAGAGGCAGAGAATCGAATGGTGATTCTTCCTCAGATTGCTCCACTTCTGTCCTTCTGACAGATTTCTCTCCTCCTACTGCGATCATCTGCGACTACTATCTCCTCTTCTGATTCTACTTGCATCAGATCCTTCGTTCTGCTAACTTGCTGGGCAGAACTTGGAGCAGTCTTCAGAGGAGAAGTCACTCTCTTCTGACGTTTCCGCTGAGCATCTGGTTTCTTGGCCAGATCCTTCCTCTTCATCCTCTTTTCCGGAATGGCCGTTCCCTGCGCTTCAGAAGATGCAGTTGCCTTATCTTTTCCCTTCTTTTCTCCCTTGGGTTTGGGCACATAAGGAGTTGGATCTTCATCAGATTTTCCAGGTAGGGACTCATCCTTGCCGAAAATGGCCTTGTGCTTTGCTTGATATATCTTTGCTCCATTCTCATTCCATTCATAGTTCTGTGGCAGCTTATCTGACAGAATGATAGAGATTTTGTGTATGAAGGAGCACTTGGAAGATAAGCACACTTCATTGCTCTGGGTCAGTTCGAACTCCCCGGAGTCTTTCCTCAGTCGTGCCTTGACCATACCCAACCAATATATATATGAAGCCTTCTTTATTATTGCAGCCATGACACTGATCTTATAGGAAGTGACAGCATCAAGACTGTAAGTTGAGCACATGATCACCTTCTGAACGATCTCAAGGAGAAGGCGATATTTCCTCTTCAGATAGGAGGCTTTGACGTTCGTCGTGTTCTCCTTGTTTGCTGGTCTCAACAACTCGGCTTCAAGAAATTCTTTTTCTCCTACATCAGTCGTGTAGGTCTCTGGATTGATGCTTCCTCGAGTTAGGCCGAATATCCTCTAGAGATCGTCATTCGACACTCGCACTTCCAGTCCACCAACGGAAGAAATTAGATCAGCATCAATGTCTTCATCCCTCTGTAGATTGTATAGAAACTCCAGGGCTTCATGGGTGTGGACGATGTTCTGATGTGTAGAGCAATATCGTTCTAGCCCACACTCTCTCAAGCACTCCAGAATTTCCAGCGATTCAGGATCTGAGATGATGGTGAATACTACATACTTCTCATCAATGATGTCTTTCTTCATCGATGCAAAGTTACAGAACTTTTTCCCTTGGCCCGGTCGTGGAACAAGATATGCCATTTCTGTACGATATGCAAATTGATGTTTAGTTTGAGTAAGATATTTCAATAAATTCAGTCAAACCAGTAATCTAAGCATCAATTTTGCAAGTAAGCGTATAGATCATATAAAAATTACAGAAATATATCATCACGACTTGTAAACCTAGGTACCAGAGTGAATTGAAATAATGCAGTATATAAACGAGAAATTACCAGAAATTGATTCGAGGTTTTGAGAAATCGTAAAAGAAAAGAATCAATTGATTTCGAAAGTAATTCTCTGAAGATTATGAAAGTTTTGACCTTTTAGGAGCTTTGAGAAGACGAAGTAGTGGAAAGAAGTTTTCTGAGAAAGATTTGGATTTTATAGGAAACGAGGGAAAACCTTTTTGCACAACTTTCCAAAGTACTCAAGTATCCGTGTTTTGAAATCAGTGGCTGAGATTAGTCGGCCAAAAATTATTTTGATCGCACGGTTGAGAAAAGTAGTCTTCTCATTTTTCGGAATCGAAAATTCGCAATAAAACGCATTTATAATACATTCCCAAGTTCGCATTAAAAGTTTTGCAGAGCATGCGTCATAAAGTGAAAACAGAGTAAAAACCAATTTATTTAAATAACGCATAGAAGAAGTTCAGAAAGGGATAAATAAGAGAACGTATCTGACTGATTGATATTGTAATCAACCAGTTACCACTGTGATCTGATCTGGTATTTGTTGACCTTACTGATGGTAGCCTTATGCATTTCCCAACAATATTCCACTTATCTGATCATATTTTTGCTTGAAACACTTCGTCACTTATCTGATACTCTTATCTGATACTCTTATTTTCAATCTTCTTCTAATCAGCTCGCATTTACTATGCACTAAAGTCTACTCCCGCCAAAACATTTACTTCGGGGAGTCAAAAAGTCGCCTCGATTCCCAAATCGGCGCGATTTGACATTCCGTAATAATGGCATAGATACGTTGTGATTACTCACACCGTCAACTCATCCAACCATTAGCCGCGTGTTCCTTACGCGTTGTCGATGCAAATTTTTCTTAAGGTCTTCTGAGAAAATAAATTTGCATTTATACCTCTAATTTCCTTCTATAATTAGCCTGGGGTGATTAGGCAAACAACACAACATAAACCATTCATCTTCTTTAGCATATACTTCATGCTTTTCCGATGAGTTCCTTATTTTCGGTGAAACTTCCGGTGAAAACCTATAACCCTTTTCCAATTAATTCAACTTCTCAAATCAACCCTGTGTGTTCCTTCACACTGCTTTCGTCGTCATCGAAGATTACACATACGATCAATGCAAAGCTTCTTTACCACCGTGGAGGCGGATCTGCTAAGGCAAATGAGAAGGCACTTCTCCTAACCGTATGCACCTTGTGAACCTATCGAGATGACGAAATTAGCATCAACAGACTCAGTCTGAAACAAAACATGAGTTTGGTATATGGTCTGCATCAGTCAACAGCTGATCTTCATATATCAAACTCAATTTTTGCTTGCAACACTAGTGTCTGTTTGGTCCTTGTGACCAAACCTGTGGCACTGTGTCCCATTTAACAGCTGGAGAGCCCATTGATTTTAGCTCTAGGGGCTCCTGGCACATAAATCCTTCAAGGCCGCTCTCGCTCCTTACTCCGAAGCTTTGAGGGTGACTCAGGATTTTCCTTAAGGCCTCTCACGCCCCTTTTAGGATCGGGGGAAAATGAGAGCATCAAGCACTTGAACTCTCTCTCTCCCTTTCCTATCTTGGGTTTTACGGTTTATGTAGTGACCTCCGGGTCTTCTTGTACTCGTAATACCACTTGAAAATAGCTTGTAGATAGCTTGTGATATCACTTGTAACTTGTAAATCTGACCTCCGGGTCTTTATCAATGAAAAATTCTGTTATTTCATTGTTGTGTTGCCTCTTCTGACTTATGCGATCTGTAGCTTTCAACTTGTACGACTTGCTTGTTTCTTGCACCTTTAATCGACTTATAAAGTAATCTTCCAACTGATCGGTTCCCCCTTGTCGATATATCTTCTTGAATCGACTTCTAGTCGAACTTGGATCGGCTACTTATCGACTTTTCGACCGCTCCTTATCGAACTTCGGATCGACTCCTCGTCGACTTTTCGATCTGCTCTTATCGAACTTGGATCGGCTCCTCGTGCAGTAAATACGATCGGGTTGAGATTTCTAACTCAGTGATTCCTCTTAACTTTGGTTAGTCTTTTAACCTTAATCGGTTCGGGGATCGATCCACCAACCATTTACGGTGCACTTTCTCCGAGATCCGAAGCCCTAGCTCATTGCATAATTCTCCGAATCACGATCTCGTGGCGGCTTAGTTAAAATATCAGCTTTCTGCTTATCAGTATGGATCTTTTCCATTCTGATATTCTTATTTTCAACGTGATCACTGATAAAATGGTGTCTGACATCCACGTGCTTGCATCTTGTATGTAGAAACAGATTACGAGTGATTGCATAAAGATTATTTGTCGCGAGAATATATATGCGTTCTTAGCTACGATGTTGTAATCCCTCAGCTGCTGAGTTAGCCAGAGCAATTGGGAACAACAGCTTCCTGCAGCCATATATTCTGCTTCAGTAGTAGATGTCGCAACTGATGTCTGCGTCTTCGAAAACCAAGAGATCAGTTTATTTCCCAGAAACTTACATGAACCTGAGGTTGACTTTCTGTAGATTCTGCAACCTCCGTAATCAAAATCAGAATAACCACTAAGCTCTAGATTATCATCTGATGGGTAGAATAAACCAAGGTTTACTGTCCCCTTTAGATATTTGAGAATCCGCTTAGCTACTTCTAGGTGGCTTTGCATTGGATTTGCTTGAAATCAGGCACATACACCTACTGCGAAAGTGATGTCTGGTCTGCTGGCAGTCAGGTATAGTAGAGATCCAATGAGAGCCCTATATTCTTTCTGATTAGTTTTATGACCGTCCTCATCTGGATCCATCTTGAACCCGATCATCATGGGAATTCTGGCTTCCTTGCAATGTTGAACTCCAAACTTGGCCAGTAGATTCCTTGTGTACTTACTTCACCGCGCATTTAATATCCCTTCAGACTCTGCTGCTTGACTTGTAAACCCCGTAAAAGTAATTCATCCGACCCATCATGGACATCTCGAACTTCCTTGCATCAATTTGTGAACTTTTCACCTGACTTCTTGTTGGGAGATCCAAGATGATGTCGTCCACTTAAATCTGAACCATCGTAATATCTTCTCCATCTTCTATTCGAATAAGGTTCTGGTCCACTATTCCTTTAGTGAATCCATTTGTCTATCAAGGCGAGAGAGTGTATCATACCAAGCTCGAGGAGCTTGTTTCAGTCCATAAAGAGCTTTTCTTAAATGGTACACCTGGTTGCCTTTTTCAAAGCCTGGTGGTTGTTCAACATAAACTTCCTCTGTTAGTACCCCGTTTAAGAATGCACTCTTTACATCCATCTGATACACAATGAACCCTCTGTGGGCAAGATATGCGAAAAAAACCCGAATGTCTTCTAGGCGAAGGCCCGGGTGCAAAGGTCTCATCATAATCAATTCCTTCTGATTGTGAATACCCCTTAGCAACAAGTCTTTTTTTATTCCTGGTTATGACATTATTCTCATCTCACTTGTTCTTGAATACCCACTTCGTGCCAATCACGTCTTGATGAGTTGGTCTACATCCACGGTTTCCAAACTTGATTCCTCTCAAACTGTTTCGGCTCCTCTTGCATGGCTAGAATCCGACTTGCATCTTGTAGAGCTTCCTCATCGTAGTTGGTTCCTTTAAAGACAGATAACAACAAAGATACATGGCACTTTTAACTCGATGTCTAGTTTTGACTCTATCAGATGGGTCTCCGATAATCAGATCAGTTGGATAACTGGTAATCCAGGTCCTTCTACTCTGATTTGCGTCTATTTGGAGAACATCATCCATTTCTGATAGTAGTTCATTACTAGTGATTGGGAGTGGTACAAAATTATGATCCACTTGATAAGAACATGTCTCAGCTGATGTTGGACTCATCATGTGGCCGATGTCCGCTCAGTAGGAACTTCAGAGTTCCCCCCGAACCGGATGGTTCGGCTTGATCTTTTATCTCACCTATACCGGCTTCTTCTTCGGCGGTTATGCGTACCTTTAGGGTCTCGATTGACTGTTGAATCGCAAAGATCAAGTTCGGGATATCTGTTTATTACGTGTTCAGCTTCTTTCTCCTTGATACTTAGCTGATCCATTTTCTGCGTATTAGGTAGCGGTTGATTTGGTACAGCTTGTTCTGAGGCAACTTTCTCTTGTTCAGAAGATGTCTCATCAAAGACCACATGGGGTGTTTCTTCCACAACTAGGGTTCGTTTGTTGTAAACCCTGAAAGCCTTGCTGGATGAGGAATATCCTAAGAATATGCCTTCATCTGACTTGGCCTCAAAAGTCTTCAACTGACTTTTCCCATTGTTGTGAATAAAACACTTGCATCCGAAAACATGGAAGTAAGAAACACGAGGTATTCTGCCCTTCCACAGTTCATAGGGTGTTTTGAAGTGAGTCTTAGTCAGAGAACATCTGTTCTGAGTGTGGCATGCAGTGTTGATTGCTTACCTTTAAACGGCTTGGTGTCGCATGTTCAATTTAACATAGTCGAAAGCGGCTTCCTTGAGAGTTTTGTTTCTCCATTCGCTACTCCATTTTGTTGTGGCGTTCTTGCGGTGACGTCTCATCATGTCAGATACCAAACTTCGATGCAAAAAATCAAGAATAAAAGAGTTCGTAAATTTCGTACCTTTATCTCGATCCGATTTTTACTATCTTCGACACCCTTTTCGCTTTTGTAGTTTCTTGATTTCGGGTATCTTTGTCGTTGTCTCGTTCTTCTTGTATAAGAATACAACCCAAGTAAACTTGGAATAATCATCCACGATTACAGAGTATATTTCGTCCATCGGCCGACCGGGTATAAACGGGTCCGAATAGATCCATATGGAGCGAGCTAAAAGATTTCTTCGATCTTTGGTCCGTATTCCTTTGAATGAAGCTTTAACTTGTTTTCCTTCCGACATGCGCGGCACATGTCTCGATCCTTTGAGAATACTTCATTCGGAAGTCCCTCAACCAAAGGCACTTAGCTATCTTGTTAAGAGTCTTAAAGTTCGGATGGCTCATTCTTTTGTGCCAGAGCCAACTGCTACTCTTGGAACTCTTAACAATTAAGCATGCATTTCTTGGGCAACATTTTTCAATCATTGTTGTAGACCGCGGCCTTTTCTTGAACTAGTTAGCAAGATTTGTTGAGTAGCTCGATTTCTAATTGTACACTTGTCTTTCGAGAACTCAATTTGAATCCGTTGTCGCAGAAATTGTGTGACGATAGTAGATTGTGCTTTAATCCTTCGACATACGAGACTCCGTTATTTGTACATCATCATTCTCTAAGGTTCCGAATCCTTTGGTAAAACCAAAGTTATCATCACCGAAGAGTACACATGGGCCTTCTTGTTCTTTGTAAGAGCTAAGGAGATGTTTGCTTCCAGTCATGTGCCTTGAGCATCCACTATCGATGTACCTAGATAGTTGCTTGTACACCTCCTTTGTTGGCCAGTCCCACGTGAACCTACAATTGAATCTGGCTTTAGGTACCCCTTTGGAATTGGGTCCTGAGGGGTTAGTGGTGGATTTAGGGATCCACACAAACAGGGCACTTCTATTGTAATCAGATAGATCAGAAGTCCTGATTTGTCTCCCATACATATCAACATAATTATACGTCTCTTTATATGCTTTCTGATTTGTTTGATTATTCGTGTGAGCCTTGGGTGAATCAGAAGACTTGGGATTTTTCTTTATATTTTGTCTTCCTTTAACCCAGTGTGGCTCAGGTGCAGTAGCTATAGATCTCTGGTTATAAGGGTAGGTACGACTGCTACCATTAAAAGATTCATATCTCTTTGGCATAGATGGTCTTTACAGTTTACCTATAGCTTGCTTATTAGGCAGCTGACCTCGATTGGGTCTCAGATTGGATTTCCTTTTTACTGGTTGTCTCTTCTGATACCTAATCTACTGATCAGGTTGAGGTTTCTTCAGAAGAACTGAGTTCTTGTATTGATTCCTCGGCTGATGCTTAATCAGTTGGGGTCCATTTCTGTTCCCTTTCTGATTAGGCACTTGCCTTACTTGCTCAGCAGGTCTCTTTCCCTTATCAGATACATTTTTAGCTTTTTGTATATCTTTGTCAGAGATTAGTTTGATTACACCCTTCTGAAGTGAACCAAACGGGGCTTTTGAGGATGTAGAAGGGTTCTCATACCCAATTCCCTTCTTGTTAGTCGGCGTTCGAAAATATGTGTTCATATCTTGAACGGTTTTTGATGACTTCGTGAAAACCTCTATTTTCTTGCGCAAACTATCCTCAGTAGATTTTAGACTCTCATGTAGTCGGAATAGCTCATCAAACTTATCTTGTAGGATTTTGAAATCATCAGCTTGCTGTTTGTTGATTGCTAGGTCATCTTTGATCTGCTTCTCCTGATCAGAAGATTTAACCTTCAGAACGTTAAGTTCCTCAGTTACCTTCTGAGCAGTTTCAGCTGATTTCAGTTCAGCTGCTTTACTGATAGCGTTCTCTTTAACAAGCTGATTATTTCTGATCCTTAGCTTGTCATTTTCTGCTTCCACTATTGTATAAGTGTCTACTGCATCAGAGAGATCATCAAGCAATTGCTCAGAGTAGAGCTGCAAGTCAATCTCTCCAGCAGGTGTGCTAATAATAGCTGGTGTGGAAATTGAAAAAGCAGAAGGTTTGGAGGTTACCTCAGATTGGTCTTCCTCCCTGGCCATCAGGCAGATTTCATCGTCATCTGAAGAGAATATCAGATCTTCATGTTCGAGGAAATCAACAGCACTGCTTATCAGACAGATAGGAATCATCAATTCCTGTTGTGTCAGCAACCATGGCTTTTCTGTCTTTGAAGCGTAGCTCACTTTTGTTCCGCTTCTCTTCTCTTTCTCTGGGAGTCAGGTCTGGGCAGTCGGAACTGTAGTGACCTGGTCTCAAGTAGTTGAAGCATGATCCACGATCCACGGAACTTCCTCTGCCAGGTGAGACACTTCTTCTGTAGAATCTGTCAGGTGACTTTCCTTTCTGATTGTAGTCTGAACTCCTTCTGTTAGATCTGTTATCTCTTCTCTCTTCTGACCGATAATCTCTTTTATCATCTCTGTGATCCCTTCGATCATCAGATCTATTCCTTTCTAGTGATCTGTCAGTTGACCTCCTGTTCTGATAGTCCTTGTAGAATCTGTGATACTTACCAAGTTGAATATTCGATCTTTCATGTTTCCTGGTAAGCAGAGCGATCTGTTCTGCTTGGCTTATGATGTTTCCAACAGGTTCAGTGGCCTTTGATCTGCTGCTGGTTGCTTTGAATGCAACTGATTTAGATGTGGAGGTTGAGGCTTCAGCAGGCGTCTCGTCTTCATCTGCTTGCCCTCTTTCGATTAAATCGAATTCATGGGCTTTAAGGCTTAGGAATAAGCTACTTGGCTTCATCTTGGAAATGTCTTGGCAATCCTGGATTACCGTGACTTTCATGTCCCATTTCTTGGTGAGAGATCTCAGTATCTTATAATTGATGTCGTTGTCTGACATCTCTCTTCCAAGTTCTCGTAGCTTATTTACTGACATGGTGATCCTCCCATCGAGCTCGTTGATGGTCTCATTGGGCAACATTTTGAGCTTTTCGAACTTCACCAGTTCAGCTTGTAGTCGACTGTCTTTGATCTGATCATTTCCTTCGCATATCTCAGCAAGAGTATCCCACATTTGTTTCGCAGTCTTGAGATACTTTATCTTCTCTTTGGTGACTTTATCCATCGTCTTCATGATTATATGTCTGGCGATTGTATCTAGAGTATACAGCTTTCTTTCTTCTGCATCCATCAGGGCTGGACTTTTTCTAACAAGACTTCTAGGTGCATGATCTGGATCTCCTCCAACCGCTGGGTTGTCGTGATATATGATGATGTGTCCTCGTTCAATGACTTCCATCATTCTGCCGCTTATCGATCCCAGATGATTGCACATGTATATAGTCCAATCTGCATACTCATCAATTGAAAACTTAGGCAAATCATGATACATACCAGAGGTATTGTCCATGTTGAGTGATTTTGAAAACGAATGAGTTTTGAAAATGGTTTTTCAAGATCTGTTCAAATGACCACAAAGATTCTTCCTCAAGAATCGATGATACTCAAAGCCAGTGGTCTGTAGAACCACTGCTCTGATACCACTTGTAGGCCCCGAACGGGTTTTGTGAGGGCAGAAGTCTAGAGGGGAGGGGTGAATAGACTTCTGAACACTTTTCGTGCGGATCAGGTGTGATTGCAGATTTCCTGATCAGAGTGCTAGTGAGTCAGTTTGGACTGATGTTCAATCTTACTGAGTTCCTGGGGGGCAGATCAGTTTGATATCTGTCAGTTTAACCGAGAGTGCAGAAGATTGTAAATACCCATGTGAAAAACAAGTTTATCAATTCAGATTCTTAAGTCAGTTTTCAATCAGCTGACTAAGGTGTCAACTTCGATCGGATCGATTGCTTTGGTAATGATCGAGCTTAACTTAGAATATGTATGCAGTTTTAATGTCAATTGTGTGAATAGTGTAAAGCAATAAAGAAAGTAAGTAAATGCACACAAGATTTTATAGTGGTTCGCATTTAAAACCCGCTTTACGCCCACTCTTCCCTTAACACGGGGGCACCAACTTAACCAAATGGACTTAGTTTTATGTGTTAGTCCAACACCCAACAGAGATGTTTATTGAGTTCACACTCAATCGAACCGTAAATCGTAAACTAGAATCCCTGATCCGAAATCTTGCAGAACAAACTTAACCTAACTTTGAGTTTGGGTAAAGGTTTGTTGTGGTTCCAACTGGAAAACTATCCTGGTGTTTATATAGCCAAATGCTAGTGAATAGGATTTCTTGCTAAGAACTATGGGATGAACACTCTAAGAATAATCTTCAAATATGGTGTTCTTCGAGCGGAGATTTTGCTGTAGTTTTTGGTGCTTTTGCGGTGTCTCCGTGTTCGTTCTTAGTCTGTCTCTCTCCTTCTTCAATTTTGAAGATCGATCCCATTTTATAGACCTCGAAATCAAAGAGCCGTTGGAGAGCAATTTGAATTTCGGGCTATATTAGGTAGGTTTGTAGGATATGATTGTGGCGTGCTTGAATATCGGCGTGGCGTAGGCATGATTAAGCGCCGTTTATGTCCGAGATCGAATCCCGTATTGTCGCTCTTTTTTGTGCGTGTCGCTTTCTGGCCCAGCTGAGGTGGCACTTCGATGAATTTGTCCGTTAGACGATTGATATTCCTTTTGTAGAAGATTCGTTTTGTCTGGTGTACCATTTTGATTGACGCCAGGAGTGAGCTGACTTGATCAGATAACTAATCAGTCTACCTTGTTGAGTCTTCTGATGCAGATTGTCTTAACTCAATATGCAGACTCGGCTGATATAGGTCTTCAGGTCTTCTGGTAGTCTTCGATCTTGGTGACTCGAGCCTCGGTGTATTCATCATCCGAGTCTTGAGGTTTGTTCTTGAGTCTTGAGGTTCATCCGAGTCTTGATGTCTTCGTCTTTCGATCTCGACTTCTTTTTCTTCGATTTGTTCTTAGCCTTCGATTTGACCTTATCGGGTCATCAATATGTGACCTATCTTTTATCACTATCTATACCGATTGGTCATCTTAATCGATTCTAAGTCATCGATCACTAACAGTGTGGATTTGGTCCTATTACAACCCGTTTTGGAACTTCCATCAAAACTTAAATACAAATTGCCCAACAGAATATGCATGTAAGATTTAAACAAGTAGTGTGCAAAGTGTAAAGCAGGTAAATCAGATAATGCACACAAGATTTTTATAGTGGTTCGGACAACCTGTCCTACGTCCACTCTTCCCTATCAGCAAGTGCACCAACTTAACCAACTTGGACTTAGTTTAATGTGTTAGTCCAACACATTACAACAGATGATTCAAGAGTTCTCATTCAACCAATCCCATAAATCAGAAACTAGAAACTCTAGTCTGAAATCTTGCTAAACAAACTTAACCTAACTTTTGGTTTGGGTATAAGATTTGTTGTGTTCCAACTGGAATTCTATCCTAGTATTTGAGTAGCCTAAAGCTAAAGGATAAGAATTATATGCAAAGAAGTTTATGGGATGAACACTTAGAATGAATCTTGAATTGTGTTCTTCGTGCGGAAATCTTGATTGCTTGAGTTTGATGATTATTTCCGTAACCTTACTATGAAGGTTGATCCCATATTTATAGACCTTAAAATCAAAGAGCCGTTGGAGGACAATTTGAATTTCAGGCTATTTTAGGTAGTTTGCAGACTTGATGTGATGTGCTTCAGGGACGGCATGGCCAAAAGTATGTAAGTTAGTCCTATCTAGCCGTTTGACTGTGCAACACCAAATCCCGCATTATCAGCTCCGTGCATACGTGTCTCATTCTCATTGGTTAACAAGTACACTTATTCAGTGTTTGTTCTACCAACTAAGGTTGACATTCTTCTTATCTGATTAACCTCGTATGATCTGGTGAACCTCCAGTAGTCACCCGATGTGAGCTGATCAGTCTACATTATTGAGTCATCTGGTGCAAGTTGTCTTAGCTCAACTAGCAGACTCTCCTTTATTCTGATGTAGGTCTTCTGGTCTTCTGGTCTTGTTCTTCTGGTAGTCATCTGATCTTCAGGTCATTTGAGACTTCAGATTCATGTCTTCACCTGATTATCTGACCATCTGACTAGTCTGATCTTCTAATCTTCTGACTCGTCTGATCTTCTGATCTTCTTCAAGACTTAACCTATTCATATTGAGTTCCCCCTCAATATGTGACCTATCTAATACATCAGCTGTCTATACATTTAAGCTGGTCATCCTATCATGATTTCTAAATTATTAGTTAGCTAACAGGTCTGACTGGTCCTATTATAATCTGTTTTGGAATTTTCATCAAAACTCTAAATTTCCCAACATATACTGCCCACACATATTATCTAGTGGAAAAAACAATTACAACATCACACAAGGGTTGAGATAGAGAAAAATATTATAATATTATTCTGTGGGACAGTTTTAGAGGGACGACAAAGTTGTGAGACATGTAGATAACTTCAAGACATTTCCAAAACGGTATTATAATAGAAAAATGGACACCGAGTCAAAAGTTATGGCCAAAATAGTTTTCACCATCCAATGGCCAAAACCCCAATCGCCGTTTCCAGATCCTCCATCCGACATCGCCCATCCTTGCGATCAAAATTACAACAAGAACAAGCAACACCCTACTACAGTGATATATGAAAAAAAAAACCCGCCTATATTAACCACACATATTATCTGGTGGGAAAAATGATTACAACATCACACAAGGGTTGATATAGAGAAAAATATTATAATATTATCCAGTGGGACAGTTTTAGAGGGACGACAAAGCTATGAAATATGTAGATAACTTCATGACGTTTCCAAAATGGTTTTATAACAGGAAAATGGACCCCCGGGTCAAAAGTTATGGCCAAAACAATTTTCACCATCCAATGGCCAAAACCCCAATCGCCGTTTCCAGATCCTCCATCCGACATCGCCCTTTGTAGGTCCCGAACGGGTTTTGTGAGGGCAGAAGTCTAGAGGGGAGGGGTGAATAGACTTCTGAAAACTTTTCGTGCAAGATCAGGTGTGATGGCAGGTTGCCTGATCAGAGTGTGAGTGAATCAGTTTGGACTGATATCCAACTTACTGATCGCCTGATGCAGATCAGTTCGGTGTCTATCAGTTTAACTGATGTACGGAAGCTAGTTTTAACCCGTGTGAAAAACCAGTTTTATCAAATCAGATTCTAAAGTCTGTTTTCAATCAGCTGACTAAACTATCAAACTGATCAGATAAGTTGCTTGGTGCAGACTGATCCTAACTCAGAATATGTATGCAGTTTTAAACCAGGTTGTGTGCAATAGTGTAAAGCAATTAAGAACAAGTAAATGCACACAAGATTTTTATAGTGGTTCGGACAACCAGTCCTACGTCCACTCTTCCCTATCACAAGGGGCACCAACTTAACCAACTGGACTTAGTTTATTGTGTTAGTCCAACACAGTACAACCAACAGATGTTTATAGAGTTCTCACTCAACCGATCCCAGAAATCAGAACTAGAAACCCTAGTCTGAAATCTTGCTAAACAAACTTAACCTAACTTTTGGGTTTGGGTAAGATTTGTTGTTTGTTCCAATTGGAATTCTATCCTAGTTTTGAAGTAGCCTAAAGCTAGAGGATAAGAATTATATGCTAAGAACTAATGGGATGAACTCTTATAAAATAAACTTGAGTTTTGTGTTCTTCGCGTGGAAATTTGCTTATGGCTTGAGCTTGATGATAATTTCCGTGTCTTCACTCTGAAGAGCAATCCCATATTTATAGACCTCGAAATCAAAGAGCCGTTGGAGAGCAATTTGAATTTCAGGCTATTTTTGGTAGGTTGCAGGATTGATTTGACGTGCTTCAGGGACGGCATGGCCGAAAGCGTGTGTTGGGAGATGAATTTAATAAAGAAGTTTTGATTAGATCCCAAAACCCCTGAGTATGACATGTTTAGGATAATCTTGATAGTCTGAGTCAGGTTTCAGTATAAATTGTTCAGGAAGTTATCTGCACCATGTATAGTCAGCAGATATAGATTAGGTTAGATTTTGAAGTTACTGAAGACTCAGGAGATACTGAGTAACTGAAGAATCAGTAGAACTGAAGACTCAGAAGAGACAGAAGAACTGAAAGACTCAGTAAGTTGCTGAAGAAATGAAGACTCAGAAGATACTGAAGAACTGAAGACCCAGTAGTTACTGAAGACTTAGTAAGTTACTGAATACTGAGGAAGACCTGAATGTTCAGAGGCACTGAAGAAATATCTATCTGAATTCATACAAAAATGAGGAAAAACGCTTATTTTCAACAAGATAGATATTGTCAAAACATTCAAAGGCAGACAAAAGGAACTAAGTCTAGGTGTTGTTTAAGGTTGTCTCATTCAGAGAGATTGACCTACAAGAGTCGTTTTGTTTGTCTACATTCACTGAAGACAAGAACCAATCAGAAGAAGACAACACTGTACTTTACTGACACTGAAAGTGACAGGACCCTGAATTATGTCAGTAGTACTAAGTTCCAGACTGCAAAAATTGGTGATTGGCTACATAGCTGCATATTTCCTAAAACATGCAAGGGAGTGTTCAAACCCTAAATATAGCCGTTCATCAAACACCATAAGAGGAAACTCATGAAGCTATCTCCTCCAACTGATAGTTTTTCAAGAGTGACCTTGGTGAAGGTTGCCTATAAATACTAGTGACCTTCTACATTAAAAGGTTATGGGAAATTTCAAAGCAATTCAAGAGCTCATTCATATTCTTGCAAATTGAAGCACTCGAAAACCCTAGAATTTTCCAAGTGTTTCACATTGGAGAGAGTTCATTCACTAATCCTAGTTTGATAGAAATATCCAAAGCTTAGTAGAGATATCCTAGCCTTTGCATTTGTTCTTATTGTAAAGGATATCTCACCCTAGTTGGAAACCAACACAAAACCCAAACCCTTTGTTAAGGTAGTTTGTGTGTGATTTGTTCGTGAGTTAGAGTTGTAAAGAGTGAGTAAGCTACAGTGAGTTAGCCAGAAAACTCTAGAGAAGAAGTTAGTAAGCTACTTGTGGTAGTATGAACACTTGTGTGTGTTTGAGTTAGTAAGCTGCAGTGAGTCAGCCAGAAAACTCAAGGTAGAAAAGTGAGTAAGCTACAGTGAGTTAGCCTGAAAACTTTAGGAAGTGGTTAAGGAATTTCTCTGAAGATCAGAGAGAGTGGATGTAGGAGCTTGAGTCTCTGAACCACTATAATTGCTGTGTTGTTTTCTTTCTGTACCGCATTATTATTTGTTGCATGTTTTTCACTGAAAGCTGATTTTACTGATACTCAGTTGGAATCAATCCACTGAACTTGCATCAAATTGATAACAGCCTTAATCACTGTTTTATTAAAAGGAAGAATTTTAGCAAAGCTAAAACGAGTATAAACTTAGGGCCAACCATTCCGCACACTTGAGTAGCTAGAACAGATAGTTACCAAACTGAACTAACTCTACTGAGTGGTCAGTAAGATAATAATCTGACCCATCTGACCTCAGTGAAAGGAAAGTTTAAAAAATCACCCAATACACATTTGAGACTCGTTTGCACCAGGACCAACAAGTGGTATCAGAGTAGTGGTTCATTTTGACCACTTGCTTTGGTAGCCATAGTCTATTTGCTGAAAGACTTTGGTGGTCTACTGAATAGATCTTATTGCTGATATCTTACAAGGCTCAGTCATCATGCCTTCTATGAAACTTCCTATGTTCTCTGTTGAGAGCTATGACCTATGGAGACTGAGAATGCAGGCTCATCTGTATTAAAAAAACATGAAAGAATGTGGAGAGTGGTTTCTGAAGGACCATTCAAATTCGCTTGTAAATCCTAGAATCACTGATACTGAGAGGAATGATCCCAGAGATGAATTTCCAAAGCCTGATGAACAACTTACTCCTGATGAGAGAAAGTTAGTCAATCTGGACTACATTGCTAAAGATACTTTGTATAGCACTATTGATGATGGTGTTATGGGGATGATCTCTCATTGTGAAACTGCAAAGGAAATATGGGATACACTTGCTGTTATGTGTCAAGGCACAGATCATATTAAGGAAAACAAACTTTATGTTGCTATTGGAAAGTTTGATAGCTTTGAAATGGAAGATGGTGAATCCATTGACAAACTTTACGTCAGATTCACTAGCATTATGAATGATCTGAATGCTCTTGGGAAAAGATACCCACAGAGATAAGTGACACTGAAAATTCTTAGAGGATTGATTATCTAAGAAATGGGATATACATGCTATGGTGATTGAAAACACCAAAAATATTGATTCCATGCAATACCAACAAGTTTTCTATGAACTGAAAGCTTATGAGTTTGTAATTGACAAGAAAACTAAGAAATCTGACAGCAAAGATGATTCTTCATCTAGCAAGAATGTGGCTTTCAAAGCCAAAGAGAAATCCTGTAAGTCCAGAGAGTCTGAGAACTCACTTGCCAAAAATCAGGATGAGCAGGAGGATAAGCAAGTACTGATGGCAAGGAGGTTTGAAAGACTCAATAGCAGATATGGGAAATATAAGAAATATTACAGGAATCACATGTACAAGAGAAACTCAGAAGCTGAGGACAGATACACTGAGAAAAGGAAGGACCACAAAGCTGAAGGATCCTCATCCAAAAAGGACACCAAGACCAAGGAGGAAAGTGATCATGATGATGCCAACAGATGTTATAATTGTCAAAAGAAAGGTCACTTTCAATATGACTGTCCTGAGCTGAGTGCTAAAGAAAGAAAGGAGAGACATAAAGATCTCCAGCAAGAAAGCTATGATTGCTGAGGAAGAAGAAAAATCTGAAGAAGGTTCCAGTTCCTCAGATGAGATTTTCTCAGATAGTGACAGTGATGATGTCTGTCTTATGGCTATGGAGGAGGTAAATTCTTCTATCTCTGTTGTTGCTCCTACACAAGCACATAAGTTCTCAAGTTCAACTGTAACCAGTAACTTTGACCTGATGGATTCTTTTGAGAATGTTGTGAAGGACTATTCTGTGTTACATGAATCGCCATCGAAACTCAAGAGCGTAACAAAGGAACCGATCACGAGAATCAAATGGAAAGACTTTAATAATGCTGAGATCACTTCTCAATTGATGGGAACTACTGATGAACTGGATGTTCTGAAAGTACAATTCGCAGAAAAAGAGAAGGTGATAGAGATCCTGAATGGAAAATTAGAGAAATCCACTGAGGAGATTCAAATTTAATCGTAATCGAAAGTTCAATGACCTCTCCGAGAAGCATGAAACTCTAAAGAAATGTGAGGATAGTGCGCAGAGAAAGTTAGCTCTATTGAATTTCGCGATCTACGATAATAGATGAAATTCGAGTTATCAAAGACACAAGCAACTATAAAAAATTTGGATTGGGATATAATCCAGGGGGAACCTCACAAGGTCTTCTAAATGCTGCTTCTAGTAGCATCAAGACTGTCTTTGTTAAACCAGTGGCATCAAATCTTCTCACTGAAGAACAGCCCAAGGTTTTAGACAATGGTAAAGGACCTATGGTTTCAGAAAAACTGAAGGTTCAGGGAAGAAAGCCCAAATCTCAGGAAAAGGCTAGAAAAATCGAACACTCAAAAAGAGGGAAATTTTAGGCCTTTACTTCAAAGCCTCAAAGCTAAGAATACCAACCTAAAGAGATCTGCACTGAACCATCAGAGGAATTTTCAGAATAGAAACACTCAGCAGAGATATTCTCAACTGAAAAGACCAAGTCCTCAGATTACTGAAAGACCCCAATTTCACTACAGGCAACCTAAACCCCACTTGCATAAGGGTAAAGGTTTCCTAAACCCAAGTCAGCAGAGACAGAGACCAGCTGCACCAAAGCCAAGGCACTTGAACAAAATGCCTGAACTCAAGAAGAACTCTAAGGCTCATGTTCATGTTAAGGCTGGCACTCATACACGGGGTACTGCCAAGGCACCTAGGGTGGTGAATGTGTATGTAGATGTTTATGGAAGACAAATCAGCCACTTTAAAGTAATTAGAGTTGTTAGGCAGATTTGGGTTCCAAAAGGTCTGACTAACTTTGGTAGGACCCTACACCAAATGGGTACCTAAGCGATCGATCATTTTTTTGTAAAGGAAAAGGGCACTGAGTTGAATGAAGACAACATAGCCCTGATGATTGGAAATGAACTAGCTCCTGCTGTATGGTACCTGGACAGTGGATGTTCATGACATATGATAGGATATAAGCAACTACTCACTGACTATGTTGAGCAAAAAGGCCCTCAGATCACTTTTGGAGACAATTCCAAAGGATAGACTGAAGGATATGGAACTCTTGAAGTTGACTATGTTCATATCCATGGTGTTTCATATGTATCTTGTTTAAAGCATAACTTGCTTTCTATCAGTCAATTATGACAAAGGATTCAGTGTTGAGTTCTCAAAGAACTTATGTTATGTGAGAGACAATGATTCACAGAAAATTCTACTGACTGGTACTAGAAAAGGAAATGTGTTTTGCTGATTGGAGTTCAACTCCAAAAGATACATGTTTGGTTGCAAAAAGTTCCACTGATACCAGTTGGTTGTGGCACAAAACACTGAATCACTTAAACTTCAAAATCTTGAACAAACTTGGAAGATTAGCACTTGTGAGGGGGTTACCAAATGAAGTGCTCAGTAAAGATCATGTATGTGATGCCTGTCAGAAAGGAAAGCAAATCAGAGCATCTTTCAAAAGCAAAGTAGATGTTTCTACCGACAGAATATTGCAATTGCTACATATGGATCTCTTTGGTCCAGTGACACCTGTGAGCACTAATGGCAGGAAATATACACTTGTGGTAGTTGATGACTACTCTAGATATACATGTGTCATATTCTTACTCAGTAAGAAGGAGACTCAGATAAAACTGCCTGAACTACTTAAAAGGCTCAGTACTGAAAAGAATTTGAGTGTGGTCAAAATCAGATCAGATAAAGGAATTGAATTTATCAACCATATTATATCTGATTATTGTGCAGCAAATGGAATAACTCCTGAAACATCAGCTGCAAGGACCCCATAACAGAATGGTGTTGCTGAAAGAAGAAATAGGACTCTGAAAGAAGATGCAAGAACAATGATTGCTGAAGCTAATATTCCTAAGAGATTTTGGGCTGAAGCTATCAACACTGCATGCTACTCTCAGAATAGATCAATGCTGACAAAGAATCAAGGAAAAACTCCGTATGAGCTGTGGAATGAAAGGAAGCCTCTTGTTTCTTTCTTTCGTGTGTTTGGTTGCAAGTGTTTCATACACAATAATGGTAAAGATCAGTTGAAAACATTTGATAGCAAAGCTGATGAAGGAATATTCTTAGGATATTCTAAAGTCAGTAACGCCTTCAGAGTTTAAAACTGTAGGACTCTTATTGTGGAAGAAACACCTCATGTTGTTTTTGATGAATCTACTTGTGTTAAAAAGAAACAGAAACATGACTCAGGAGAACTGATCAAGAGAATCAGTGAAAAACATGCAACAGATAAGAATGCAGTACAGAAAGCAAACAACACAACAATTATAGTGGTTCAGAGACTCAAGCTCCTATGTACACTCTCTCTGATCTTCAGAGAAATTCCTTAACCACTTCCTAAAGCTTTCAGGATAACTCACTGTAGCTTACTCACTTTTCTACCTTGAGTTTTCTGGCTGACTCACTGCAGCTTTCTAACTCAAACACACACAAGTGTTCAGACTACGACAAGTAGCTTACTAACTTCTTCTCTAGAGTTTTCTGGCTAACTCACTGTAACTTACTAACTCTTTACAACTCTAACTCACCAACAAATCACACACAAACTACCTTAACAATGGGTTTGGGTTTTGGGTTGGTTTCCAACTAGGATATCTCTTCTAAGCTTTGGATATATCTATCACTCTAGGCTTAGAATAGTGAGCTCTCTCCAATGTGAAACACTTGGGAAATTCTAGGGTTTTCGAGTGCTTCAATTTGCAATAATACGAATGAGCTCTTGAGTTGCTTGAAATTTCCCGTGACCTCTCAATGTAGAAGGTCACTGGTATTTATAGGCAATCTTCACCAAGGTCACTCTTGAAAAACTATCCGTTGGAGGAGATAGTATCAAGGGTTTCCTCTTCTGGTGTTTGATGAACGTCTATATTTAGGGTTTGAATACTCCCTTGCATGTTTTAGGAAATATGCAGCCATGTAGCCAATCACCAATTTTTGCAGTCTGGAACTTAGTACTACTGACATAATTCAGGGTCCTGTCGCTTTCAATTGTCGATAAGAAAGTATAGTGTTGTCTTCCTACGATTGGTTCTTGTCTTGATGAATGTAGACAAACAAAAATGGCTCTTTTTGGTCAATCTCTCTGAATGAGACAACCTTAAACAACACTTAGACTTAGTTCCTTTTGTCTGCATATGAATGTTTTGGGCAATATCTACTTTTCTGAACATTTGCGTTTTTCTCAGTTTTTATAGTCTTCAGATAGATATTATTCAATGCCCTCGAACATTGAGTTATCTTGAGTATTGATATCTTCATCGAGTCTTGATAACTATTGGGTCTTCGAGTGTCTTGATAACTTCTCGAGTTATCGATATTATCTCGAGTCTTCATTCCTTGGCATCTTGATATCTTCCCGAACATTGAGTTCTCTTGATTCTTGATTCTTCGATTCTTGATTCTCATCGATTCTTGATTACTCATTTACCTTCTGAGTTCTTCAGTAACTTTAAGATTTAACCTGATCTATATCTGCTGACTATACATGGTGCAGATAACTTCCTGAACAATCTATGCTGAAACCTGACTCAGTCTATCAAGATTATCCTGAACATGTCATACTCAGGGGTTTTGGGATCTAATCAAAACTTCTTTATTAAAATCATCTCCCAACAATTTCCCCATTTTTGATGATGCCAAAACCATCTTGTTACATTTAAGAAAACCTAACCTATCCTCAGGTTTCAGTTTATCTATTACAACCAAAATGGTATTTCTCCCAACAATTTCTTAACCAATATGGCATATCAAGACATGTAAAAAGATAATGAGATATTATCTTTGAGCATAAAAGATAAAATTTTCATTGATCAGTAGATAAGCATTACAGATTACAATGAAAACCAAAAAAAAATTCAGATGTACAAAGTCTTCAGTCTTCTTCCACTTCATCCTCTGGCACTTCCAGGTTGAACATCCCTTAGTATCTCTTCTTCAGTTCATCCCTTGCCTTGATGATATCAGGGTTGTTTCCTGTTAGGCCCAAATTTGGATGGCATCATTGGGCTATTTCTGAGAAAAAATGGCTGCCTCATTTACATAGCCATTCTCAAACCTAGATTTTGGGTACATGTATGGACCAAAGACCTACTATCTCGAAAGTGTTTCCTTCATCTGCCATGTTGATCCAACTTTGCAGGTACTTAGGATAGAAGGTCAGTAAGTACTCAATGAAGGCTTCATTCTTATCCGAGTTGCTCCCCCTCCATTCTCTCAAAATCTCATAATAGAACCAGAAGGTTCTCTTGATCTCTTCCCATGCATCATTGAACTGTAGATGCATCCACTTGTCAATATGCGGCCATTTCTGAGTCTTTTCTGTACCTCTCCTTTTGCTTAGAAACTTTTTAAATCCACCTCTTCTTTTCTGCTCTTCTTCTTTCTTCTTTACGATCGATTGGAACTCGATCTTGAAGCAATGATTTTTCTTTTCCTTTTCAATCTGAAGAGCTTTCAGAGTTTACTTGGTATCGAAGGCTTCTTTCTGGTTTTCAGTTTCTTCCTCAGATTCTTCGAATTCCATTATCAGCTTCCTCTGAGTAGGTTTTGAGCTTTTTGCTCTTTTTTTCCTTTCTTGTTCCATAAATGCCACAACCTTTCTCTTTTCAGGTCTGACTTGATCTTCACCGGTTTTGCTTGTCTCAATCATCCTTCTATCACTCAGTTTCTCAGTAATTACTTCTTCAGTGATCTGATCATTTGTCTGAGTGAAGGTAGGTTTCTCTCACCGTAAACTTCCGGTTTCTCGGTGGCTTCAATCTCTTAAGGCATCCAAAATTTTCTTTCCTTCAGCTTCTTTTTGAGCCTTTCTCTTCAAGGTTTGTGCCAACAACTCACTTAATTTGCCACCAGGCCTTTCCCCCTTTTTGGCACCATACCTTGGGAGTAGTTGAGTCAGTGCAGTATCCATATAGTATTGCTCCTTGCCCATACTACGCACTTCCCCTGCCAACTGATCATGCTCATCTTCTAGCCTCATCATGTAGTTCTTGGCCATTTAGAATTCATCCGAAAAGGAGCAAAGCGCTTTGAGAAGACATCATGCATCATCTCTGTCATCTTGGTCATGAGCGAAGAGCCCATTTCCTCAACATTTGTTTTTGATAATCGATCATTCTTCTCAATCACTTGGCTTCAAGATAGGCAGTTCTTTCTTGATACATCTGCTTCATGTTGGCATTAAGCTCTGTATGCACTCCATCAATCTTTTCATCTAATGAAGCTAATTTACCTGATAGAGTTGTTTGAAGCGTATCAGATGATGAACTCAGGTTCTCCATTTTCTGATTTTGAGCAGCCAGGACTAACTCCATCTGAGTCATCTTGTTTGTGAGAATTGTTTGCAGCATGCTTGATGAAGAGCTTAGATTCTCAATCTTTTGAGATTGACTTGCCAGTATCTCTTCCATCCTTGGCTCTATCTTCTTTAACTCATCCAGGATTGGTGTGAGATCAACCACTAGAGTTTGTTCAATATTTTCCAACTGACCTGGGTGCTCCAACTGAGCCTCAGTCTGCATATCATAAACATCAGATTTAAAGCTAGGTACTTCAGTAACTTCGGCATAATGTATAACAGTGCCAAAAGGTACCTGAAGAGTGCTAACTTCAGTCTGAGGTTGTCTGATATCAGTTGGTTTAACATCAGTATCTGTCACCATCTGACTCTCAGTTTCCTTCTCTTTCTCAGCATCGGTCTGAGGTTCCTTCTCCCCCTCAGATTTCTTTTATGCATCATCTCCCTTATCCTTATCTTTGTTTTGATCATGAGAGCTGGAAGCATCTACTCCTTCAGTAGATTTCTTTTTAGCTAGCTTCTTTTTCACCAGTTCATCGAAATCAACAGCTTTCATCCTGAGCTTTGTCTTTCGAAAGCCTGAAAATTCTATCAACACAACAGTTTCAGCGTTCCACCAGTCCTCTCCTCTGAATGAGGCAATATTCAGCATTTCAGGAAGTGATTGATTCAGAATATACACAGTGGTTCTGAGCCTGAAGAACATATCCTGAAGGTCAGGATAGGCATTCAACTCAGGGTATCTGTCCAAGATGAACCGTTCCCCCTTGATTCGCCATTCAGTCTCTTCGGCTTCTCCCTTCTTCAATATTGGGCTTTCAGGAGCATTAGGTTCAGAGTGTATGAGTTCCAGAGCTGATGGATCTAGAAATGGTTCATTCAGAAGCGCATCCAAGTTCAGCAATTCCTGAGGTTCAGACTGATCTGGAGTCTGAACAGGTCTTTCTTCAGTAGGGATCTGAGGTCCCTTGAAGATTTCCTGAGAGATTTTATCTGAGCTCAGAGAAGTTTCGAGTACCTCAGAGAAAACCTGTTCCTTAGTTTCTTGCTCCTGCACAGTTGTTACCACTTGAGCAAGAACCTGTAGTGGAGATTTCAGCCCTTGCTGGCCTTCAGGTTGAGTTTCTTCAGTTTCACTGGCCTCCTGTTCCGCAATTGTTTGAAGCCTTCTGCGCTTCTGAGGAGCCAGTTCTTTCTTCTTCTGTTTCTCTCCTTTCTCCCATTTAATTTTCATCAGGGCTTTCCCCCTAACTTGTTTGGCTTCTTCATCAGTTTCCTCAGTGGATTTCTGAGCGGATTGTCTTGTTTCCCTGACTTGCTCCACCACTGTTGTATCTTCCTCAGTTTCCTCTTCGGCAGTCTCCTCCTGAGACTCAGTGTTTTTCTCTTTCTTTCCTCTCAAAGTCTTCTTCGTTGGTTTGAACATGATTTTTGACTTTGGAAAGGAAGTGGAATCAGCAAAAATGTCCTCCTCTTCTCTGCATGTTTCCAAGATAAATGCAATCTTGGTTGCATGTAGAATTTTTCCCTTGACAACTATAGAGCCATTCACCTTCTGAATGTGTTTGGCTTGATCACTCACCACCTTGATCAAATAGTGCAACCAATTGAATGAAGTAGTAGGAGAATCTTCAATCGCCGCCATTAGTCTTAACTTAGGCATGCTTATCTGCTCAAAACTACCAGATCTCCTCATGATGCATTTGCTTACAATATCCAACAATACACGATATTTAGGCTTCAAATGCTTCTTATTCAGAGTAGCTTCAAACTTTACCGGATGCTCAGTAATTTTATCCAAATACTCTTGTTCCCTACCCATCATGTATACCGTAGGGTCTTCACCTCTATCACTTAACTCATATATGGCATTTAGATTCTTAGGAATAATATATAATTCCTTAACAAAATCCACATATTTTGTACTATGCTCCAAATGCAACACCGTAATCTTAGACTCTATGCAATTTTCGTCATCTAACTACATATTAGAAACAAACTCAATGACCTCTTTCGCATATTTGACCTCTGGTTGATTCGCGACCAGGCATGTAAGCTTTGTCAAACAAATCATATGAAACGCCTCCTCCTCGTGAGTTGTATTGGACGTGCTTTGTCATATACAGAGAATGCCATTTTTGGAGATTTTTGAGTGAAGGGTTTTGAGATAAAAAAAATGCTGGGCAATCGAGGGTTTCGAAGCAGAGTGTTTGTGAAGATGAAGGTATTTTTTTTTAAAAGGCTTGAATGGGATCTTTTCAACGGATATAGGATTTTGATTTATGGAAAATCGCGTAGATGAAGAAACCGACGGTTGAGATTAAACACCGGCTAAAACTGGTATTTGAAAGGACGGTTTCGCAAATACTTAGCCGCCAATTTATCCCTTTTGGTGATTAATGAACAGTGCATTTAATTACTGTTCCTGCAGACCATTGACTTTCCTCGAGAATTTCAAAAGTTCCGCCCAATTATTTCTTCAGGTATTTTGTCATTTATTGCCAACGATTACTGAGATTAAGTTAGACAATAAATGTGTTGCATGAGTCAATAACTTCTTCAGACTAATTTTCTCCATCAGTCTTACTGAGTTTTGACCTTGATAAAATGTCAGTATAATACTGAGTACTGAACTTCAGGATTACTGAGTTTCCCAAGACTTAGTTGTTCAGGACTCTCAATTTTATCCTGAGTTTTTCAGTAAAACCTGAAAAACTTCATGCACCTGAAAACCTTCAATTTTTCAGATTTGCTTTATTCACCTGGATCCAACATACCTAATTCAACTGATAGTTCCTGAAATCTTGATTCAGCCAAAGGTTTAGTCAAGATATCAACTCTCTGTTTATCAGTATGAATTTTCTCCATTTTGATGTCTTTCTTTTCAACATGATCTCTGATGAAGTGTTGTCTGATATCAACATGCTTACATCTGGTGTGCAATAATGGATTTTGTGTAATAGCAATTGCACTATTATTATCACAAAATATATGTACTTCATTGGCTATAATCTTATAATCCCTTAATTGTTGTCTGAGCCAAAGAATCTGTGCACAACAGCTTCCTGCAGCCATGTATTCAGCTACAGTAGTACTGGTTGCTACTGAGGTCTGTTTCTTTTAAAACCATGATATCAGTTTACTTCCAAGAAATTGACAAGTTCCTGTGGTAGACTTCCTGTCAATTCAACATCCTCCATAGTCAGCATCTGAGTAACCAGTTAATTCAAGGTTATCATCAGCTGGATACCATAATCCTCTATTTACAGTGCCTTTAAGACATTTCAGAATCTTTTTGGCAGCCTCCATGTGACTAGCCTTACGATTAGCTTGGTATCTGGCACATATCCCAACAGCAAATGTTATTTCAGGTCTGCTTGCAGTGAGATATAGCAATGATCCAATGATCTCTCTATAATCAGTGTGATTTACTGATTTGCCTTCAGGATCAGGATCCATCTTGTAGTTAGTATTCATAGAAATTCTAACTGCATTTCAATTCTGTACACCATACTTTGCAATCTGATCTCTGGTGTATTTAGCTTGATTGATGAATATTCCTTCCTTAGTTTGTTTCACCTGAAGTCCAAGAAAGAAATTCATCTCCCCCATCATTGACATCTCAAACTTTCCTTTCATCAGGGTAGAAAACTTTTCACACAACTGATGATTTGGAGATCCAAATATGATATCATCCACATAAATCTGAACAAGTAAGATGTCTTTCCCATCTTCTATCCTGAACAGAGTTCTATCAACAGTTCCTTTGATAAAACCATGGTCAGTAAGAAACTCAGAAAGGGTATCATACCATGCTCTGGGTGCTTGCTTAAGATCATACAAGGCTTTCCTGAGCCTGTAAACTTGGTCATTCTGTCTGAAACCAGGAGGTTGTTCCACATAAACCTCTTCGCACACCATTCGGAAATGCACTTTTCACATCCATCTGATAGACTGTGAATTTCATGTGGGCAGCATATGCAAGAAACAATCTGATGGCTTCTAGTCTTGCAACAGGTGCAAAGGTTTCATCATAATCCAAGCATTCTTCTTGGGAATAACCTTGTGCAACTGCCTTGCCTTGTTTCTCACAATGTTTTTGTTTTCATCTCTCTTATTCTTGAACACCCACTTAGTTCCAATCACATTGTGCCTTTTAGGTCTTTCAACTAGCTCCCAAACTTCATTTCTTGTGAATTGATTCAACTCTTCTTACATAGCAGTAATCCAAAATGAATCTTGTAGAGTTTCTTCAATCTCAGTAGGTTCTTTTTCAAATAGGAAGCAGCAGAACAAAGCACTTTCTCCATGGAACCTTCTTGTTTTGACATCATCTGATAGATCACTCACAATCTGACTGGTAGGATGACTATCCAACTATTTTCTCCGGGATGTTCCCCATTCAGTAGTATCCTCAACATCAGAAATGTTAGGTTCAGGCATTTCATTAAATTCAGGGAACAACAGAAAAGGAGAAAGAGAATCATCTCCCTCAGGGGAAATTCCATTCAGAACATTGTCAGAGACATTTGTTCCCCATTGGTTGATAGATTCAGAGTTTGCCTCAACTGTGACGACATGTTCATCGGCATTACATACCTGAGTCTGAACTGGTGTATGTTCAGATTGGTCAGCTTCAGTGTGTTGTCTTTCCTTCAGTGGGGAATTTCCATCCAGAGTCTCACCATCCTGAGTTTTTCCATCCTGAACTTCTTTGTCTGAGTCTGATTCAGGTTCAGAGGATGTTTTATCATTCTTTTTCAGGCTAAGTCTGGTGATTCTCTTGATCAGTTCTCCTGAGTCATGTTCCTATTTCTTCTGAACACAAGTAGATTCATCAAAAACAACATGAGGTTTTTCCTCCACAATAAGAGTCCTACAGTTGTAAACTCTGAATGCTTTACTAACTTCAGAATATCCTAAAAATATCCCTTCATCAGCTTTGCTATCAAAAGTTTTCAACTGATCTTTACCATTATTGTGTATGAAACACTTGCAACCAAACACACGAAAGAAAGAAACAAGAGGCTTCCTTTCATTCCACAGTTCATAAGGAGTTTTTCCTTGATTCTTGGTCAACATGGATCTGTTCTGAGAGTAGCATGCAGTGTTGATAGCTTTAGCCCAAAATCTCTTAGGAATATCAGCTTCAGCAATCATTGTCCTTGCAGCTTCTTTCAGAGTCCTATTTCTTCTTTCAGCAACACCATTATGTTGTGGGGTCCTTGCAGCTGATGTTTCATGAGCTATTCCATTTGCTGCACAATAATCAGATATAATTTGGTTGATAAATTCAGTTCCTTTATCTGATCTGATCTTGACCACACTCAGATTTTTTTCAGTACTGAGCCTTTTCAGTAGTTCAGGCAGTTTTGTCTGAGTCTCTTTCTTATTGAGTAAGAATATGACCCATGTGTATCTAGAGTAGTCATCAACTACCACAACTGTGTATTTTCTGCCATTAGTGCTCACAGGTGTTACTGGACCAAAGAGATACATATGTAACAGTTGTAGTATTCTATCAGTAGAAACATCTACTTTGCTTTTGAAAGATGCTCTGATTTGTTTTCCTTTCTGACAAGCATCACATACATGATCTTTACTGAACACTTCATTGGGTAACCCCCTCACAAGTGCTAATCTTGCAAGTTTGTTCAGGGTTTTGAAGTTTAAGTGATTCAGTCTTTTGTGCCACAACCAACTGGTATCAGTGGAAATTTTTGCAACAAAACATGTATCTTTAGGAGTTGAACTCCAATCAGCAAGATACACATTTCCTTTTCTAGTACCAGTCAGTAAAATTTTCTGTGAAGCATTGTCTTTTACATAACATAAGTTCGTTGAGAACTCAACACTGAATCCTTTATCACAGAATTGGCTGATAGAAAGCTAATTATGCTTTAGACCAGACACATATGAAACACCATGGATATGAACAGACTCAACTTTAAGAGTTCCATATCCTTCAGTTTGTCCTTTGGAGTTGTCTCCAAATGTGATCTGAGGGCCGTTTTGCTCAACATAGTCAGTGATTAGTTGCTTATATCCTGTCATATGTCTTGAACATCCACTGTCCAGATACCATAAAGCAGGAGCCAATTCATTTCCACTCATCAGGGCTATGTTGTCTTCATTCGGCTTAGTGCCCTTTTTATTCACCTGAAAAACAGATCAGTTCTTAGGTACCCATTTGGTGTAGGGTCCTACCAGGTTAGTTGTACCTTTTGAAACCCAAATCTGCCTAACAACTCTAATTACTTTAGAGTGACTGATTTGTCTCCCATAAACATCTACATACACATTCACCACCCTAGGAGCCTTGGCAGTATCCTGTGCATGAGTGCCAGCCTTAGCATGAACATGAGCCTTAGAGTTCTTCTTGGGTTCAGGCCTTTTGTTCAAGTGCCTTAGCTTTGGTGCAGCTAGTCTCTGTGTCTGCTGACTTGGGTTCAGGAAACCATTACCCTTAGGCAAGTGGGCTTTAGGTTGCCTGTACTGAAATTGTGGTCTTTCAGTAATCTGAGGACTTGGTCTTTTCAGTTGAGAATATCTCTGCTGAGTGTTTCTCTTCTGAAAATTCCTCTGATGGTTCAGTACAGATCTCTTCAGGTTGGTATTCTTAGCTTGCTTCTTTGAAGTACTGGCCTAAAAATTTTCTACTGAGTGTTCAGGTTTTCTAGCCTTTTCCTGAGGTTTGAGCTTTCTTCCCCGAACCTTCAGTTTTTCTAAAACCATAGGTCCTTTACCCTTGTCTAAAACCTTGGGCTGTTCTTCAGTGAGAAGATTTGATGTCACTGGTTTAACAAAGACAATCTTGGTGCTACTAGAAGCGACGATTCTAAAGACCTTGTGAGGTTCCCCCGGAATGTATCCCAATCCGGCTTTTTATAGTTTGCGGGTCTTTGATAACTCGAATTTCATCTATTACTTTAGATTAATTCAATAGAGCTAACTTTCTCTGCAAGACTATCCTCACATTTCTTTAGAGTTTCATGCTTCTCAAAGAGGTCATTGAACTCAGTTCTGATAAGCTGAATCTCCTTAGTGGATTTATCTAATTTTCCATTCAGGATTTCTATCACCTTCTCTTTTTCTGAGAGTTGTAGTTTCAGAACATCCAATTCATCAGTAGTTCCCATCAATTGATAAGTGATCTCAGCATTTTTAGAGTCTTTCCACTTGATTTTCATTGATCGGTTCCTTGTTCCGATCTTGAGTTTTGATGGCGATTCTTGTAATACGCAGAATAGTCCTTCATAAGATTCTCAAATGAATCCATCAGGTCAAAGTTACTGTTTACAGTTGAACTTGAGAACCCATGTGCTTGTGTAGAAGCAACAACAGAGATAGAAGAATTACCTCCTCCACAGACATAAGACAGATATCATCACTGTCACTATCTGAGAAAATCTCATCTGAGGAACTGGAACCTTCTTCAGAATGTTCTTCTTCCTCAGCAATCATAGATTTCTTGCTGGAGATCTTCTTGTCTCTCTTGGCTTGTCTTTCCTTTCTTTCTTTAGCACTCGGCTCAGGACAGTCATATTGGAAGTGACCTTTCTATTGACAGTTGTAGCATCTGTTGGCATCATCATCCTGATCACTTTCCTCCTTGGTCTTGGAGTCCTTCTTTTTGGATGAGGATCCTTCAGCTTTGTGGTCCTTCCTTTTCTCAGTGTATCTGTGTTGGGAAATTTGTATTTAAGTTTTGATAGAAGTTCCAAAACAGGTTGTAGTAGGACCAGTCAGACCTCTTAGCTGACTGATGACTTAGAATCAGATTAAGATGACCAGCTGAAATGTATAGATAGCTGATGTAAAAGATAGGTCACATATTTAGGGGGAACTCAATATGTATAGGTCAGGTCGAAGTATCAGATGACCCAGATAAGGTCAGATGATCAGAAGGCTAAGAAAGAATTAGAAGACAAGAAGTCAAGATCGTGAAGAAGACATCAAGAAGATGAACTCAAGACTCGATGAACTCAAGACTCGAGATAAACCTCAAGACTCAAGAATAAACCTCAAGACTCGAAGATGATCAAGACACTGAGGCTCAGAGTCACCTGAAGATCAGAAGACTACCAGAAGACTTGAAGACCTACAATCAGCTGAGTCTGCATATTGAGCTAAGACAATCTGAATCAGAAGACTCAACAAATTAGACTGATCAGTTATCTGATCAAGTCAGCTCACACCTGGTGTCAATCAAAATGATACACCAGACAAGAAGAATCTTCTACAAAAGGAATATTAATCGTCTAATGGACAAATTACTGAAGTGTCGCCTCGCGAAGCCAAGGAGAAAGCGACACGTGCACAAAAAGAGCTGACATTATGGGATTCGACGTTGCGGACATAAACGGCGCTAATCATGCCTACGGCCACGCCGATATTTGGAGCACGTCACAATCATATCCTACAACCTACCTAATATAGCCCGAAATTCAAATTGCTCTCCAACGGCTCTTTGATTTCGAGGTCTATAAAATGGGATTGCTCATCAAGTGAAGAAATAGGGAAGGACAAGAGACCAACAATCATCACACGAGCAATTGAACAAAGCGGAACAACAACATTAACGCAAATTCTCAAGAAGCAAAAAGCCTTCAGAATTTCCGCTGGAAGAACACCATATTTGAAGATTATTCTTAGAGTGTTCATCCCATTGGTCTTAGCAAGAGATCCTATCCACTAGCATTTGGCTACCTAAAACACCAGGATAGATTTCCAGCTGGAACCCTCGAACATTCTTTACCCAAACTCAAGTTAGGTTAAGTTTGTTACCGCAAGATTTCAGACTAGGGATTCTAGTTTTTAGATTTCTAGTTCGGTTGAGTGTGAACTCGATAAACATCTGTTGAGTGTTGGACTAACACATAAAACTAAGTCCAAGCAGGTTAAGTTGCCCCTGTGTTAAGGGAAGAGTGGATGTAAGACGGGTTTAGTCTGAACCACTATAAAAGTCTTGTGTGCATTTACATGCTTTCTATTGCTTTACACTATTCACACAACTGAGTTTAAAATTGCATACATATTCTAAGTTAAGCTCAGTCTGCACCAAGCAACTGATCTGATCAGGTTGACACCTTAGTCAGCTGATTGAAAACTGACTTAAGAATTTGAATTGATAAAACTGGTTTTTCACACGGGTATTTACAAGCATCCGCACTCTCAGTTAAACTGACAGATATCAAACTGATCTGCCCTCAGGCACTCAGTAAGATTGAACATCAGTCCAAACTAACTCACTAGCACTCGACAAAGTAATCAAAATCACACTCGATCCGATCCGACGAAAAGTTTTTAAGTCTATTCACCCTCCCCTCGATCCGCCCCTCACAAAAAGTTTTCGGAAGCGGTGGTTCTACGGACCGACTTTGAGTATCATCGATTCTTGAGGAAGAATCTTTGTGGTCATTTGAACAGATCTTGAAAAACCATTTTCAAAACTCATTCATTTTCAAAATCACTCAGCATGGATAATACCTCTGGTATGTATCATAATTTGCCTAAGTTTTCAATTGATGAGTATGCAGATTGGACTATATACATGTGCAATCATCTGGGATCGATAAGCGGTAGAATGATGGAAGTCATTGAACGAGGAACCATCATCATATATCACGACAACCCAGCGGTTGGAGGAGATCCAAATCATGCATTGAGAGGTCACGGGAAATTTCAAGCAACTCAAGAGCTCATTCGTATTATTGCAAATTGAAGCACTCGAAAACCTTAGAATTTCCCAAGTGTTTCACATTGGAGAGAGCTCACTATTCTAAGCCTAGAGTGATAGATATATCCAAAGCTTAGAAGAGATATCCTAGCCTTTGCATCTGTTCTTATTGTAAAGGATATCTCACCCTAGTTGGAAACAAACCCAAAACCTAAACCCTTTGTTAAGGTAGTTTGTGTGTGATTTGTTGGTGAGTTAGAGTTGTAAAGAGTTAGTAAGCTACAACGAGTTAGCCAGAAAACTCTAGAGAAGAAGTTAGTAAGCTACTTGTGGTAGTCACACTTGTGTGTGTTTGAGTTAGTAAGCTGCAGTGAGTCAGCCAGAAAACTCAAGGTAGAAAAGTGAGTAAGCTACAGTGAGTTAGCCTGAAAGCTTTAGAAAGTGGTTAAGGAATTTCTCTGAAGATCAGAGAGAGTGGACGTAGGAGCTTGAGTCTCTGAACCACTATAATTGATGTGTTGTTTGCTTTCTGTACTGCATTCTTATCTGTTGCATGTTTTTCACTGAAAGCATATTTCACGGATATTCAGTTGGAACCAATCCACTGAACTTGCATCAAATTGATCACAGCCTTAATCACTGTTTTATCGAAGGGAAGATTTTTCAGCAAAGCTAAAACGAGTATAAACTTAGGGCCAACCATTCCGCACACTTGAGTAGCTAGAACAGATAGTTACCAAACTGAACTAACTCTACTGAGGGTTCAGTAAGATAATTATCTGATCAAAGCTCCTCAGGATCTCTGATAAACTCAGGTTCAGTTGGGCTAATCTGAAGCTTCTGAAAGCAGCTCAGGATCATTGTCTCAATAGACTTTGACTCATGGCAATCCGTGCTTCTCAGGGCAAAATTATCAGGATAACCTGACCCATCTGACCTCAGTTAAAGAAAAGTTTTAAAAATCACTGAACACGTGTATTCCCCCCCATACACGTGTGAGACAAGTTAGCACCGGGACCAACAAGTGGTATCAGAGCAGTGGTTCATTTTGACCAATTGCTTTGGTAGCCATAGTCTATTTGCTAAAAAACTTTGGTGGTCTACTAAATAGATCTGTTTGCTGATATCTTACAAGGCTCAGTCATCATGCCTTCTAAGAAACTTCCTATGTTCTCTGTTGAGAGCCATGACCTATGGAGACTGAGAATGCAGGCACATCTGTATTCAAAACATGAAAGAATGTGGAGAGTGGTTTCTGAAGGACCATTCAAATTTACTGTTGTGAATCCCAGAATCACTGATACTGAGAGGAATGATCCCAGAGATGAATTTCCAAAGCCTGATGATCAACTTACTCCTGATGAGAGAAAGTTAGTCAACCTGGACTACATTGCTAAAGATACTTTGTATAGCAATATTGATGATGGTGTTATGGGGATGATTTCTCACTGTGAAACTGCAAAAGAAATATGGGACACACTTGCTGTTATGTGTCAAGGCACAGATCATATTAAGGAAAACAAACTTTCTTTTGCTATTGGAAAGTCTGGTAGCTTTGAAATGGAAAATAGTGAATCCATTGACAAACTTGAGGTCAGATTCACTAGCATTATGAATGATCTGAATGCTCTTGGGAAAAGATACCCACAGAGAGAAGTGGCACTGAAAATTCTTAGAGGATTATCTAAGAAATGGGATATACATGTTGTGGTAATTGAAAACACCAAAAATATTGATTCCATGCCATACCAACAAGTTTTCTCTGAACTGAAAGCTTATGAGTTTGTGATTGACAAGAAAACTAAGAAATCTTACAGCAAAGATGATTCTTCATCTAGCAAGAATGTAGCTTTCAAAGCCAAAGAGAAATCCTGTAAGTCTAGAGAGTCTGAGAACTCACTTGCCAGAAATCAGGATGAGCAAGAGGATAAGCTAGTACTGATGGCAAGGAGGTTTGAAAGACTCAATAGCAGATATGGGAAATATAAGAAATATTACAGGAATCACAGGTACAAGAGAAACTCAGAAGCTGAGGACAGATTGTTGGGATATTTTAGTTTTGATGAATTATGCCAAAACATTATCAACTTGTATTTTTGAACCTAATTTACAGGTAACAAGTTAAGGGGGAACGAGAGAACAAATTGAGGGGAACTCACGAAATAACAAGATTAAGGGAACGAGAGAACAAATTGAGGGAACTCACAAAATCGATGTGAAGAAAAGATGATCGAGATCGATCGGTTGAAAAAGAGCAGATCAAGACTAATCGATGATGAGATGAGTTCGGATGGAGTTCCGATGGAGATGAGATGATCCTCAAGAAGTGTTGATTTAATCCGTCGATCGAAAAGCAAGAAGATGAAGACCGAAGATGTCTAAAGCGAAAAGATGCAAATCGCATAAGGAGAGCCAAGAAAAGTTAATCAAGAAACTCGAGAGAGTAAGTTGATCGAAGGTTGAGGAAAAAATAACCTGAAGGTTCAAGATAAACTCAAGGACGTGATATGAAGATCAAGATCCTCAAGAAAATATTTAGATTCGATTGACGAGATGAGAGGAAGACTATAAGACGAAAAGATGCGAGAGGTATTGAATGTGATTCTCAGAACATTCAAATCCAGCCAAATCATGTGGAAGTGTGAAGAAATTTCCAGAGCCAAATCAGTAACACCATAGAACACAAGCAAGAAATACACGATATATTCAAGAGTGTTCTACCCTAGATCTAAGCACAAATGTAATATCCTAGCTTAGAGAGATTTTCCCATCCCAAGCATTGAGGCTAAACAAATGTAAGGGAAAATCTCAACCTAGTTGGAAACCAAACAAACCTTACCCAAATCAGTTTGATAGGATAAGTTTGTAGGTGAGTGTGAACTCGGTAAACATCTGTAGGTAATCCCGTGAGGGTGATAAGTCTCGTTTGAGTGTGAACTCGGTAAACATCTATAGGCAATCCCGTGAGGGTGATAAGTCCCGTTTGAGTGTGAACTCGGTAAACATCTATAGGCAATCCGAGAGGGAGATAAGTCCCATTGGTTAAGTCGGTTAAGTAGGTGCCCCTATATTAAGGGAAGAGTGGATGTAGGACGGTTAAGTCGGTTAAGTAGGTGCCCCTGAGATCTCTCACCAAGAAATGGGACATGAAAGTCACGGTAATCAAGGATTGCCAAGACATTTCCAAGATGAAGCCGAGTAGCTTTTTCCTAAGCCTTAAAGCCCATGAGTTCGATTTAATCGAAAGAGGGCAAGCAGATGAAGAGGAGACGCCTGCTGAAGCCTCAACCTCAACATCTAAATCAGTTGCATTCAAAGCAACCAAAAAAGCAGATCAAAGGCCATCAACCTCGTTGGAAACATAATGAGTCAAGGTAATGTATCGCTCGCTACCAGAAACTTGAAAGATCGAATATTCAACTTGGTATGTATCGCAGATTCTACAGAGACTATCAAGACAACAGAAGAAACAGGAGGCCAACTGACAGATCACTAGAAAGAACTAGATCTGATGTTCGAAGGGATCACAGAGATGAAAAGAAAAGAGATGATCTGTCAGATGAGAGAAGAGATAACAGATCTGACAGAAGGAGATCAGATTACCATCAGGAAGGGAAGTCACCGAAGATCCTACAGACGGAGTCACCACCGGGCAGAGGAAGTTCAGAGATCGAGGATCATGCTTCAATCGCGAGAAATCAGTCACTACAAAGACCGGACGCCTCGACCGACTCCCAGAGAAAGTGAAGAGAAGCGAATGTAAGAGAGCAAAGCGTCGAGAGATGTAAAAGCTATGGTCACGACACATCTAGAATTGATGATTCCTATCCGCTTTTCGAGGATTCTCGCTACTCATCGTAGAAGACTTCGTTCGAGCAAAGGTTGTTGATTTCCACTTAACATGAAGATCTTATATTCTCTTGGGATGACGATGAAATCACCGATGGCTGTGGAGGAAGACCAACTGAGGTAACCTCCAAACCTTTCGCTTTTTTTCAATTTCCACACCTGCTATTATTAGCACACCTGCTGGAGAGATTGACTTGCAGCTCTACTCTGAGCAATTGCTTGATGATCTCTCTGAGACAGTAGACACTTATACAATAGTGGAACCTGAAAATGACAAGCTAAGGATCATAAATAATCAGCTTGTTAAAGAGAACGCTGTCAGTAAAGCTGCTGAACTGAAATCAGTTGAAACTGCTCAGAAGGTAACTGAGGAACTTAACGTTCTGAAAGTTAAATCTTCTGATCAGGAGAAGCAGATCAAAGATCAGCTAGCAATCAACAAACAGCAAGCTGATGATTTCAAAATCCTACAAGATAAATTTGATGAGCTATTCCGACTACATGAGAGTCTAAAATCTACTGAGGATAGTTTCACGAAGTCATCAAAAACCGTTCAAGATATGAACACCTATTTTCGAACGCCGACTAACAAGAAGGGAATTGGGTATGAGAACCCTTCTACATCCTCAAAAGCCCCGTTTGATTCACTTCAGAAGGGTGTAATCAAACGAGTCTCTGACAAAGATAAACAAAAAGCTAAACATGTATCTGATATGGGAAAGAGACCTGCTGAGCAAGTAAGGCAAATGCCTAACTAGAAAGGGAATAGAAATGGACCCCAACTGATTAAGCATCAGCCAAGGAATCAACAGAAGAACCCAGTTCTTCTGAAGAAACATCAACCTGATCAGCAGATTAGGTATCAGAAGAGACAACCTGTAAGAAGGAAATCTAATCTGAGACTCAATCAAGGTCAGCTGCCTAATAAGCAAGCTATAGGTAAACTACAAAGACCATCTATGCCAAGAAGATATGAATCTTTCGATGGTAGCAGTCGTACCTACCCTTATAACCAGAGATCTAGGGCTACTGCACCTGAGCCACACTGGGTTAAAAGAAGACAAAACGTAAAGAAAAATCTCAAGTCTTCTAAGTCACCCAAGGCTCACACGAATAATCATACTAATCAGAAAGCATATAAAGAGACGTATGATTATGTTGATTTGTATGGGAGACAAATCAGACCTTCTAATCTATCTGATTACCATAGAAGTGCTCAGTTTGTGCGGATCCCTAAATCCACCACTAACTCCCAGGACCCAATTCCAAAGGGGTACCTAAAGCCTGATTCGATTGCAGGTTCGCGTGGGACTGGCAAACAAAGGAGGTGTACAAGCAACTATCTGGTACATCGATAGTGGATGCACAAGGCACATGACTGGAAGCAAACATCTCCTTAGCTCTTACAAAGAACAAGAAGGCCCACGTGTACTCTTCGGTGATGATAACTTTAGTTTTACCAAAGGATTCGGAACCTTAGAGAATGATGATGTACAAGTGACTAGAGTCTCGTATGTCGAAGGATTAAAGCACAATCTACTATCGGTATCACAATTCTGCGACAACGGATTCAGCGTTGAGTTCTCGAGTGACAAGTGTACGATTAGGGATCGAGCTACTCAAAAAATCTTGCTAACTGGTTCAAGGAAAGGCACGATCTACACAGCAGATTGGAACAGTTGCCCAAGAAATGCATGCTTAATTGTTAAGAGTTCCAAAAGTAGCAGTTGGCTCTGGCACAAAAGAATGAGTCATCTGAACTTTAAGACTCTTAACAAGATAGCTAGGGTGCCTTTGGTTGAGGGACTTCCGAATGAAGTATTCTCTAAAGAACAGACATGTGCCGCATGTCAGAAGGGAAAACAAGTTAAAGCTTCATTCAAGGGAATACCTGGACCAGCATCCAGTAGAGTACTGCAACTGCTCCATATGGATCTATTCGGACCAGTTACACTAGTCAGTCTCAGTGGACGCAAATATACTCTCAAGGAAGCTGCTCGCACTATGTTAGCTGAACATGCGACACCAAGCCATTTCTGGGCAGAAGCAATCAACACTGCATGCCATACTCAGAACAGATGTTCTCTGACAAAGACTCACTTCAAAACACCCTATGAACTGTGGAAGGGCAGAAAACCTCGTGTTTCATACTTCCATGTTTTTGGGTGCAAGTGTTTCATACACAACAATGGGAAAAGTCAGTTGAAGACCTTTGAAGCCAAGTCAGATGAGGGCATATTCTTAGGATATTCCACATCCAGCAAGGCTTTCAGGGTTTACAACAAACGAAACCTAGTTGTGGAAGAAACACCCCATGTGGTCTTTGATGAGACATCTTCTGAACAAGAGAAAGCTGCCTCAGAACTAGCCGTACCAGATCAACCTCTACCTGATACGCAGAAAATGGATTAGCTAAGTATCAAGGAGAAAGAATCTGAACACGTAACAATGTATATCCCAGAACTTGATCTTGCTGATTCACCAGGTCAATCAGACCCTAAGGTACGCACAACTGTCAGTGAAGAAGCTGGTACAGCTGAGACAATATCAACTGAACTATCTGGTTCAGAGGGAACTCCTGAAGTTCCTACGAACAGACATCAGCACATGATGAGTCCAACATTAGCTGAGACATGTTCTTATCAAGTGGATCATAATTCCGCACCACTCCCAATCACTAGTAATGAACTACTATCAGAAGTGGATGATGTTCTCCAAATAAACGCAAAACAGAATAGAAGGACCTGGATTACCAGTCATCCAACTGATCTGATTATCGGAGACCTTTCTGATAGAGTCAAAACTAGACATCAGATTGGTGAAAGTGCCATGTATTGTTGCTATCTGTCTTTGAAGGAACCAACTACAGTAGAGGAAGCTCTACAAGACGCAAGCTGGATTCTAACCATGCAAGAGGACCTAGAACAGTTTGAGAGGAATCAAGTTTGGAAACTGGTGGACAGACCAACTCATCAAGACGTGATTGGCACGAAGTGGGTATTCAAGAACAAGAGAGATGAGAATAATGTCATAACCAGGAATAAGGTAAGACTTGTTGCTAAGGGGTATTCACAATCAGAAGGAATTGATTATGATTAGACCTTTGAACTAGTCGCTTCGCTTTAAAGCCATTATTTATTTTCGGCATATCGCCGCCCTGAGAGGGTTCGTTATTGTGTATCGATGGATGTAAAGAGTGCATTCTTAAATGGGGTACTAGCAGAGAGGAAGTTTATGTCTAACACCCTCCGTGCTTTGAAAAAAGGCAAACCAAGTGTACCGTTTAAGGAAAGCTCTTTACGGCCTGAAACAAGCTCCTCGAGCTTGGTATGATACACTCTCTCAGTTCTTGATAGACAGCGGGTTCACTAAATGAATAGTGGACAAAACCTTATTCAGAATAGAAGATGGAGAAGATATTCTGATGGTTCAGATATTCTGATGGTTCAGATTTACGTTGACGACATCATCTTTGGATCTCCCAACAAGAAGCTGTGTGAGAAGTTCAGCAAGTTGATGCAAGGGAAGTTCGAGATGTCCATGATGGGTCAGATGAATTACTTTCTGGGTTTACAAGTCAAGCAGAGTACAGAAGGGATATTCATCTGCCAGGCGAAGTACACAAGGAATCTACTGGAAAAGTTTGGAGTTCAACACTGTATGGAAGCCAGAATTCCCATGATGACCGGGTTCAAGATGGATCCAGATGAGGATGGTCAGAAAGCTAATCAGAAAGAGTATAGGGCTCTAATTGGATCACTACTATACATTGTTCGCCGGCCAGACCGGACATCACTTCGCAGAGGAGTGTATGTGCCAGATTTCAAGCAAATCCAATGCAAAGCCACCTAGAAGCAGCTAAGCGGATTCTCAAGTATCTGAAGGGGACAGTAAACCTCTGTTTATTCTACCCATCAGATGATAATCTAGAGCTTTGTGGGTATTCGATTCGACACGGAGGTTGCGAGAATCGGATGTGAAGTCAACCTCGTGTTCATATCGGTTTCGGGAAATAAACTAATCTCTTGGTTTCGAAGAAGCAGACGCGTCGATTCACGACACATCTACTATGAAGGAGAATATATGGTCTGCAGAAATCATTGTTCCTAAATCGCCCGCTAAGTCGGTGAGGGATTACAACATCGTAGCTAAGAACGTACCTATATTTCGCGGATAATAGTCTTATTGCAATCACTCGTAATCCTCGTCTACATTACAAGATGCAATCATGTGGATGTCGACACCATTTTATCAGAGATCGCGTTGAAAAGAAGAATATCAGAATGGAAAATATCCATACTGACAAGCAGAAAGCTGATATTTTAACTAAGCCACTAGCTGAGATCAGATTCAGAGAATTATGCAACGAGCTAGGGCTTTTGGATCTCGGAGAAAGTGCACCAGAAATGGTTGGTGGACTGATCTCCAGAACCAGTTGGTTAAAAGACTAACCAGTTAAGAGGAATCAGTTGAGTTAGGAATCTCAAACCGATCGCATAATCGATACGAGCCGATCCGAAGTTCGGGATAAGGAGCGAGATCGTAAAGTCGACAAGTAGCCGATCCAAGTACGAGGATAAGGAGCAAATCAGAAAGTCAGACAAGTAGCCGATCTAAAGTTCAGGTAAGGAGCAAATCAGTTCAAGATATATCAGATTAAGGGGGAACTGATCAGATTGGAAGATTACTTTATAAGTCGATTAAAGCTGCAGTAAACAAGCAAGTCGTACAAGTTGAAAGCTACAAATCGCATAAGTCAGAAGAGGCAACACAATAATGAAATAACATACTTTTTCATTGATAAAGACCCGGAGGTCAGATTTACAAGTTACAAGTGATATCACAAGCTACCTACAAGCTACCTTCAAGTGGTATTACAAGCTACAAGTACAAGAAGACCCGGAGGTCGCAACATAAACCATAAACCATAAACCCTAAGCCAACCCAAGGCAGGGAAGGAGAGAGATAGATTTTAAAAGTTGATGCTCTCATTTTATCCGACCCAAGGGGCGCAGAGAAGCTTCTAGAATCCTGAAAGCCACTCTTAGAGCTTCGAAGTGAGGAGCGAGAGCGGGCCTTGAAGGATCTTTAAGCCAGGAGCCCCTAGACCTAATATCAATGGGCTCTCCAGCTGTTAAATGGGGAAGGTTACTTGTGTTTGGTCACAAGGACCAAACGGACACTAGTGTCGATGCAAATATTGAGTTTGATATATGAAGATCATTTTGTTGATCGATGCGGACCATATATCAAAACCATGTGTTTTATTTCAAACCGAAGTCTGTTGATGTTAATTTTCGTTATCTCGATAAGCTTATTACAAGGTGCATACGGTTAAGAGAAGTGCCTTTTCATTTGTTTTTAGCAGATCCGCCTCCATGGTGGTAAAGAAGCTTAGCATTGATTGTATGTGTAATCTTAGATGACGATGAAAGCAGTGTGAAGGAACACACAGGGTTGATTTGAGAAGCTGAATTCAATGGAAAAGGGTTAAAGGTTTTCACCGGAAGTTTCACCGGAAATAAGGAACTCATCGGAAAAGCATGAAGTATATGCTAAAGAAGATGAATGGTTTATGTTGTGTTGTTTGCCTAATCATCTCAGCCTAATTTATAGAAGGAAATTAGGGGTATAAATGCAAATTTATTTTCTTAGAAGACCTTAAGAGAAATTTGCATCGACAACGCGTAAGGAACACGCGGCTAATGGTTGGATGAGTTGACGGTGTGAGTAATCACAGCGTATCTATGCCATTATTATGGAATGTCAAATCGCGCCGATTTGGGAATCGAGGCGACTTTTTGACTCCCCGAAGTAAATGTTTTGGCGGGAGTAGACTTCAGTGCATAGTAAATGAGGGCTGATTAGAAGAAGATTGAAGGATGAAGTGTATCAGGTAAGTGCATCGGATAAGAGTATCAGATAAGTGGATCAGATAAGTAACGAAGTGCTTCACACAAGAATCTGATCAGATGAGTGAGATATTGTTGGGAAATGCTCTGATACCAATTGATGGTCCCGAGTTTTTGTGGGTGGAAAACCCATTTTGCGCGTGTGGAAGCAAACATGTCGTGTGTAATGCGTATAAAACGGGGGTGAGGGAATGGTGATTCCAAATTTTTCGCGTTTTAAGTTCATGTGTTGTTTTGCTTGTAAACGAATGCATATGGGAAGTAAGAACATAAAGCAGTAAAGAACACATGATTTTATAGTGGTTCCGACGAAACCCGTCCTACATCCACTCTTCCCTTAATCTCGGGATTCCCTATAGATGTTTACCGAGTTCACACTCAAATAGGACTTATCACCCTCACGGGATTGCCTATAGATGTTTACCGAGTTCACACTCAAACGGGACTTATCACCCTCACGGGATTGCCTACAGATGATTTACCGAGTTCACACTCACCTACAAACTTATCCTATCAAACTGATTTGGGTAAGGTTTGTTTGGTTTCCAACTAGGTTGAGATTTTCCCTTACATTTGTTTAGCCTCAATGCTAAGGATGGAAAAATCTCTCTAAGCTTAGGATATTACATTTGTTCTTAGATCTAGGGTAGAACACTCTTGAATATATGCGTGTATTTCTTGCTCTGTGTTCTATGGTGGAAATGCTACATGATTTGGCTCTGTAGCTTCAATGGTGTTTTCACGCATTTCTCCACACTTCCACTCTTGATAATGAAGGATGAACTTGTATTTATAGTGTGGATTTGAATGTTACCGTTGAAGAGAATCACATTCAAATCCATACTACGATCTAGCTTTTTGCATCTTTTCCAGTCTTGTCGTCTTCCTCTCATTGGTCCACGTCAGCTTAATCTAACGACTATATTTCTTTAGGATCTTCTGAGTCTCAAGATCTTCAGTTCTATCTGAGCCTTCAGGTTATCTGAGCTGTCTGAGCCTTCAGGTAATCTGAGCTTCTGAGCCTTCCGTTTAATCTGAGCTATCTGAACCTTCAGGTTATCTGAGTTATCTGAACCTTCAGATTATCTGAGCCTTCAGGTTATCTGAGTAACTTACTGAGTCTCAGGTTTCTTGATTCAGCAGACTTTTCTTCAGCGGACCTTGTCTGATCAGGCATAACGACACTCAAAGCTTACCGAAGTTCAAATTTCTTCCGACCAGACATCCCGACCCTCAGTCACATTGACTCAGTTATCCGATTCTTTTTTTCGATCGAAATTTCGTGATCGATCGATCAACACTTCTTAAGGATCATCTCAGGATAACATCAGGTCATCTCCATCAGATTAACATATCAGGTTATCATATCTAATCTAGATCACGTCTGATCTCGATCAGTCTCATCTGCTCATCTTCATATCTGATCTCGATCACGATCTTGATTGATCTCTTTTGCTCAACTTCGATCCGCAACCTTCTCTTCCTGATTTGCTGGCTTTAGCTTTTCACATCAGATTTTGCATAGCTCATCAGTAAACTCCTAAGGAACTCATCTTACTCATCTGATCTAGATCGGTCTAAATCTCAATGACCTCGCCCCGATCTCGATCATCTTCTTCTGATTTCGTGAGTTCCCCCTCAACTTGTTCTCTCGTCCCCCTTTAATTTGTTACCTGTAAATTAGCTTAAAAACACAAGTTGATAATGTTTTGGCATAATTCATCAAAACTAAAATATCCCAACAATCTGTCCTCAGCTTCTGAGTTTCTCTTGTACCTGTGATTCCTGTAATATTTTTTATATTTCCCATATCTGCTATTGAGTCTTTCAAACCTCCTTGCCATTAGTACTAGCTTATCCTCTTGCTCATCCTGATTTCTGGCAAGTGAGTTCTCAGACTCTCTAGACTTACAGGATTTCTCTTTGGCTTTGAAAGCCACATTCTTTCTAGATGAAGTATCATCTTTGCTGTCAGATTTCTTAGTTTTCTTGTCAATCACAAACTCATAAGCTTTCAGTTCAGAGAAAACTTGTTGGTATGGCATGGAATCAATATTTTTGGTGTTTTCAATCACCACAACATGTATATCCCATTTCTTAGATAATCCTCTAAGAATTTTTAGTGCCACTTCTCTCTGTGGGTTTCTTTTCCCAAGAGCATTCAGATCATTCATAATGCTAGTGAATCCGACCTCAAGTTTGTCAATGGATTCACCATTTTCCATTTCAAAGCTATCAAAATTTCCAATAGCAAAAGAAAGTTTGTTTTCCTTAATATGATCTTTGCCTTGACACATAACAGCAAGTGTGTCCCATATTTCTTTTGTAGTTTCACAGTGAGAAATCATCCCCATAACACCATCATCAATAGTGTTATACAAAGTATCTTCAGCAATGTAGTCCAGATTGACTAACTTTTTCTCATCATGAGTAAGTTGATCATCAGGCTTTGGAAATTCATCTCTGGGATCATTCCTCTCAGTATCAGTGATTCTAGGATTCACAACAGTAAATTTGAATGGTCCTTCAGAAACCACTCTCCACATTCTTTCATGTTTTGAATACAGATGAGCCTGTATTCTCAGTCACCAAAGGTCATAGCTCTCAACAAAGAACATAGGAAGTTTCATAGAAGGCATGATGACTGAGCCTTGTAAGATATCAGCAAACAGATCTATTTAGTAGACCACCAAAGTCTTTTAGCAAATAGACTATGGCTACCAAAGCAAGTGGTCAAAATGAACCACTGCTCTTATACCACTTGTTGGTCCCGGTGCTAACGAGTCTCACACGTGTATGGGGGGAATACACGTGTTTGGTGATTTTAAAACTTTTTCTTTTTATCGAGGTCAGATGGGTCAGGTTATCCTGATAATTTCGCCCTGAGAAGCACGGATTGCACTGAGTCAAAGTCTACTGAGACAATGATCCTGATCTGCTTTCAGAAGCTTCAGATTAGCCCAACTGAACATGTGTTTATCAGAGATCCTGAGGAGCTTGGATCAGATAATTATCTTACTGAACCCTCGGTAGAGTTAGTTCAGTTTGGTAACTATCTGTTCTAGCTACTCAAGTGTGCGGAATGGTTGGCCCTAAGTTTATACTCGTTTTAGCTTTGCTGAAAAATCTTCCCTTCGATAAAACAGTGATTAAGGTTGTGATCAATTTGATGCAAGTTCAGTGGATTGGTTCCAACTGTATATCAGTGAAATATGCTTCCAGTGAAAAACATGCAACAGATAAGAATGCAGTACATAAAGCAAACAACACAGCAATTATAGTGGTTCAGAGACTCAAGCTCCTACGTCCACTCTCTCTGATCTTCAGAGAAATTCCTTAACCACTTCCTAAAGCTTTCAGGCTAACTCACTGTAGCTTACTCACTTTTCTACCTTGAGTTTTCTAGCTGACTCACTGCAGCTTACTAACTCAAACACACACAAGTGTTCAGACTACCACAAGTAGCTTACTAACTTCTTCTCTAGAGTTTTCTGGCTAACTCGTTGTAGCTTACTAACTCTTTACAACTCTAACTCACCAACAAATCACACACAAACTACCTTAACAAAGGGTTTGGGTTTTGGGTTGGTTTCCAACTAGGGTGAGATATCCTTTACAATAAGAACAGATGCAAAGGCTAGGATATCTCTTCTAAGCTTTGGATATATCTATCACTCTATGCTTAGAATAGTGAGCTCTCTCCAATGTGAAACACTTGGGAAATTCTAGGGTTTTCGAGTGCTTCAATTTGCAATAATACGAATGAGCTCTTGAGTTGCTTGAAATTTCCCGTGACCTCACAATGTAGAAGGTCATTGGTATTTATAGGCAACCTTCACCAAGGTCACTCTTGAAAAACTATCCGTTGGAGGAGATAGTATCAAGGGTTTCCTCTTCTGGTGTTTGATTTATGACTATATTCAGGGTTTGAATACTCCCTTGCATGTTTTAGGAAATATGCTGCCATGTAGCCAATCACCAATTTTTGCAGTCTGGAACTTAGTACTACTGACATAATTCAGGGTCCTGTCGCTTTCAGTGTTAGTAAAGTACAGTGTTGTCTTCCTCTGATTGGTTCTTGTCTTCAGTGAATGTAGACAAACAAAACGGCTCTTTTTGGTCAATCTCTCTGAATGAGACAACCTTAAACAACACTTAGACTTAGTTCCTTTTGTCTGCATATGAATGTTTTGGGCAATATCTACTTTTCTGAACATTTGCGTTTTTCTCAGTTTTGTAGTCTTCAGATAGATATTATTCAGTGCCTCTGAACATTCAGGTTATACTGAGTATAAGTATCTTACTGAGTCATCAGTAACTACTGGGTCTTCAGTGTCTTCAGTAACTTACTGAGTTATCAGTACTATCTGAGTCTTCATTCCTTCAGCATCTTCAGTATCTTTCTGAACATTCAGTTCTACTGATTCTTTAGTTACTCAGTACCTTCTGTGTTCTTCAGTAACTTTAAGATCTAACCTGATCTACTGATTCTTCAGTTCTTCTGATTCTTCAGTTCTACTGATTCTTCAGTTCTACTGATTCTTCAGTTACTCATTACCTTCTGAGTTCTTCAGTAACTTTAAGATTTAACCTGATCTATATCTGCTGACTATACATGGTGCAGATAACTTCCTGAACAATCTATGCTGAAACCTGACTCAGTCTATCAAGATTATCCTAAACATGTCATACTCAGGGGTTTTGGGATCTAATCAAAACTTCTTTATTAAAATCATCTCCCAACACAACACACTGAAGCTGACCAATCTGAACATACACCAGTTCAGACACAGGTATGTAATGCCGATGAAGATGTGGTCACAGCTGAGGTAAACTCTGAATCTATCAACCAAGGGGGAACAAATGTCTCTGACAATGTTCTGAATAGAATTTCCCCTGAGGAAGATGATTCTCTTTCTCCTTTTCTATTGTTCCCTGAATTTGATGAACTGCCTGAACCTAACATTTCTGATGTTGAGGATACTACTGAAGGGGGAACATAGAGGAGAAAATGGTTGGATAGTCATCCTACATGTCAGATTGTGGGTGATCTATCAGAAGGTGTCAAAACAAGAAGGTTCCATGGAGAAAGTGCTTTGTTCTGCTGTTTTCTATCTGAAAAGGAACCAACTGAGATTGATGAAGCTCTTCAAGATTCAAACTGGATTGTTGCTATGCAAGAAGAGTTGAATCAGTTCACTAGGAATGAAGTTTGGGAGCTAGTGGACAGACCCCAGAGACACAATGTGATTGGAACTAAGTGGGTGTTCAAGAATAAGAGAGATGAAAACAACAACATTGTGATAAACAAGGCAAGACTAGTTGCACAAGGTTATTCCCAAGAAGAAGGATTGGATTATGATGAAACCTTTGCACCTGTTGCAAGACTAGAAGCCATCAGATTGTTTCTTGCATATGCTACCCACATGAAATTCACAGTCTATCAGATGAATGTGAAAAGTGCATTTCTGAATGGTGTGCTTAAGGAAGAGGTTTATGTGGAACAACATCCATGGTTTCAGACAGAATGACCAAGTTTACAGGCTCAGGAAAGCCTTGTATGGTCTTAAGCAAGCACCGAGAGCATGGTATGATACCCTTTCTCAATTTCTTACTGACCATGGTTTTATCAAAGGAACAGTTGATAGAACTTTGTTCAGGATAGAATATGGGAAGGATATCTTACTTGTTCAGATTTATGTGGATGACATCATATTTGGATCTCCAAATCATCAGTTGTGTGAAAAAGTTTTCTACTCTGATGAAAGGAAAGTTTGAGATGTCTATGATGGGGGAGATGAATTTCTTTCTTGGACTTCAAGTAAAACAAACTAAGGAAGGAATTTTCATCAATCAAGCAAAATACACCAGAGATCTGATTGCAAAGTATGGTGTACAGAATACTAACTACAAGATGGATCCTGATCAGTAAATCACACTGATTATAGAGGGATCATTGGATCACTGCTATATCTCACAGCAAGTAGGCCTGATATTACATTTACTGTTGGGATATGTGCAAGATACCAAGCTAATCCTAAGGCTAGTCACATGGAGGCTGCCAAAAAGATTCTGAAATATCTTAAAGGCACTGTGAATAGAGGATTATGGTATCCAGCTGATGATAACCTTAAATTAACTGGTTATTCAGATGCTGATTATGGAGGATGTAGATTTGACAGGAAGTCTACCACAGGAACTTGTCAATTTCTTGGAAGTAAACTGATATCATGGTTTTCAAAGAAACAGACCTCAGTAGCAACCAATACTACTGAAGTTGAATACGTGGCTGCAGGAAGCTGTTGTGCACAGATTCTTTGGCTCAGACAACAATTGAGGAATTATAAGATTATAGCCAATGAAGTACCTATATTTTGTGATAATAATAGTGCAATTGCTATTATACAAAATCTAGTATTGCACACCAGATGTAAGCATGTTGATATCAGACATCACTTCATTAGAGATCATGTTGAGAAGAAGGATATCAGAATGGAGAAAATTCATACTGAAAAATAGAGAGCTGACATCTTGACTAAACCTTTGGCTGAATCATGATTTCAGGAACTATCAGTTGAATTAGGAATGCTGGATCTAGGTTAATAAGGTAAATCTGAAAAATTGAAGGTTTTCAGATGCATGAAGTTTTTCAGGTTTCTACTGAAAAACTCAGGATAAAATTGAGAGTCCTGAACACTGAGTCTTGGGAAACTCAGTAATTCTGAAGTTCAGTACTCAGTATTATACTGACATTTTATCAAGGTCAAAACTCAGTAATACTGATGGAGAAAATTAGTGTGAAGAAGTTATTAACTCATGCAACACATTTATTGTCTAACTAAATCTCAGTAATCATTGGCAATAAATGACAAAACATCTGAAGAAATAATTGGGCGGGACGTTTGAAATTCTCGAGGAAAGTCAATGGTCTGCAAGAACAGTAATTAAATGCACTGTTCATTAATCACCAAAAAGGATAAATTGGCGGCTATGTACTTGCAATACCGTCCTTTCAAATATCCATTTTTACCGGTGTTTAATCTCAACAGTCGATTTCTTCATCTACACGATTTTCCAAAAATCAAAATCCTATATCCATTGCAAAGATTTTATTCAAGCCCTATTTCAAAAAGCCTTCGTCTTCACAAACACTCTACTTTGAAACCCTCGATTACCCAGAAATCTCATATCTCAAAAACCCTTCACTCAAAATCACCAAAAATGACACTCTCTGTATACGACAAACTCGCCATTTCCAATAAACCTTGGTATGAACATGTTGTATCTCTAGAAAGCACATCCAATGCAACTCACGAGGAGGAGGCGTTGCATATGATTCGTGTGACAAAGCTTACATGCCTGGTCGCGAATCAACCATAGGCCGAATATGCAAAAGAGGTAATTGAGTTTGTTTCTAATATGTAGTTAGATGATGAGAATTGCATAAAGTCTAAGATTATGGTCTCGCGTTTGGAGCATGGTTCGAAATATGTGGATTTTGTTAGGGAATTTTATATTATTCCTAAGAATCTGAATGCCATATATGAGTTAAATGATAAAGGTGAAGACCCTACGGTATACATGATGGGTATGGAACAAGAGTATTTGGATAAAATTACTGAGCATCCAGTAAAGTTTGAAGCTACATTGAATAAAAAGCATTTCAAGCCTAAATATCGGGTATTGTTAGATATTGTAAGCAAATGCATCATGTGTAGATCTGGTAGTTTCGAACAGATAAATAAGCCGAAGTTAAGACTAATGGCGGCAATTGAAGATTCACCTACTACAGCATTCAATTGGTTGCACTATTTGATCAAGGTGGTGAGTGATCAAACCAAACACATTCAGAAGGTGAATGGCTCTGTAGTTGTCAAGGGAAAAATTCTACATGCAAACAAGATTGCATTTATCTTGGAAACATGCAGAGAAGAGGTGGACATTTTTGCCGATTCCACTTCCTTTCCGAAATCAAAGATTATGTTCAAACCAACGAAGAAGACTTTGAGAGGAAAGAAAGAGAAAAATACTGAGTCTCAGGAGGAGACTGCCGAAGAGGAAACTGAGGAAGAGACGACAGTGGTGGAGCAAGTCAGGGAAACAAGACAGACTTCTCAGAAATCCACTGAGACAACTGATGAAGAAGCAAACAAGCTAGGGGGAAAGCCCTGATGAAAATTAAAAGGGAGAAAGGTGAGAAACTAAAGAAGAAATCGTTGGCTCCTCAGAAGCGAAGAAGGCTTCAAACAATTGCGGAAAAGGAGGCTAGTAAAACTGAAAAAACTCAACCAAAAGGCCAACAAGGGTTGACAAATGTACAAGAGCAAGAAACTGAGGAACATGTTTTTTCTGAGGTACTCAAAACCTCCCTGATTTCAGATAAAATTTCTCTTGAAATTTTCAAGGGACCTCAGATATCTACTGAAGCAAGACCAACTCAGACATCAGATCAATCTGAACCTCAAGATTTACTGAATTCGGATGCACTCCTGAATGAACCCTTTCTCGATCCATCAGCATTACAAATGATGCAATCTGAGTCTACTATTCCTGATAGCCCAGAATCGAAGAAGGGAGAGGCCGAAGAAATTGAATGGCGCAGCAAGGGGGGATGATTCATTCTTGATTGATACCGACTCGAAATGAAGCGCGATATCCCGACCTTCAAGAAGATCTTTTTTTCCGACTCGTAACCACTGCGGTATATTCTTCAATCAATCACTTCCTGAAATATTGAATATTGCCTCATTCAGAGGAGAGGATTGGTGGAACGCTGAAACTGCTGTGTTGACAGAGTTTTCAGGCTTTCGAAAGACAAAGCTCAGGATGAAAGCTGCTGATTTCCATGAACTGGAAAAAAGGAAGATTGCTGAGAAAAGGAATGCTGAGGCTGGTGAATCCAGTGCTCATAATCAGGAAGAGGAAAGTGATCAAGGAGGAGAAAAGGGAACTGAGAAAGCATCTGAACCTGAGAAAGAGAAGAAATCCGAACAAGAAAAGAAAACTCAGGATGATGTACAAGAAGAAGCCGACATCGAAAGGCATCGATACCAAACAACCTCTCAGATGAAGTTAAGACTTTTTAGTACACTGGCACTATTGTAAATTATGCCAAAGTTACTGAAGTCCCTATCTTTAAATCTGTTGTCTATGGTATGCAGACTGAGGCTCAATTGGAACATCCAACTCAGTTGGAACACGTTGTCCAAACTCCAGTGGTTGATCTAACCCCAATCCTGGATGAGTTCAAGAAGATAGAGCCAATGGTGGTGAAGTTCACCCAGTTGGAAGTCACATTGGCAGGCCAAAATCAAAAGATGGACAACATGAGCTCTTCATCTGATATGCTGAAACTACAAAATACTCTTTCAGATAAGATGGTCGTTTTAGAAAGAAAGATCGATGGAGTAAAAACTGAGCTCAAGGCCGAGATGGAGCAATGGTATAACGAAAGAACTGCCTATCTTGACACCAAACTGATTGAGAAGAATGATCAGATGATCAAAACAAATTGTTGTGGAAATGGGGGCCTCGCTCATGACCAAGATAATGAGATATGATGCATGATGCCTTCAAAAAGCGCTTTTGCTCCACTCTCGATGAATTCTCAATGGCCAAGAATTACATGATGAGGCTAGAAGATGAGCATGACCCAATCCGACAAAGGCGGTCAAAGATATGGGCAAAGAACAATATTATATGGATACTGCATTGACCCAACTTCTCCCAAGGTATGGTGCCAAAAAGGGGGAAAGGCCAGTTGCTGGAAAATTAGATGAGTTGTTGGCACAAACCTTGGAGAAGAAAGCTAGAGAAGAAGCTGAAGCCAAGAAGATATTAAATGCTCTAAGTGAGATTGAGGCCACTGCAAAACTGAAGTTCAAAGAAGAAGAACAACCTACCTTCACTCAAACATCTGAGCAAACCATTTAGGAAGTAATTGGTGAAAAACTGAGTGATAAAAGGATGATTGAAACAAGCAAGGCAGGAGAAGAACAAGTCAGAATTGAGAAGAGAAAAGTTGTAGCCTTTGTTGAGCAAGAAAAGAAGAAAAGAGCAAAAGTTTCAAAGCCTACTCAGAGGAAGTTGATAATGGAATTTGAAGAATCTGAGGAAGAAGCTGAAAAGGAAGAAACTGAAACTCAGAAAATGGCCTTCGATACCAAGAAAACTCTGAAAGCTCTTCAGATTGAAAAGGAAAAGAGAACTGCTGCTTCAGTTTCAGGTGCTCCACTGATCAGAAAGAAGAAAGAAGAAGAGCAGAAAAGAAGAGGAGGATTTAAAAAGTTTCTAGGGAAATGGAGGGGTACGGAAAAGACTCAAAAGTGGCCGCACATTGATAAGTGGATGCCTCTACAGTTCAATGATGCATGGGAAGAGATCAAGAGAACCTTCTGGTTCTATTATGAGATTCTGAGAGAATGGAGGGGAAGCAGCTCGGATAAGAATGAAGCCTTCATTGAATACTTACTGACATTCTATCCTAAGTACCTGCAAAGTTGGATCAACAAGGCAGATGAAGGAAATACTCAGATAGTAGCCCCTGGTCCATACATGTACCCAGCTCCTAGGTTGAGAATGGCTATGTAAATGAGGCAGTCATTTCTCAGGAAATAGCCCAGTATGCTATTCAGCAGCTTAACAGGAAACAACCCAGAAACTATCAAGGCAAGAGATGAGCTGAAAAAGAGGTACTATGAGATGTTCAACCTGGATGTCCCAGAGGATGAGGTGGAAGAAGATTGAAGACTTTGTACTTCTGTATTTTCTGAATGTTTTTTGTTTCATTGTATTATGTAACTCTTATCCTACATCAATGAAAATTTTAACTTCTGAACACAAAGATAATATCTCATTATCTTCTGACATGTCTATTAATTATGTGATATGCCTTATATTTTGAAATTGTTGGGAGAAATACCTTTTTGGTTTGTAATAGATAAACTGAAACCTGAGAATAGGTTAGGTTTTCTCAAATGTAACAAGATGGTTTTGGCATCATCAAAAAGGGGGAAATTGTTGGGAGATGAATTTAATAAAGAAGTTTTGATTAGATCCCAAAACCCCTGAGTATGACATGTTGAGGATAATCTTGATAGTCTGAGTCAGGTTTCAGTATAGATTGTTCAGGAAGTTATCTGCACCATGTATAGTCAGATATATAGATCCCTGGTAAGAACAAGAAAAGGTTAGATTTTTGAAGTTATCAAGACTCGGGAGATCTTGAGTAAATCAAGAATCAAGAGAATCAAGACTCGGAAGAGAGAAAGAACCGAAAGACTCGAAGAAGTTGTCAAGAAATGAAGACTCTAAGATATCTTGAAGAACGTAAGACTCAGTAGTTACTGAATACTCAGGAAGACCTGAATGTTCAGAGGCACTGGAGAAATATCTATCTGAATTCATACAAAACTGAGGAAAAATGCTTATTTTTAAAAGGATAGATATTGTCCAAACATTCAAAGGCAGACAAAAGGAACTAAATCTAGGAGTTGTTTAAGGTTGTCTCATTCAGAGAGATTGATCTAGAAGAGCCATTTTGTTTAAAGTTGGCTAACAAGGACACTTATTCGGCGTCATTGTAAGTCCAACTATGTTGACATTCTTCTGGTCTGGTTTACACCATATGTTTCTGATAAGTAGTTGCTTTTATCATTTTGTCGAAGCAAGATTTGAACCCGATCACCACTTCTATCGATCGATAAACATTTTGAGTCTCATGATATGGTTGTCTTAGCTTCAACCAATCGACTCTGCTGATGTCTTCATAGAGTAGGTCTTCTGGTTTTCAAGTAAAGTCTTTTTAATTTCGCTACTGATCTTCCGCTACTGATCTTGACTTGACTTGTACATTTTGAGTTCCACTTTAAGAAATACCTAGTCTAATACATCAGTTGTCTAACATGTTCAGCTGGATTCCTATCATATCATCAGTCGACTAACAGGTTAGACTGGTCCTATTATAACTGTTTTGGAACTTCCATCAAAACTATAAATTTCCCAACAATTTCCCCCTTTTTTGATGGAACCAAAACATTTTCCAGAAAGAATGCTGATCAAAATTAAACATGAGTAAAAGAGACAGAGAATCAGAAGACAATGAGAGTTTGTCTTAAGATCAAAATAGTAGAATTTTCATTAATGATAAAAATTTTACAAGTACATCAAATTCTATTCTGATCTTACAAAAGATAAGTCTTCTGATTCAGAATCTCTCTTCCTCCGGGATAGCACACATCTCGAACAACCTTGCCTTGACTTCTGCAGCTCTACTTTCTTCAAAGATGTCATCTTGTGCAAGGCATTTTTTAAGTACTGAATTGAAGGCAATCTTGGCAATCTTCCCATCTGAAGTCTTCTTGTAGTCTATGATCTCAACATCTGGAGCTACTGGGATGCAACTCATCTTCTTGGCTTCTCTCATGATGTTGTTGTAGAAAGCTGGATGCTTGTTATTCAACCAATCCCTAAAGATTTCATCTTTATCCACATTGGTTAGAATAACTTGATTGATATGGGCCGAGATATACCATTCCCCCTTGATCAGTTGCCATTCCTTGGCCATATTTTTATCTGGCTTCACAATGACATCCACATCAGCAGGAAGAATTGGCTCTGTAACATGTGCGCCTTCTTTGGATTCAGCAACAAGCCCTTTCTTCTTCCTTAAACGATAAGACTTGTCAAGGCTTGCGGCTTCTTCCATCCTTTTCTGCCTGTCCTGCTCTGCCTTCTTCAATTCTTCTTCCGATTTTCAGATTTTATGAATACGAAAATTTCTTTTTCTTTTTTGGGTTAAAGGACAAAGAACTAATTTCTTCCTTTTTACGCATGCTCACCGACTCGATGGATGATGAAGAGATGACTTCTTCCAACTCTGCAGCAGCCTTCGCATCTTTCTTCATTCTATTCTGTTCCAGAGTTATCTGGATCCCTGCTACATAGTTTTCAACCTGATTAAGCCTTTGGATAGTATCAGCATTCTTCTCTTCTTCCCCCTTTTTGGTTCCCTTTAAAGATCTGTCTTTAGAATACCCAGGGCAGAAGAGTCACCAGAAGGGCTAACTTGTTCGATCAAGGTTAGCATGGAAGAATGAGCTTTATCCACAATTGGACTGACTTTGTCAAACAGATTCTCAAACTTATCAGCAGTAGAATTGACCCGGGTCGCAGCACCAGCAAGATCTTTCTGTAATCTGGTCAACTCTGCCATCTTCTCGTTCAACATCAGTGTGAACTGCTAATTTCTATTCTCCTCAACCTTGGCCAAATTCTCGTTACCTCCACCATCTTATCAGCTGTTGTATCTCTCAATTCTTCAGAAATTCTAGTGCAGTGAGAGGATACAAGTTCTCGTTCAGTCCTGATGGCCGTCTCTAGTTGCTTTGGTAAGAAGAAGCTCACATCATCGCGAAACATTTGAGCCATGTTCGCTCTGAAGGAGTTCTTGATGTACTTCATCAGATTTGCTTCGAATTCTGGAGAAGTTTGTAAAACTTGTGTTACCTGATCTGTTGAAGTCGAGGGAGCTTCCACTTCTATCTCTTCTGCTTGACTTCCACCAGCAGTCAAGTCAATCACATTATCGGCTGATTGAGCCTCAGCTGATGGAGACTATGTCAAGATCTCCCACATGCGGCTTCATCGGCATGACTTTTATGAAACTTCTCGGCTCTTCAATAATTAACGACCTATTTTCTTTTTTTGTTCGAGGTCGACCATCTGTTCAAATATCTCTTCAATCTCTATCGCAGTAAAGGACGACATGAAAAGAAGAATGCCTTCATCTTTATCGAGAATCCTTCATTTGTCGAGATTACTCGTTCAGATGTCGACCATTTTGTGGGTCATTTCCCTGTGCATGGGGGTATCTCGCATTCCCAGCTGTCGAGTAATCAACCCAGCAACTGCATCATCTGAGATCAGTTCTAGGGCAATCTCTACTCCGGCAATCTTTCTGATCTCCAGCTCATAGTCCAGAAAAGAATGAACCCCTCATTTCGCTTTCAAAGACAAAGGTGCAAAATCTTCAAATTTCTTTTTAATCGGATGTCTCTCCGGTGAGCACATCGAGAAGAACAATGGTTCTTGCTTAATCGCATTAAGGAACATTTCGGGATATCTCGTCCTCAAGCATTTTCTCTAAGCGTAATGGAAAATTCGGATAATTTTCTTAGTGAATGAGAGAGTTTCTAGTTCAGGCTCGGGCGATAAAGAAGGAGAGAAAGCGAAGAGGAATTGGCTCGATCCGAAACCGATGAGCGTATATCCTATGCTCGGACTTCGATGGATCTGAAGAATCGAAGCGATGCTTGCAAGGGCTCGATCTGAAATAATTGGACTTGGATATTTGAGCAGTTACTCTGGGAGGTAGTTTGCTAAGGATGAAGTGATCATCATCGATTAAGAGGATGACTCATCCACGGTGAAAAATCATACGCTTCCCTTTTCCCAAGAAACCAAAGAAAGCAGATGTAGATTTCGGTTTCTTGGTTGCTGGTTCCTTGATGACAACTCCCTTTTCTGGCTTCCTGGAGGTTGTCTTCCTCTTCTGACCACCCTTTCGAACTTCCAGGGCCGGTTTAACAGCAGGTTCAGCAAAGTCATCAGGTGGGCCAAGTAGCTGACGGTTGATGATCAACATTTTCTTATGTGCGAGCTTATAAGGGATCATCTCATCTTCACTCCAATCCCTGTCCATCATCAGGTCTATCATAATTAAAGAGACCTTATGCAGTAGAGTGATCTTTACTGAAAGAAACACTCTCCCTTCCTTCACCACAAATTTATCAGACTCCTCCAACAACCTCCTCTTCAAGAACCCCAACCAGTTTATCCTAGCATTGTGGATGATTGCATGTTGGGATTATATTGGAAAGTATGCTTTTACTTTGTATAATTAAAACTGAATTTCGGACTTATTTACTGAAATAAATTGTTTATCACTGATGCTTTAAATATCATCGAATGTTACATATATTTACTGCATAACTGTTCAATAAATAGTACGTGTTACATTGTAGTTAATTTAGTGATACCAGATCACAGGAGATTAAATTAACAATCCCTTGTAACCAAAAGTACACCATTCCCGACCTAGATGGAAATGAACAATCCATCGAGAAAGGTTGAAGTGTAAGGCTCAGATTGGCTTGTCTTGACCAAGAGTTTACACTAGTGCTTGACTGATGCACTAAATAGGACCCAAAGGAGGACAAATTCTTCAGAACTGAACAAGGAAGAATTAGACCTCAGTGGTTCGTTATTTCTTAATCTTCGTTCCTTAAATAGGATCACGTGTGGTTGGTAACTATTGCTTTGACTTATCATGGGTAGAGAATCTACGAGATTCAACACTTTTTATCTTGGGCAATATTATTGGTCACATGCGATTACAAAGATTTAATACGGAGAATCGTGTGCCAAGGGAGAATGGAGCCAAGATAACAAGCAAAGACGAATGCGAATGCATGATGAAATCCTTTCCTTCGTGCTTCCATGACGGAATCGGGGAAAGGCCGAGAGCCGAAGCACGCCATGAAGAGGTAGGTCGAATGAGTAAAGAAAAAGGACAAAAGCCACAAGCAAGTGAACTCAAGTGTTGCCAATGGCAAAGAAAAGGTGAAGAAGGGTGGAGGAGTGAGTAAGCAAAAAATAAGGGGAAGTGCTTCAATCTGCGGTGAAAAAAGGACATTGGAGGTCACTGTTCCAAACCCAAAAGGAATGGAAAAGAAAAGGTAATTCTCACGCGACTAGTTGTTGAAACTTGCTTAGCGTATGCCTCCCATTTATGGGTAGTGGATACCGGGTCCATCGATCATGTTTGTTTCACTTTACTGCGGGTTCAGCCGACCCAAGAACTTAGTGACAATGAGATCCTCATCACACCGGGCAATCTAAACAAAGAGGCAATCGAACTAAGCGATTGGAGAAGTGCACCTATCTTTTGAAGACAGAGTTTTAATTTTAAGAGATGTTTTTACGTTCCAAATTTTAGAAAGAATTTAATTTCAGTTTCTAAACCTTTTTCTTGATGGATATTCGGTTACTTTTAATAAAGTTGTTACCATTTCTCTTTTTTGATAAATTTATCTCGTCATGGAACGTTGTCGAATAATCTCTATACAATTAATTAATCCTCTGCCGCACACCACTCAAAACCACAGAAAATGCATCCTATAACACATCAACTATTTCCGAGAAAAGAAAACGTTCATCAAACGTGAACGAGACACTTCTATGGCATCTAAGATTGGGACATATAAATCCAAAGAGGATCCAAAGGTTGGTAAAAGACGGTTCACTGGAGTTTCTCCAAGTTAAACCAATTCCAACCTGCGAATCATGTTTGGAGGGCAAAATGACCAAGAGAGCATTCGGAGCCAAGGGGAATAGAGTCAAAGAAGTGTTAGAAATTGTTGGGAAATTTGTATTTAAGTTTTGATGGAAGTTCCAAAACAGGTTGTAATAGGACCAGTGAGACCTGTTAGCTGACTGGTGACTTAGAATCAGATTAAGATGACCAGCTGAAATGTATAGATAGCTGATGTAAAAGATAGGTCACATATTGAGGGGGAACTCAATATGTATAGGTTAGGTCGAAGTATCAGATGACCCAGATAAGGTCAGATGATCAGAAGACTAAGAACAAACACGGAGACACCGCAAAAGAAGCAAAAACTATTGCAAAATCTCCGCTCGAAGAACACCATATTTGAAGATTATTCTTAGAGTGTTCATCTCATAGTTCTTAGCAAGAAATCCTATCCACTAGCATTTGGCTACATAAACACCAGAATAGATTTCCAGTTGGAACCACAACAAACCTTTACCAAAACTCAAAGTTAGGTTAAGTTTGTTACCGCAAGATTTCGCAAAAGGATTCTAGTTTTCGATTTACGGTTGGTTGAGTGTGAACACAATAAACATCTGTTGGGTGTTGGACTAACACATAAAACTAAGTCCAGTTGGTTAAGTTGGTGCCCGTGTGTTAAGGGAAGAGTGGACGTAAGACGGGTTTCGTCTGAACCACTATAAAATCTTGTGTGCATTTACTTGCTAAGCAAATTAGTGATTTTATACAGATTATGCTCAATCACCACAAGAATATCACTAAAAACACTCAACATATGGTTAAAACTCGCTCGTAACTCAATCAATTTCACCTCTAATCAACTCCCCCAAACTTACAATGTTGCTTGTCCCCAAGCAATGAAATTATAAATTGAGTGAAATTGACAAAACAAATCGAGATACCAAATCATGCATGCAATTTCTTTCAACTTTCAATGATCGGTCACCCGACACAAACTCATCCTCTTTTCTCCTACTCACGGGCAATCAACATAACTCACCAAATCAAACATGGATGTGCTCTCGACAATGTGTTTCACTCCCTCACAAATTTTTTCTTCAATAAGTAGGGACACTCAAACAATCAATCACACAAATAAGTGACCATATGCTTGTAAATACTCTCAACATCGATCACATTCAATGTATTCATACCGGATCAACAAGGACTTTCACTAGGTTGTAAAGGAAGGCTCTTTGGACAGGTGGGATAAGTATATGGGAAACTGACTCAATGAGCAGAGAATAAGAAAATCGTTGTCAAATTATTTCAATCTAAGGGATGAAAGTGTTGTTATCAAATGCAATGTTATTTGCATCTTTTTTTTCTTTTCAATTCTCCCTCCCCCAAACTAAAACATTTCAACCTTTCCTTTCTTTTCTTTCCCTTTTTTTTTTTTTTTTTTTCGAGCAAGAATGTATCTTTTCTGTTGCTCAACTCACTCTTATTTCTTTCTCATCCGTCCACAAGCTTCCCATTCAGTTGTTCATGAATACACTCAACCCCTCAATTCTTTACATCAACCAATTTCACCCCCTTATTTAAGATTTTTCCTATTCTCCACTCAATTTTGGACAAAAGAATTTTAAAATGGACATGGCTTAAATCTGCTAACAAACGATTACGCCTCAGGCTCAAATGGGCTAGCAAGGGAAAAATGTCATTGGTTGGGAAATTTGGGCTAAAATGACTTACAAATCGAAACATGGCCTATGATCACTTCCGGCATGCAATACAAGACACAATCAAGAAGAGAGAATATCCACAAGTTCTAGCACCTCAAAGGTGATGATTCACACACAATGAATGAGACGAATATGATGAATTTCAATCTCTTTAAAGGCTCAAATCTCAAGGTTATTCACATCCATTCCTAGACCTAACAACTTATGCCTCATGCCACACAAATATTCAAAAAAAAAAATCGCAAGTGCACGACTTCCCTTTCAAATCCACCTTACTCACAACTACACACATTCTCAAGCACTCAACCATTCAACAATTACTCAACTCAGCATTCACACTCAAAGTAAAGCAACATATAAGCAAGGAGGACATCAATCAACAATGAAATCAAGCAAATACACACCCCACTTTCATAAATGCCAAGAGATAGCCAGTTTAAGTATATGCCCAAATAGAATAAATGAAAGAGAAAAGGAAAAGGCAAGAGTTAGAAATTGGGGAGTTCCCCATCTACTGTTTTTGCTCTGGAGGTGGTGGAGGGCGATACATCGGGTGATCCTCTCCTCTTACCACCTGGGGTTTAAAAATGTACCTGCACTCAACATCCTCAAATACCCGAGATCAAAACACCACGATAAAACACAAAACAACTGAAATACACAAAAAACAAATGGGTTGCTTCCCATTCAGCGCTATTTTTAAGGTCCTATTGCCGGACCGAACTTACTTACTTTCATGAAGCGAAAACCATGTTACCTCCTTTGTCCTCATAGGACCAACCGACCCGATTTGTGCTTACGTAGCACTTTGAGGAGTCTATCTAATTGATCATGAGATAAAGAAGAAGAAACAATAACAGGGTACCTTTCATTATCTTCCAAGTATGCGTACATAAGGTGGTCCGGTAATGGCTTCAATTCCATTTTAGCTTCCAATGGTGGGGCTTTGTCGAACATCACCTCAAAAGGCTTCTCCTCCAAGTGCAATTCTTTTTCTTCCCCCACTTGCGTCACCTCCCTCTGCTTCAATTCTTCACTATTGAGTGTGTCATCAGCACAAAGATCGATCATATCAACAAAATGACAACTCTCATCCCCCATCGGATATTTCATTGCCTCATAAAGAGCAATTTTTATCTCTTGATCATCCACCTTCACCGTGATTTTTCCATTTGCCACATCTAAGACCATCCCAGTAGTAGCCAAGAAAGGTCTTCCCAAGATTAAGGGCACATGCTCATCCTCTTCCATTTCAAGGACTACAAAGTCAGCTGGAAAGACATGACCATCCACTTTCACGAGAACATCTTCCACTACGCCTTGAGGTCGAGTGATAGACCTATCGGCTAGTTGAAGAGTCATCATAGTCGGTTCCAGTTCTCCACAGTTCAGCTTCTTGAATAATGATAAGGGCATAAGGTTGATACTAGCCCCCAAATCACACAAAGCTCCCTTCTTGATTCCATTCCCAATGTCACAAAGAATAGTGAAGCTGCCCGGATCTTTCAACTTTGGAGGAAGTGCCTTGTGCACCATTGCACTCACTTCGTGGTTCAACTGAACGAGCTCAGGTTCATCGACTCTCCTCCTTTTGGCAATTAGATCTTTCAAGAACTTTTCATACAAACCAAAGAAGTAAATTAGTGATTTTATACAAATTATGTTCAATCACCACAAGAATATCACTAAAAACACTCAAAACATGGCTAAAACTCGCTCGTAACTTGCTCAATTTCACCTCTAATCACGTGCCCGCACACACACCTGCGTGCATGTCTCGGCACTCCTCGTTAGCTCTCGGCCATGCACGACCTGTGGCGTTCTGCCCGCGCACGGCCAACCCTGACATGCCTAACGCCTGGGCATTTAGGTGACAAATCTGCGTCGCGCGTGTGCCGCCCTTGGCACGTTGCGCGTAGCGCTTGTTGTCTATGCCCAGTACGTCTCTCTGTTTTGATTTTTCAATCCATCTCGTTCTTCGTCTTTGATCCGTTATAATTTATTTTACAAAAAAATAATTCTAACATCTAAACTAGTCCATTACAATAAAACAATCTATTCTACCCGTGGATTTTCTCATTGGAAAAAAAAATCTGAATTAATCAGATTAAAAAACACCATTCAGACAACATGAATTTAAAATATACATTAAAATCATGATAATTGGATGCCTACAAAAAATATTTTAATAATTCTACAATCCAATTTCAATTTAATGTAAACATAGATTTAAATCACAAATAAATATTGCTGGGAGATGAATTTCATAAAGAGAATTTTGATTAGATCTCAAAACCCCTGAGTATGACATGTTCAGGATAATCTTGATAGACTGAGTCAGGATTCAGTATAGAGTGTTCAGGATGTTATCTGCACCATGTATAGTCAGCAGATATAGATCAGGTTAGTTTTTGAAGATACTGAAGATTCAAGAAGTTTCAAGAAATCGAAGACTCAAGAAGTTTTAAGAAATCGAAGACTCGATAAGTTTCAAGAAACTGAAGACTCAAGAAGTTTCAAGAAATCAAGACTCAAGAAGTTATCAAGAAAACGAAGTTTCAAAGATGTCATCAAGACTCGATGATGATGACATCAAGACTCAAAGATGACCAAGACTCAAGATGTCATCAAGAATCAAGATGACACTAAAGAATCAGTATGTCACTTAAGACATCAAGACTCGTAAGACATCAAGACTCGAAGACACCGAAGAGAGATAGTTATCGAAGACTCAAAGAAAATATGAATACTCAGTATAACCTAAATGTTCCGAGGCACTGAATAATATCTACCTGAAGACTATAAAACTGAGAAAAACGCGGATATTCAGAAAAATAGATATTGCCCCAGACATTCACATGCAGACAAAAGGAACTAAGTCCAAGTGTTGTTTAAGGTTATCTCATTCAGAGAGATTGACCAAAAAGAGTCGTTATGTTTGTCTACATTTACTGAAGATAAGAACCAATCAGAGGAAGACAACACTGTACTTTTTTATCGATTTAATCGAAGAAAGCGACAGTCATCAAGCATGTCGGTAGTACTATGTTCGCATCGCAAAAAGTGGTGATTGGCTACATGAAAGCATATTTCCTAAAACATGCAAGGGAGTATTCAAACCCTAAAAATAGTCGTTCATCAAACACCATAAGAGGAAACTCATGAAGCTATCTCCTCCAACGATAGTTTTTCAAGAGTGACCTTGGTGAAGTTGCCTATAAATACTAGTGACCCTCTACATTGAAGAGGTTACGGGAAATTTGAAAGCAACTCAAGAGCTCATTCGTATTATTGCAAATTGAAGCACTCGAAAAACCTAGAATTTCCCAAGTGTTTCACATTGAAGAGAGCTCATTCACTAAGCCTAGATTGATAAGATATATCCAAAGCTTAGTAGAGATATCCTAGCCTTTGCATTGTACTTATTGTAAAGGATATCTCATCCTAGTTGGAAACCAACCAGAAACCCAAACCCTTTGTAAGGTAGTTTGAGTGTGTTTGTTGGTGAGTTGGAGTTGTAAAGAGTTAGTAAGCTACAGTGAGTTAGCCAGAAAACTCAAAGTAGAAAAGTGAGTAAGCTGCAGTGAGTCAGCCAGAAAGCTTTAGGAAGTGGTTAAGGAATTTCTCTGAAGGTCAGAGAGAGTGGACGTAGGAGCTTGAGTCTCTAAACCACTATAATTGCTGTGTTGTTTTGCTTTCTGTACTGCATTATTATCTGTTGCATGTTTTTCACTGAAAGCATAATTCACTGATATTCAGTTGGAATCAATCCACTGAACTTGCATCAAACTGATCACAGCCTTAATCATTGTTTCATTAAAAGGAAGATATTCAGCAAAGCTAAAAACGAGTATAAATTTAGGGCCAACCATTCTGCACACTTGAGTAGCTAGAACAGATAGTTACCAAACTGAACTAACTCTACTGAGGGTTCAGTAAGATAGTTATCTGATCCAAGCGGCTCAGGATCTCTGATAAAACTCAGGCTCAGTTGGGCTAATCTGTAGCTTCTGAAAGCAGCTCAGGATCATTGTCTCAGTAGACTTTGACTCAGGGCGATCTGTGCTTCTCAGGGCCAAATCATTAGGACAACCTGACCCATCTGACCTCAGTGAAAGAAAAGTTTTTAAAAATCACTGAACACGTGTATTCCCCCCCCCTCATACACGTGTGAGAGTCGTTAGCACCGGGACCTACAAGTGGTATCAGAGCAGTGGTTCAACTTGACCACTCGCTTTGGTAAGCCATAGTCTAATTTGCTGAAAGACTCTGGTGGTCTACTGAACAGATCTATTTGCTGATATCTTACAAGGTTCAGTCATCATGCCTTCTAAGAAACTTCCTATGTTCTCTGTTGAGAGCTATGATCTATGGAGATTGAGAATGCAGGCTCATCTGTATTCAAAACTTGAAAGAATGTGGAGAGTGGTTTCTGAAGGACCATTCAAATTCACTGTTGTGAATCCCAGAATCACTGATACTGAGAGAAATGATCCCAGAGATGAATTTCCAAAGTATGATGATCAACTTACTCCTGATGAGAGAAAGTTAGTCAATCTTGACTACATTGCTAAAGATACTTTATATAGCACTATTGATAATGGTGTTATGGGGATGATTTCTCACTGTGAAATTGCAAAAGAAATATGGGACACACTTGCTGTTATGTGTCAAGGCACAGATCATATTAAGGAAAACAAACTTTCTGTTGCTATTGGAAAGTTTGATAGCTTTCAAATGGAAGAAAGTGAATCCATTGACAAACTTGAGGTCAGATTCACTAACATCATGAATGATCTGAATGCTCTTGGGAAAAGATACCCACAGAGAGAAGTGGCACTGAAAATTCTTAGAGGATTATCTAAGAAATGGGATATACATGCTGTGGTGATTGAAAACACCAAAAATGTTGATTCCATGCCATATCAACAAGTTTTCTCTGAACTGAAAGCTTATGAGTTTGTGATTGACAAGAAAACTAAGAAAGCTGACAGCAAAGATGATTCTTCATCTAGCAAGAATGTGGCTTTCAAAGCCAAAGAGAAATCATGTAAGACTAGAGAGTCTGAGAACTCACTTGCCAAAAATCAGGATGACCAAGAGGATAAGCTAGTACAGATGGCAAGGTGGTTTGAAAGACTCAATAGCAAATATGGGAAATATAAGAAATATTACAGGAATTACAGGTACAAGAGAGACTCAAAAGCTGAGGACAGAAACACTGAGAAAAGAAAGGACCAGAAAGTAGAAGGATCCTCATCCAAAAAGAAGGACTCCAAGACCAAGGAGGATAGTGATCAGGATGATGATGCCAACAGATGTTACAACTGTCAGAAGAAAGGTCACTTTCAATATGACTGTCTTGAGCTAAGTGCTAAAGAAAGAAAGGAAAGACAAGCCAAGATAGACAAGAAGTTCTCCAAAGAAGAAAAGTTATGATTCTTTGAGGAAGAAGAACATTCTCAAGAAGGTTCCAGTTCCTCGATGTGATTTTCTCGAGATAGTGGCGATGATGATATATCGTCTTTATGGTCGTGGAGGAGGTAAATTCTTCTATCTTTGTTGTTGCTCCTACACAAGCACATGAGTTCTCAAGTTCTACTGTAAACAGTAACTTTGACCTGATGGATTCATTTGAGAATCTTATGAAGGACTATTATGTGTTATAAGAACGCTCCATGAAACTCAAGAGCGTAGAACAAGGAACCGATCACGAGAATCAAGTGGAAAGACTCTAAAAATGCTTTGAGATCACTTCTCAATTGATGGGAACTCTTGATGAACTAGATGTTCGAAAGTACAACTCTCGAGAAAAAAGAAGGTGATAGAAATCTGAATGGAAAATTAGAGAAATCCATCGAGGAGATTCAATTTTATCGTAATCGAAGTTCAATGACCTCTTTGAGAAGCATGAAACTCTAAAGAAATGTGAGGATAGTGCTTGAGAGAGAAAGTTAGCTCTATTGAATTCAGATCTAAAGTGATAGATGAAATTGAGTTATCAAAGACACTGCAACTATAAAAATTTGGATTGGGATACATTCCAGGGGAACCTCACAAGGTCTTTGAATGCCGCTTCTAGTAGCACCAAGATCGCCTCTTTGTTAAACAAGTGGCACCTAATCTTCTTATTGAAGATTCCGAGTTTTAGACAAGGGTAAAGGACCTATGGTTTCGTAAAAAACCGAAGGTTCAGAAAGAAAGCTCAGACCCAGAAAAGGCTAGAAAAACCCGACCACTCAAGAGGAAATCTTCATGCCAAGATTTCAAAGCCTCGGGCTAAGAATACCAACTCGAGAGATCTCGCCTTTGAACCATCAGAGGAATTTTCAGAAGAGAAACACTCAGCGGAGATATTCTCAACTGAAAAGACCAAGTCCTTAGATTACTGAAAGACCCCAATTTCAGTACAGGCAACCCAAACCCCACTTGCCAAAGGGTAAAGGTTTCCTGAACCCAAGTCAGCAGAGACAGAGACCAGCTGCACAAAAGCCAAGGCACTTGAACAAAAGGCCTGAACCCAAGAAGAACTCTAAGGCTCATGTTCATGCTAAGGCTGGCACTCATACACAGGATACTGTCAAGGCACCTAGGGTGGTGAATGTGTATGTAGATGTTTATGGGAGACAAATCAGCCACTCTAAAGTAATTAGAGTTGTTAGGCAGATTTAGGTTCCAAAAGGTACAAGCTAACCTGGTAGGACCCTACACCAAATGGGTACCTTAAGAACTGATCTGTTTTTTAAAAAAAAAAAAAAAAAACCGAAATGAATGAAGAACATAGCACTGATGAGTGGAAATGAATTGGCTCCTGTTGTATGGTATATGGACAGTGGATGTTCAAGACATATGATAGGATATAAGCAACTAATCACTGATTATGTTGAGCAAAAAGGCCCTCAGATCACATTTGGAGACAATTCCAAAGGACAAACTAAAGGATATGGAACTCTTGAAGTTGACTCTGTTCATATCCATGGTGTTTCATATGTGTCTGGTCTAAAGCATAACTTGCTTTCTATCAGTCAATTCTGTGACAAAGGATTCAATGTTGAGTTCTCAAAGAACTTATGTTATGTGAAAGACAATACTTCACAGAAAATTCTACTGACTGGTAATAGAAAAGTAAATGTGTATCTTGCTGATTGGAGTTCAACTCCTAAAGATACATGTTTAGTTGCAAAAAGTTCCATTGATACCAGTTGGTTGTGGCACAAAAGAATGCATCACTTAAACTTCAAAACCCTGAACAAACTTGCAAGATTAGCACTTGTGAGGGGGTTACCCAATGAAGTGTTCAGTAAAGAACATATATGTGATGCTTGTCAGAAAGAAAAACAAATCAGAGCATCCTTCAAAAGCAAAGTAGATGTTTCTACTGAAAGAATACTACAACTGTTACATATGGATCTCTTTGGTCCAGTAACACCTGTGAGCACTAGTGGCAGAAATTACACACTTGTGGTAGTTGATGACTACTCTACATACACATGGGTCATATTCTTACTCAGTAAGAAAGAGACTCAGACAAAACTGCCTGAACTACTGAAAAGGCTCAATACTGAAAAGAATCTGAGTGTGGTCAAAATCAGATCAGATAAAGGAACTGAGTTTATCAATCATATTAAAGGTCCCGATTTTTGATGGAGAAAACCAAATTTTGCGCGTGCGCAAGTAAACTATGTCATGTGATGCATATAAAACAGGGGTGAGGGCAGAGTGATTCCAATTTTTTGCTTTTAAGAATGATGTGTGTTGTTTTGCTTATAATCGAATGCATATGACAAGTATAAACATAAAGCAGTAAAGAACACACAAGATTTTATAGTGGTTCAGACGAAACCCGTCTTACGTCCACGCTTCCCTTAACACAAGGGAACCTTAACCGAACTTAACCTGCGGGACTTATATCCCTCACGGGATGGCCGAGATGTTTACCGAGTTCGCACTCAAACGGGACTTATCACCCTCACGGGATTGCCTACCCTCTCTTGCAGGATTGCTAGATGTTTACCGAGTTCACACTGACCTACAAACTTATCCTATCAAACTGATTTGGGTAAGGTTTGTTTGGTTTCCAACTAGTTTGAGATTTTCCCTTACATTTGTTTAGTCTCAATGCTAAGGTTGGGAAAATCTCTCTAAGCTTTAGGATTTAGCATTTGTGCTTAGATCTAAGGTAGAACACTCTTGAATATATGCGTGTATCTCTCGCTCTGTGTTCTATGGTGGAGATGCTCGATGATTTGGCTTTGTAGTTGTGTTGAATGCCTTAGTTGTGCTACGATCAGGCCATATTTCAGAACTCGCATCATCTGGCACACGACCTTGGTTGGGAACTACTGGAACCCATATCTTCTTAGCTCTGTAGCATCGATGGTGTTTTTCACACACTTTCCTCACGCATCCACACTTGATAATAAAGGAAGAACTTGTATGTAGGTCCCGAATGGGTTTTGTGAGGGTGGAAGTCTAGAGGGGAGGGGTGAATAGACTTCCAAAACTTTTTGTGCGGATCAGGTGTGAACTATAGATTACCCGATCAGAGTGCTAGTGTATCAGTTTAGACTGATGTTCAATCTTACTGAGTGCCTAAGGGCAGATCAGCTTGATATTTGTCAGTTTAACTGAATGGTGCGGAAGCTTGTTTTAACCCGTGTGAAAAACTAGTTTTATCATTCAGATTTTAAAGTTAGTTTTCAATCAGCTGACTAAGGTGTCAATCTGATCAGATCAATTGATTGGTGCAGACTGAGCTTAACTTAGAATATGTATGTTGTTTTAAACTCAGTTGTGTGAATAGTGTAAAGCAATAAGAAAGCAAGTAAATGCACACAAGACTTTTTATAGTGGTTCAGACGAAATCCGTCCTACGTCCACTCTTCCCTTAACACAGGGGAACCTTAATCGAAATTAACCGACCCCTCACGGGATGGCCGAGATGTTTACCGAGTTCTCACTCTACAAACTTAACCTGCGGGACTTATATCCTTCAAAGGATGGCCGAGATGTTTATTGAGTTCACACTCTACAGATGTTTATCGAGTTCATACACAACCGAACTAGAAATCGGAAAACTAGAATCCTTAGTCTGAAATCTTCCGGGAACAAACTTAACCTAACTTGCGTTTGGGTAAAGAATGTTTGAGGGTTCTAACTGGAAATCTATCCTGGTGTTTTAGGTAGCCAAAATGCTAGTGGATAGGATTTCTTGCTAAGAACTAATGGGATGAACACTCTAAGAATAATCTTCAAATATAGTGTTCTTTGAGCGAGAGATTTTCTTTGTAGCTTTTGCTTTTTTTGCGGTGTCTCGTGTTCGTTCTTTTGCTAGTTGTCTCTTGTCTTCAATTGACAAGCAATCCCATTTTATAGACCTCGAAATCAAAAAGCCGTTGGAGAGCAATTTGAATTTCGGCTATATTATATTAGGTAGGTTGTAGGATATGATTGTGACGTGTTCGATTATCGGCGTGGCCGTAGGCATCATTAGCATCGTTTTTTTGTCCGCCAGCGTCGTATCCCACATTGTCATTTTTTTTTGTGCACGTGTCGCTTTCTCCTCGAGCCGAGGCAAGACTTCGTAAATTTGTCCGTTAGGCGATTGATATTCCTTTTGTAGAAGATTCGTCTTGTCTGGTGTATGTTTTAGATTGTTACCAGGTGTGAGCTGATTTGATCAGGTAACTGGTCAGTCTACCTTGTTGAGTCTTCAGATGCACATTGTCTTAGCTCAATATGCAGACTCTGCTGATATAGGTCTTTAGGCCTTTTGATCTTCAGTATCTCGAGCCTCAACAGATTCCATCATCTTGAGTCTTGAGTTTGTTCTTGAAGTCTTCAGTTTATCCGAGTCTTGAGTTCATCCGAGTCTTGATGTCCATCCGAGTCTTGTTCATGTCTTCTTTCTTCTTCACCTGATCTTCTGACTTCTTGTCTTCTGATTCGTTCTTAGTCTTCTGATCATCTGACCTTATCTGGGTCATCTGATACTTCGACCTGACCTATACATATTGAGTTCCCCCTCAATAATCAGATCAGTTGGATGACTGGTAATCCAGGTCCTTCTGTTCTGATGTGCGTCTGTTCGGAGAACATCATCCATATCTGATAGTAGTTCATTACTAGTGATTGGGAGTGGTGCGGAATTATGATCCACTTGATAAGAACATGTCTCAGCTGATGTTGGACTCATCATGTGCCGATGTCCGCTCAGAGGAACTTCAGAGTTCCCCGAACCGGATGGTTCGATTGATATTGTCTCACCGTAATGAAACCTTCTTCATCGGTTGCCAGCGTACCTTTGGGTCTGATTGACCTGTTGAATCAGCAAGATCAAGTTCTAGGATGTATACTGTTACGTGTTCAGGTTCTTTCTCCTTGATGCTTAACTGATCCATTTTCTGCGTGTCAGGCAGCGGTTGATCTAATACGGCTTGTTCTGAGGCAGCTTTCTCTTGTTCAGAAGATGTCTCATCAAAGACCATATGGGGTGTTTCTTCCACAACTAGGGTTTGTTTGTTGTAAACTCTGAAAGCCTTGTTGGATGAGGAATATCCTAAGAATATACCCTCATCTGACTTGGCCTCAAAAGTCTTCAACTGAGTTTTCCCATTGTTGTGTATGAAACACTTGAACCCAAAAACATGGAAGTATGAAACACGAGGTTTTCTGCCCTTCCACAGTTCATAAGGTGTTTTGAAGTGAGTCTTAACAGAGAACATCCGGTTTACGAGTATGGCATGAAGTGTTGATTATTTCGCCTTTTAAACCGCTTGGTGTGGCATGTTCATTTAACATAGTGAAAGAAACTTTTTTTTGAGAGTTCTGTTTTCGATTCGCTACTCCATTTTGTTGTGGCGTTCTTGCGGTGACGTTTTCATGTTGTATACCAAACTCGGTGTAAAAAATCAATAATAAAGGAATCGGGAACTCGTACCTTTATCTCGATATGATTTTTACTATCCGACACCCTTCTCGTTTTTGTAGCTTCTTGAGCATTTCGGGGTATCTTTTGTCGTTGTCTCGTTCTTCTTGTATAAGAATACAACCAACTTGGAATAATCATCCACGATTACTAGAGTATATTTGCGTCCACTGAGACTGACTGGTGTAACTGGTCCGAATAGATCCATATGGAGCGATTGCAAAGATTTCTTTGGACGCCGGGTCCGTGTATTCCTTGAATGAGGCTTTAACTTGTTTTCCCTTCTGACATGCGGCACATGTCTGATCTTTGTAGAATATCTCATTCGGAAGTCCCTCAACCAAAGACATCCTAGTTATCTTCTTAAGAGTTTTGAAGTTCAGATGGCTCATTCTTTTGTGGTCGAGCTAAATCGCTACTTTTTGGAGCTCTTAACAATTAAGCATGTATTCCTTGGGCAACTGTTCCAATCTGCTGTGTAGATTGTGCCTTTCCTTGAACCAGTTAGCAAGGTTTGTTGAGTGGCTCGATTCCTAATCGTACACTTGTTGCTCGAGAACTCAACGCTGAATCCGTTGTCGCAGAATTGTGATACTGATAGTAGATTGTGCTTTAATCCTTCGACATACGAGACTCCAGTTACTTGTACATCATCATTCTCTAAGGTTCTGAATCCTTTGGTAAAACCAAAGTTATCATCACCGAAGAGTACACGTGGGCCTTCTTGTTCTTTGTAAGAGCTAAGGAGATGTTTACTTCCAGTCATGTGCCTTGAGCATCCATTATCGATGTACCAGATAGTTGCTTGTACACCTCCTTTGTTGGCCAGTCCCACGCGAACCTGCAATCAAATCAGGCTTTAGGTACCCCTTTGGAATTGGGTCCTGGGGGGTTAGTGGTGGATTTAGGGATCCACACAAACAGAGCACTTCTATGAAAATCAGATAGATTAGAAGGTCTGATTTGTCTCCCATACATATCAACATAATCATACATCTCTTTATATGCTTTCTGATTAGTATGATTATTCGTGTGAGCCTTGGATGACTTAGAAGACTTGGGATTTTTCTTTATATTTTGTCTTCTTTTAATCCAAATTGGCAAAAAGTGTGATAACCCTAGATCTCTCGGTTATAAGGGTAGGTACGATCGCTACCATCAAAAGATTCATATCTTTTTGGCATAGGTGGTCTTTGCATTTTACCTATAGGCTTCTTATTAGGCAGCTGACCTTGATTGGGTCTCAAATTAGATTTCCTTCTTACAGGTTGTCTCTTCTGATACCTAATCTGCTGATCAGGTTGAGGTTTCTTCAGAAGAACTAGGTTCTTCTGTTGATTCCTCGGCTGATGCTTTATCAGTTGGGGTCCATTTATGTTCCATTTCTGATTAGGCACCGCCTTTACTTGCTTTCGGTGAGTCTTTTTCCTTATCGATACAAGTTTAGCTTTTAGTGTATCTTTGTCAGAGACTCGTTTGATTACACCCTTCTGAAGTGAATCAAACGGGGCTTTTGAGGATGTAGAAGGGTTCTCATACCCAATTCTCTTCTTGTTAGTAGGCGTTCGAAAATAGGTGTTCATATCTTGAACGGTTTTAGATGACCGTGAAAACCTCTATTTTTCTTGCTTAAACTATCCTCGATGAGATTTTAGACTCTCATGTAGTCGGAATAGCTCATCAAATTTAGCTTGAAGGATTTTGAAATCATCGACCTTGTCGTTTATTGATTGCTAGTCGATCTTTGATCTGCTTCTCCGATCGTAAGATTTAACTTTCGAATGTTAAGTTCTCGGTTACCTTCCGAAAGCGCGGTTTAATGATTTCGATTAAAGAGCTTTTTATCGACGTTCTCTTTAACAATGTCGATTATTTCGATCCTTAGCTTGTCATTTCAAACTTCCACTATTGTATAAGTGTTCATCGTGATCGAGAGATCATTAAGCAATTGCTCAGAGTAGAGTTGCAGGTCAATCTCTCCAGCAGGTGTGGAAATTGAAAAAGCAGAAGGTTTGGAGGTTACCTCATATTGGTCTCCTCCTGGCCAGCCCATCGGACTTCATCGTAATCAAGAGAATATCGATCTTCATGCTCGTGGAAGTCAATAAAGACCGCTATTATCGATGCGAAGTCTTCTCTGAGATGAGTAGCCAGAGTCCTCAGAAGGCAGATAGGAATCATCAATTCCAGATGTGTCAGCGACCAGGGCTTTCCTATCTCTGAGGCATTGTTCTCTTATGTTCCGTTTCTCTTCTCTTTCTCTGGGAGTCAGGGCAGTCGGTGCTGTAGTGAAGTGGTTTCTCGCAGTTGAAGCCCGATCCTCGATCTATGGAACTTCCTCTGCTAGGTGAGTCACTCCGTCTGTAGGATCTGTCAGGTGACTTCCCTTTCTGATGGTAATCTGAACTCCTTCTGTCAGATCTGTTATCTCTTCTCTCATCTGTCAGATCTGTTATCTCTTTTCTTTTCTTCTCTGTGATCTCTTCAATCATCAGATCTGGTTCTTTCTAGTGATCTGTCAGTTGGCCTCCTGTTTCTTACGTTGTCTTGATAGTCACTGTAGAATCTCCGATACTTACCAAGCTGAGTATTTGTTCTTTCAAGTTCTTGGTAAGCAAAGCGATCTGATACCTTGACTCATTATGTTTCCCGAGAGTTCGATGGCCTTTGATCTGCTTCTTTGGTTTCTTTAAATGGTGATTTAGGCGTTGAGACTTGATGGCGTCTCGTCTTCATCTCGCTTGTCCTCTTTCGATTAAATCGAACTCGAGCTTTTAAGGCTTAAGAACAAGCTACTCGGCCTCATCTTTGAAATGTCTTGGCAATCCTTGATTACCGCGGACTTTCATGTCCCATTCTTGGTGAGAGATCTTAAGATCTTGTAGTTGATATCCTTGTCGACATCTCTCTTCCAAGTTCTCGTAGCTTATTTCTCGACATGGTGATCCTCCCATCGAGCTCGTTGATGGTCTCGTTGGGCAACATCTTTAGCTTTTCGAACTTCACCATTCTTTTTGTAGAATTTGTCTTTGATCTGATCATTTCCTTCGCATATCTCAGCAAGAATATCCCACATTACTTTCGCGGTTTTGAGATACTTTATCTTCTCCTTTGTGACTTTATCCATCGTCTTCATGATTATATGCCTGGCGATTGTATCTAGAGTATCTGACTTTCTTTTTCCGCGATCCATCGTGGTGGGCATTTTTCGCATAAGACTTCCCGATGCAAAGTCTGGATCTCCTCCAACTGCTGGGTTGTCGTGATATATAATGATGGGTCCTCGTTCAATGACTTCCATTATTCTGCCGCTTATCGATCCTAGATGGTTACACATATATATGGCCCAATCTGCATACTCATCAATTGAAAACTTAGGCAAATCATGATACATGCCAGAGGTATTATCCATGCTGAGTGATTTTGAAAACGAATGAGTTTTGAAAACAGTTTTTCAAGATCTGTTCAAATGACCACAAAGATTCTTCCTCAAGAATCGATGATACTCAAAGCCAATGGTCTGTAGAACCACTGCTCTGATACCACTTGTAGGTCCCGAACGGATTTTGTGAGGGTGGAAGTCGAGAGGGAGGGGTGAATAGACTTCCAAAACTTTTTGTGCGGATTAGGTGTGAACTGCAGATTACCCGATCAGAGTGCTAGTGTATCAGTTTAGACTGATGTTCAATCTTACTGAGTGCCTAAGGGCAGATCAGCTTGATATCTGTCAGTTTAACTGAATGGTGCGGAAGCTTGTTTTAACCCGTGTGAAAAACCAGTTTTATCATTCAGATTCTAAAGTCAGTTTTCAATCAGCTGACTAAGGTGTCAATCTGATCAGATCAGTTGCTTGGTGCAGACTGAGCTTAACTTAGAATATGTATGCTGTTTTAAACTCAGTTGTGTGAATAGTGTAAAAGCAATAAGAAAGCAAGTAAATGCACACAAGACTTTTTATAGTGGTTCAGATGAAATCCGTCCTACGTCCACTCTTCCCTTAACACAGGGGAACATTAACCGAACTTAACCGAGCTTAACATGCGGGACTTATACCCCTCACGGATGGCCGAGATGTTTACCGAGTTCTCACTCTACAAACTTAACCTGCGGGACTTATATCCTTCAAAGGATGGCCGAGATGTTTATTGAGTTCACACTCTACAGATGTTTATCGAGTTCACACTCAACCGAACTAGAAATCAGAAAACTAGAATCCCTAGTCTGAAATCTTCCGGGAACAAACTTAACCTAACTTGTGTTTGGGTAAAGAATGTTTGAGGGTTCTAACTGGAAATCTATTATGGTGTTTTAGGTAGCCAAAATGCTAGTGGATAGGATTTCTTGCTAAGAACTAATGGGATGAACACTCTAAGAATAATCTTCAAATATAGTGTTCTTTGAGCGGAGATTTTGCTGTAGCTTTTGCTTCTTTTGCGGTGTCTCCGTGTTCGTTCTTTGCTAGTTGTCTCTTGTCTTCAATTGACAAGCAATCCCATTTTATAGACCTCGAAATCAAAGAGCCGTTGGAGAGCAATTTGAATTTCGGGCTATATTAGGTAGGTTGTAGGATATGATTGTGACGTGCTCGACATTATCGGTGTGGCCGTAGGCATCATTAGTGTTCATTTTTTGTCCGCAGTCGTAGATCCCGCATTGTCTCTTTTTTTGTGCACGTGTCTCTTTCTCCTTCCCATGGAGGCAAGACTTCGTAAATTTGTCCGTTAGGCGATTGATATTCCTTTTGTAGAAGATTCGTCTTATGCGGGTGTATCTTTTAGATTGTTACGGGTTTGAGTGACTTGATCGAATGTAACCGATCGATCTATCTTTGTTGAGTCATCGGATGCACATTGTCTTAGCTCAATATGCGATTTCTACGATATAGGTCTTCGTGCCTTTTGATCTTCAGTGTCTCTCGAGCCTCAAACAGATTCATCATCTCGAGTCTTGAGTTTGTTATCGAGTCTTCAGTTTATCCGAGTCTTGAGTTCATCCGAGTCTTGATGTCTATCCGAGTCTTGAGTTCATCCGAGTCTTGAGTTCATCTGAGTCTTTAGTGTCTTCTTGTCTTCACCTGATCTTCTGACTTCTTGTCTTCTGATTCGTTCTTAGTCTTCTGATCATCTGACCTTATCTGGGTCATCTAATACTTCGACCTGACCTATACATATTGAGTTCCCCCTCAATATGTGACCTATCTTTACATCACTATCTATACATTCAAATTTGGTCATCTTAATCTGATTCTAAGTCATCAATACCTAATGTGTCCGATTTGGTCCTATTACAACCTATTTTGGAACTTCCATCAAAACTAAATTACAGATTTCCCAACATTGTATTTATAGTGTGGATTTGAATGTTACCGTTGAGAGAATCACATTCAAATCCATACTACTCTGTAGCTTTTTGCAGCTTTTTCAGGCTTGTCGTCTTCCTCTCATTGGTCCACGTCAGCTGATTCTAACGGCTATATTCTCCAGTTTCTTCTGAGTCTCAGGATCTATCTGAGTCTTCAGGTTCATCTGAGTCTTCAGGTTCATCTGAGTCTTCAGTGTCATCTGAGTCTTCAGTGTCTATCTGAGTCTTAGTGTATTCACCATCTCGAGTCTTGAGTTTATTCTTGAGTCTTGAGTTATCCGAACCTTCAGTTATCCGAGCCTTCAGTTATCCGAGCCTTCAGATATCGAGCCTTCGTGTTCTTCAAGAACTTTATCGAGTCTCGTGTTTCTTGATTCAACAGACTTCTCTTGGCGGACCTTATACGATCGGGCATCGACACTTTCGAGCTTCGAGTTTGGTTCTCTGAATCGAGACATCTTGACCCTCAGTCGCATTATTTCGAGCCATATCGATTTCTTCTTGCGATCGATCAATTTCGACCGATCGGATCAACATATCTTCGGGATCATCTCGGGATAAGATCGGTCAATCGCATCAAGTTAGCATATCAGTTATCATATCGATCTCGATCACCGTCGATCTCGTCGGTCTCATCTGCTTCATCTTCATATCGATCTCGATCCGCGTCGATCTTGATCGATCTTATCTCTTCATCTTCCGATCGCAACCTTCTCTTCCGATTTCTTTGGCTTTTTAGTTTTTCTTCACTTACGATTTTGCCTGCATTTCATGGTTGACTCGAACTCATCTAACTCATCTGATCTCGATCATTCTCGTCTGATCTCGATCTTCTTCTTCTAATTTCTTGAGTTCCCCCTCAATTTGTTCTTCGTTTCCCCTTAACTGTTATTATCAGTAAAATAGCTTGAATAACACAAGTTAATAATGTTTTGGCATAAATTATCAAAACTAAAATATCCCAACACATATCATATCTGATTATTGTGCAGCAAATGGAATAACTCATGAAACATCAGCTGCAAGGACCCCACAACAGAATGGTGTTCTTTGAAAAAGAAGAAATAGGACTCGAAAAGAAGTTCGCAAGGACAATGATTCTTTCCGGGTCGATATTCCTAAGAGATTTTGAAATTTGAAGGTTATCAACACCGCACGCTATTCTCGTAAATGATCCATGCTAACCAAGAACCAAGGAAAAACTCCATATGATTTATGGAATGAAAGGAAGCCTCTTTGTTTCTTTCTTTTCGTGTGTTTGGTTGCAAGTGTTTCATACACAATAATGGTAAAGATCGGTTGAAAACTTTTGATAGCAAAGGCGATGAAGGGATATTCTTAGGATATTCTCAAGTCAAGAAAGCCTTCTTGAGTTTACAACCGTAGGACTCTTATTGTGGAAGAAACACCTCATGTTGTTTTTGATGAATCTACTTGTGTTAAGAAGAAACAGAACATGACTCAGAGAACTCGATCAAGAGAATCACCAGACTTTTTCGAAAAAGAATGATAAAACATCCTCTCGAACCGAAAAAGAAGAAGTCACCACTTTCTATGAATGGAGTGAATCAGACTCAGACAAAGAAATTCAGGATGAAAATACTCAGGATGGTGAGACTCAGGATGGAAATTCTCCACTGAAGGAAAGCCAACACACTGAAGCTTGCCAATCTGAACATACACCAAATCAGACTCAGGTATGTAATGCCGATGAAGATGTGGTCACAGCTGAGGAAAACTCAAAGTAGAAAAGTGAGTAAGCTGCAGTGAGTCAGCCAGAAAGCTTTAGGAAGTGGTTAAGGAATTTCTCTGAAGGTCAGAGAGAGTGGACGTAGGAGCTTGAGTCTACGAACCACTATAATTCTTTGTGTTGTTTTGCTTCAGCATCGTTGCATTATTATCTATTGCATGTTTTTCACTGAAAGCATAATTCACTGATATTCAGTTGGAATCAATCCACTGAACTTGCATCAAACTGATCACAGCCTTAATCACTATTTCATTAAAAGGAAGATATTCAACAAAGCTAAAAATGAGTATAAATTTAGGGCCAACCATTCCGCACACTTGAGTAGCTAGAACAGATAGTTACCAAACTGAACTAACTCTACTGAGGGTTCAGTAAGATAGTTATCTGATCCAAGCGGCTCAGGATCTCTGATAAAACTCAGCTCGATTGGGCTAGTCCAGAAATTTCGAAAAGCGGCTTCAGATCATTGTCTCAAGAGACTTTTGACTCAGTATGCATTCAGGCTTTCAGGGCAAATCATCGTGACAACTCGACCCATCTGACCTCAGTGAAAGAAAAGTTTTAAAAAATCACTGAACACGTGTATTCCCCCTCATACACGTGCGAGACTCGTTAGCACCGGGACCAACAAATACAGAGCCCGAAACCAAGGCTCTGATACTAGTTGTAGAGAAAATATTTGAACATGCCATGGATCTATTCGGGACGTAAATTAAATATGAATTAACATAAATCTAATCCTATGATTTAAACAAATTAAATCAAATAATTCATGTAATTCAACGAATGGAAAATCAATTAAATCTCTAGCACATGCGGAACTAAGGGATTAAGAGTTTTTACCTTTGAATCGGAGTAACACCGTTGAGAAGTATGTCCAACTAAATTAAATTCAACCTAGAAACCTTCTCAAGTATTCCCGAAGTCCAAGCTTGATGATCCGGTGGGAGATCCTTCAAACTCTCTAACACACAAGGAAGAAATTAATTTCTTATTGCACACAATTGAAATTTTCGAAAAAACACAAATTGTCGACGTTTCAAAATATTTGATATTTTATCGACACTGATATTCTTCCCAAAAAAAATCAATTTTTGTGTTGTGTTGGGACGAAAATTAGGTCAAAAAAATAAGTGGAATTATGGAAGATTTTATTCTCCAAGAAATTTTATTCTTCCTTCCATAATTTATTTCCACAAATCTTTTTCCAGATTTTCTTTCTCCTTATTTTTGTATATTTCATTTAGAATAAAATACTAGGAAGACCAAATCAAAGATTTTGAATTATGGGAATATCTTATTCTCCATGAAATCTTATCTTCTTTCCATAATTTTCACAAGATCTTTCCTTCTTTCTTTTTATTCAAATTTTTCGAAGAAATACAAGGAAGTCAAAGTCAAAGATTTTGAATTATGGGAAGATATTATTTTTCAAAAAATCTTATCTTCCTTCCATAACTTACACAAAATCTTTTCTTTCTTTCATGTTTTCCAAATTTTCGAAAATCATAGAAAGTATATAAATATAATTTCAAAAATTATATTTCCCAATATTTTCTATCCTTTATTTCTTGCAACAATTAATTCTTTAATTTTAACCACCTTTTGTTAATGAACTTATTTTGGACTACTTGATGGGTCTTTAGGAGAATTAGGATTGAACCTCCCAATGAGCCTGAAAATCAATATTGAGCCCCAATGTTTTTTCAACTCATTAATATTAATTCATTCTACTGTAGAATTAATACTGCACTATCCAGCCTAACTCATATTACGAAATATGGCTCCGGTTATTATTTCCCGTGTTTAAGATTCATTATCCATTACTTAATTTAAGCTACTGAATACTTTAATTAATTAATATTTATATCCTTGGAGTAAGAACAACTCAACCATTATTATGATACCGAAAATTAATCCACTTGCAAGGTTTGATATGATAAACCTTGTGAGCCCACCAAGGGGACAAAATCAAACAAGACTTCCCATGCACACGATTCTCTGCATTAAATCTTGGCGATATGTCATGTAATTAATATTATTGCCCAAAATACAAAATATTGAATCTCATTACTTCCCTACCCATAAGAAATCAAAAAATAATAATTACTAACTACATACAATCTCATTTAATTGACAGAGATTAAGAAACGTATAATCACTGAGTCTAATTCATCTTTCTCAAGTCAATCTAGAAGAATTTCCTCACTATAGGACCATTCAGCACATCATTATGTACTAGTGTAACTTATTGGTCAAAACAAACCAATCCAAGCATTACTCATCAACTTTTACCAATGGATTGTTCAATTCCATCTAAGTTGTGAATCATTTGTACTTATTTACAAGGAATTGATAATGTGATTTTTTGTGATCTTCTATACACCACATTAATAACAATGTAAAGTACTGAATAATTATGCAATAAATATTAAACATTCATTACATTTAAAGCAACATTGATAAAAATATTATTTTCATTAAATGTAAGAATCAATTTGTATATCTAAGTAGCATTCAAAATATAGCTAATATAACCCTAATAAGAAGAAGAATGGTCAAAATAATATTTATATGTAGAGGCTAGAATGGTAAATTAAACACAGGTTGAAGAGAATCCTTTATTCAACCTTAGTTTTATTTTCTTCAAAGTAAACATCAAGTAACATAAGCTAAATAAACCCAACCACTGTCTTCAAAGTAAACATCAGATAACCTAAGCTAAATAAACTCAACCACTGTTGGTTAAACTATATAGGCTAAGCCTAAGTAAACGAGTCCTAACACTCTAGCATTTAATGATAAATATCAAATTTTTAAGTGTAATAGTATCAATTAATAAATGTTATGATATTAATTTATAAATATAATAATATAAATTTCACGAGACTTGCTTAAAAATGAATTTTGTTTCCGGGCATATGTTAAAGTGTTGATCTCCCATGAACAAGATATATGCTATTAATTTAGATTATTTGATCAATTTCACTAATTTTCAATATATTTTTTTAAAATCACTAAACTTAACTTGTATTATACACGGATCAAATCAAATGTAATGAATTCATATAAGTTTTTGTCTATTTTTATAGTGATCATCTGTGGGCCCCACGAAGCGCGAGGTGAGTTGCACTGGTGGTGCGGATTAGTGTGCAGAGAGAGAGAGAGAGAGATTAATAATAAAACCAGGAGGAGGAATCCAATCCATCCACCATAGACAAGAAATCCTCAAACATTAGAAAACAAAAAGACTGTGGGCGACTCACTGACGAATTTCTACCGTTTAATCCTAACCCTAGTTCCTCCCTCTTATCATATTGCCCACAATCTTTGGTAATTGGATCAAATCTCCATAATTAGGGTTTTCTCTGCGCTTCTCAGAATGGTAAGTGTTAATTCTCCCGTTATTTTTCTCGCGATGTATATATAATTATGTGGATGTGGATTTCATTGCTGCTCTTTCGTTTCTCATGAACCTTTAAAGTCTCCAGCTGAAATTGCTTCTTAAGCAGTACCTTTTTTGCTTTAGCAGCAGTCGCAATATGATATTTTTTTGTTTCTGGAAAGTAGCTTAAAGGAACAAAATTTATGTGGAATTGATTGCTGTGTGGTGTTATATTTTCATGACAGAACAAGTTGGGTAGAGGGCAGCGTGACAAAGTACAGCAGTTCATTTCAATTACAGGGGCAAGGTAGGCTTGAATTGTTCTCCAGTTGTTGGTGAGAGTTTTATATGTGATGTATGCTCTTCCTTACACGGATATCTGAATTTGTTTGTGTGGTCCTTACTCATTCAAAGCTCGTTCTTTCTTCTGAATTCTTGTGATCTTTCTCTATGGTTCATATTTTTGTTTGCTTTTCGAAAGGATGGGCGTTGCGTGGACCTTTTAAGCTGTATGAGACTTTCTATATATCGAACTGCACTATTAGAAATTTTGTTTTTTAGCATCCATTTGCTTGACATTTTTTTTTTCCAATTAGTTGCTTAACTTTTGTTCCTTCTTGATAGCATAAGTATTTATGCCATGCATCTCATGCTTAGGCTTAGTCTGCCTGTAAATGCTTTCAATATAGTTAAATGAGATGTCTGATTACCTTTCCTTTAATACCCAAAAAAGAAAAGAAAAAAACAATACAATGATCTAAGCAAGAGGATCTTATTAGAGCTTTTCTTATAATATTTTCTTTAAGCTTTCATTAGACTATCTGTAATATTAGTTAGATGGGGTTAATAGGTTGAGGTTTTGAGAAGATTGATGGATTGAAGACACACCACTTTCTGAGTAGTTACCCTTGTACTGTATCAGATTTCCTTTTCTCCATAACCCCAATCAGCCCATTATCCTTTGTCCAATCTTCTTGATAAAATATGACCATCTCTTTGTCTTGGAATTCACTTTTGACGTAATTCAAGAGATTCAGAAATGCCGGATATGACCCGCCCTCTCTTTAAGTTCTATTGGAGAGAGTGAGAGAGAGAAAATGATATGACGAGATGGGTCTGGAACTCTTCAGATATCCTATCATGCAAATCATTTTGGATCTTTCTATCCTATATTGAATTTTCTCAGTTTCCTTTCCTTGATTGTATTTGGAAGATGCTGATACCTTCTGAGGTTCAAGGTGCATTCATGGTTGATGATATTAGGTAAGTTTCCTACTTGTTACTGGTGCAGAATTGAAACACGCATATGCAGGCGTATTAGTTTGCAGAGTCGCGAACATATTTGCTACATTGAGAGCTTAACTCGTTTGGGTATAGGGTGGTCTTTAGGAGCTAGAGGCAGGGTCTAATTGCTCCAGTTGTATGTTGATCTGTATGGTTGGAAAGAATGGGAGAGTTTTTGATGATATTGTTAAATTTAGATTTTGCTTCTTGGGTTAAAATAAAAAAATAAGGAGTTTAAGTCTTTGTCTATATCAAATTTAGTTAAGGATTGGTGTATAGCTAATCATTGGTCTGAAGTCGATGTCTTGTCTGTTGATTGTAATTACTTTTGACTGTTAGATTAATAAAATATTATTTGTTTTGTATCATAATTTTTTTTTTCTTATACTTAGTTTACTTTTGATGTTGTTACGAGACTTAACCTCCTGCTGCTGTCCATTGACATTCCTTTTCGGTTTCACTTTGTGCTCCATCTAACAGTTGTATCTAATGTACCAAGATGATGACCTGTGTAGTTTGTCTTGTCATTCTTTATTTTGATGCAGTGAAAAAGTTGCTATCCAAACTTTGAAGTCGAGTGATTGGCAATTTGAAGGAGCATTTGACATATTTTACAGCCATTCCCATGTCAAGTCAGCTTCAGACACAAGGCATTTAGAGGAGCTTTACAATAGATACAAAGGCAAATCTTTTGAATTAATCTCTAGTTTTTATGATGCCATGACAAGTGCAAAATGTTGTGTTTGACCACATCTTCTCTTAATATGTTATTGTTAGATTTGCATGCTTATACCTTTCTTAGCTTCATCTGTTAAGAGTCAATTGGTAATTTTGGTTCTGTGCATATACTATTGACATCATTCTCTCTCCTTTATTTTTGATTTGCTCCTTTCTTTTTTTCCTTAAATTTCCATTTTCAGTTCTCTAAAGAATTGTTGGCAAATGCAAAACTTAATATTTTTATATTTCTCATCGCCCAGCACATTGTATATCCATGAGTTCCTGTGGTAAATTTTATATGATTGTTTTAAATTTTTTATTTTAATTAATGTAAAATAAAGTTTCAAGTTTGGTGTATTTTTTATATAATTTCTCAGGTTAATTCCATTTATTTTGCCTTTGTATGACATTTTATATTTGATGGTGTATGACACGGTTGAAGATCTGAAAATGTTATTTATAAATTTGCCATGTGGCATTTGGTTGGGGATAGTATTAAATGCCTTTCTGTTACATTACAGTTCTAGATGAATCCCTCTATATAGTAAAGTAGTTAAAGCTTCACAAGATTGTTGAATGTGCTGAATGTTCCGATCCTTCAGAGAGCGGTTGACTTGTTGTCTTTGGCTCCTTATAAATATCAGTTTCACTAATTGAGTAGCTAATGTTATGATCGAAAAGAATTGAGATCAGTCATAAGATGTTTCAAAAGTTTGAATTGTATATTTTGTCATAGACCAAAGTGATTCCATGCCTTAGTGCATTATACTTCACTACAATGAGCCCAAGGCAATGAAGTGGAATAGCTCGAGTGGTTAGAGCACCACTACCTATGTCTGAGGTCATTGGTTCGAGCCATCATTTGGCCTTTCAAAAAAATACAATGAGCCCTAGGTAAACATTAATTGACTGTTTAAAGGTTGGATTAATTTTAATGGAAGGGAACTGTTGGATTAATTTTAATGGAAGGGAACTGTTACTTCTATACAATTTCTTTCCACATTATTGACACTAGAATGGGCTTTGATCGTTTCTATTACATCCATTGGCTGCCTGAAAACACTTTCCTGCCGCATTCTCACCTTTTGCATGTTGAATCTCATTACACTGTCTCATCTTGCAGATCCTTATGCTGATATGATTTTGGTTGATGGAATCACTCTCTTGTGCAACGACATTCAGGTAGATTTAAGCAAAAAATACACTGTTGTTCATAGCTCTCTGTAATTTATTTTAGATGAAAAAAATCCGCAGGAGTTACTAATGAAAATTTACTTGTTCTATATTGATTTTCTGGAATCATTTGCTATCTTTCCTTTTTCTATTTATTTATCTGTTTCAAATAACATGCGGTCTTCTTTTCTTTTGGTAGGTTGATCCTCAAGATATTGTCATGGTAAGTTACATTTGACTTGCACATGTAGCATTTAAAAAATTTATTGACTATGTGTGGCTGCTTGTGTTTGTTTCTGTCAACAACCGACTTTGCCCAATAACTGTCATATATGTTGGTTATTTGTTAGCTCCTTTTGTTTTGATGTAACCCTGGAGGATTTTTATGTTGTCAAAAATACTAGAGGATTTTAAACATCAAGATTAGTAGTAGTTTTGGAGAATTCCAACAACAGTAGTGACAAGTGGAAAACTTTCTGTTTTCTTAACCCTGTTGGTATTTATAGTTAGGGGTTTTATTTTCTAATTTTTGAAATACTGATCAAGTTTGATCCGTATAACGCTGTTCTGCAAAGTGTAGGCAAAGGATCTTAACTGATTCACAGCGTCCATCAGCATTAGTTTTCTGATGCAATGCATTGAATAATTTCTAAGATTTAGTGCTGTTTTATTACAAATTGAACAAAACTTGGATTGGCTATGAGATATGTTCGTAGCTTTCAATCAGCTGCATTATTTCTCTAGTGTCAGGCTTTAGATGAAAAAACTTCAATTCTTAATGTCTTCGTTCCACCAAGAAACAACTCTATCTGGCTTGGTTACATTCTTTGTATATGAATTGGTTGGTTAACTTGGAAAAACATTTGCATCCCTTTTAAACAGATTTATTGGTTGAGAATACCACTTTGCTCAGATAGTATAGCTTGGAGAATTGGCTTTAAATGAATATACTGCCATGACTTTGTAACTAAACATGAATCATTTGTACAATACGTAAAATATTTGCAAAGAGATTGTTGGGTTTTTTTTGTACTTACTCCAGATGTTATATTGTTTAGTTGGTGGTTTCGTGGCATATGAAGGCTGCTACCATGTGTGAATTCTCGAAACAGGAATTTATTGGTGGACTACAATCTCTTGGGTTAGTGTTGATCATTTCTTGCAAATGCTCTTTTTTATTTTCTTTTTTTTTTTGTGATCTTATTGATACTAACTTGAACCTTTTGTTTTGATATGGTACTCCACAGTATTGACACACTGGAGAAGTTCAGAGAGAGGATACAATTCATGCGTTCTGAACTGAAAGATGAACGTATGTGATGCTTCCTTTTGCTAGTTAAAAAAGTTTTGAGTTTTCCAAAAAAAAAATAGTGTTTCTTTTGATGCACATTTTCTTCTATCCTTTACCTATTGTAGTCTAGATGCTGAAAATATTTTGTGCCTTCACTAGTTTCCTAATTTGTTATGAAGAGAACTTCTACATACACACTGAAAAAGGTTGCAATTTAGAACCTGATATGATTTATGATTTTAAGTAAAGTTTGTTATCAGGGCATCATAATAAAACTATGTACTTTAATGTTGCTAAATACTTATTCTTTATCTGTCCAGACAAATTCCGCGAAATCTATAACTTTGCTTTTGGATGGGCAAAGGAAAAGGTAGTTTTCTGAATTCAATTCGACTTAAACATTTTTTTATTTAGCTTATCATGTTGGATCAGAACTAATATTTAGCTTGGCTCAGAACTCAGAAGCCATATTGATATTGTTGAGATTTTAATTGTTTTCTGCAGCCTGCTCATGAAGTAAAGTTTAAGTTCAGCTTTTTTCCATGTTTATTTATTATTTGGTTAGAATGGTCAAATAAGGGTGAACAACCTAAATACTTTTTTAAGTAATTTTATCTGCCAAACAATAAGAAGATTGAGGGCCTGTTTAGCTAAGCTTATTTTTAAAAATCTTATAAGTTTTTTCAAGAGCTTATAAGATGTGATTTTTTAGTAGCTAATAAGTTGTTAAAAGTGTCTGGTTAATAAAACTTATAAGCTCTTTAATAATTTGGGATTTTTAAAAAATATGAAATCATTGTATTTTTATGTTGAGGTGGGGGTGGGGTGCACGGGGTTTTGAAGGGTGATTTTTGTTTTTTAAAAAATAATTAAAAAAATCTATTATTTAAGTTTTTAAGATTTTAGAAAATAAGATGGGATATTGGTACTTATTCTTTTGGAGGTTATAAGCTATACAGAGCTTATTTTAAGATCTTATAAGCTGTTATAAGCTCCTAAACAACTTATAAGCTGTATTATATGCTCAGCATATCAGGCTCTTAATGGCAAACTCAGACAAAACCAAAGCATTCCACCAAGCAAGTGCATTATTCTAGGGCAGAATATCGATGATGCACTTTTTCAATTGAAGATGTACCTCTGATAACCATAATTATTACAAAAAGTAATACAAGACAAGTGGGTTTATGGCTTTATGCTAATGTGGTATTTGTCACAACTCAAGTGATTGGGGAGTTGGGATGAACTACAGAGACCCTTGTCATTTACATCTTAGGATATGCTATGTCCAAATACCAAATTAAGCATCAATCTGTATACTTTGAACATTGTGGTTTTTAAATTTCAATAGATTTGGTTTAGAATTATAGTAGTTATTATTATAATGATCATGATCATCTATGTGTTAGTTGGCGTGGGTGGTCACTGTTTATTACTCATCATTCTTCTTCTTCTCTCTTCCCTTTGTTTACACCTTTTGGCATTCATTTGGTTCTCTTTAACGTTAGAGCTCACATTTTTCATATGCATTATAAAGTTGGTTTTCTGTTAAATTTCAGGGCCAGAAGTCCCTGGCATTGGATACTGCTATTGGGATGTGGCAGTTGCTATTTGCAGAAAAGCAATGGCCGTTAGTCGACCATTGGTGCCAGTTCTTGCAGGTGGGACAAACTGCTGTTAGCTACTCACTTAATCATAAAAAAATATGAGAATTTTGACTGACAGTAGAATTAATATGCAGCTACTCAATATCAAAAAGTTTTTATGCTCTGTTTATTCTGCACATAGACACCCTACTTATTTAGCATTTATTGAAATTATAAAAATAATTTATCTGTCAGATCTCAACTGCACCAAAGGACTTATATATCAGTCTCTATTTGTATCATGTTCAATTTGGTAATATGCTTGGGCGAATTCAGAATTATGCCACAATCTTTCAACATATAGCTTCTTTTAAGTTTTGGAATTCTGTAAGGTTTAGTAATTGTAATTCAAAGCAACGAATACCTTTTCTGGACAATAGTCTTGGTGTGATGTAGATTTCATAAATATATGTTTAATGACAACCATTTCATTCAACCATTTCTGGCTTAATAACTGAAAATTATATAAACGAATGAGACCATTTTTCTTTTAAACATAATCAGTGTGGTGTGTACTGCTGAATCCAAGTTCCTTGACATTCATAAATTTTTTTCTCTTTACTATATGTTACTTCAAGCAGAACATAATTATTAATCATTTCTTTAAGGCTTCCTTAAGAACTTGATATAGATTTGATATTGCCTTTAGTTTTTGAGAAAATTAAGGAGACTGAACAATGTTATTTCCTGCTACATAATTTGTCACTGTAACGAAGCAGTTAAGATGTACTAGTTTACTGTAATTTTTAAGGTGGGTGTGATTTGTAAAGCCCCCTATTTAAATGTAATTTGAAAGAACTGATCCTTGGTTACATTTTCTTAGAAATTTTACTTGATGGTTATTTCTTCTGCTTATATTTCCTTCCTAATTCAGTCTATGATACATTCTTTCATTTTTTGATGGTTAGGCACGACATAACAAAGCAATTTCTCGTGATACCTGGGCCCAGCTTCTGGAGTTTGCAAGGGTAATGAGTCTGAAAATGATCTGAATGATGGAACCGATGTTGTACATAACTTAGATTTTCTTTTCAATGGCTAATTCCTGATTGTTATATATGTGAAGTTTTACTTTAATTTTTTCCCTAAAAATGCAGATAGTGGATCCTACATTATCAAACTACGATCCTGATGGGGCTTGGCCATATCTGATTGATGAATTTGTTGATTACTTGACTGAAAATGGCATACTTGAAAAGGGCAAGTTAAGTGATTGGAGCTACAAATATTGATTGATTACTTGTGTGTTAACTCATTTCTGTATTTTTGTTTTATATTTATGTAAAAATTGAGAGGAAAAAAACAAACAAACAGAAAAACTTGTGGAACATAAAGCAGTTGTGTGTTGATTTGTCGGGCTTGTCTCAAAATTCTACATTGATATCCTTATTTGAAATAGTATGGTTCATTCTGGTGGAAGTAAATGTTGAAGTGGTTTCAGTTTCTAAATTGAAGAAACTCACTGCTACTGCAAGCTTGCAAATAGTATGACTGTTTTGCCCTTGGCTTTTGTCTGTCCCTCCTTTAGGCACTCAATAGTTACAAGGATAATGTGGGTATTGAGTGGTGGCGTCGATTTGAGGCAGTTCGTGTGATGCTTTCTTTTTGTGGCAGTCAAATACCAAAAGAAATTACTGTCCACTAATCTTATACATAGTTGATTTGTACACGCGTTTTTGCGAGTGAGTTTTGTATTAGTAATTGAAATGATAAAATGACTTTTAAGGAGGGGTATGATAGATTCTCAAGTTTTATATATGAGTGTTTAATTAATAAAATTTATAAGTTTAATAATTTGAGATTTTTTAAAAATATGAAATTATTGTATTTTTATGTTGAGGTGGGGTGGGGTGCACGGGGTTTTGGAGTTTGGAGGGTGATTTTTTTTTTTAAATAATTAAAGAAATCTATTATTTAAGTTTTAAGATTTTAGAAAATAAGATGGGATATTGGTATTTATTCTTTTGGTGGCAAATGAAATTGCATCAGTTTTCCAGTTTTATAACCAGAAAAGAAGACATATTTCTATTCAGAATGTTTCAAGTCCCATTTAAATTGTATTAGATCTTATGACCAGAAAAGAAGACAAATATTTTTATGTACTTACTGCACCATGTGACTTAAGTATTTTTTTTAAATATTATTGGGTCAGCAATAAATAACTACAATGTGCTTGTTGACTTTGTTAAAAACACAAAGTCAAAAATTTCAACACAACCAGCTACAAATTAAAAGTGAAAGTACCTGTTCTACCCTTACTATATGAAAACTATTAATTTGTTAATAATATTAGTAGTTAACAGCCCTCCATGTTCCACCCGCCCACCCCATATCTGCATCAGTACCCATGAATCAGATTGCTAATCATCAGGGATGGATCTAGGGGGGTCCTGATTTTGATTATCCGCTTTCCATAAATAGCCGTCCAAATTTTGTTTATCTATTTCCAAATAAGGCAATAAAGCAACATTCAATACTATTTAATACTATTATTTCTCTCCACCAAACCCACTTTACACCATTTAATACTATTATTTCCCTCCACCAAACTCACTTTACCCACTTTACATCATTTAATACTATTATCTCCTATTTTTTCTTAATCTCTGTGTCTACAGTAAATGGATAATAAAAAATAGGACGGAGGGAGTAGTATATATGTTGAAAATTTTAATTTATGTCTTAAAATCGTTAAATTTTATCATTTCAACCCGTTGGGATTTTAAAATTTCGGCGCCCTTACCCAATTGAAAATTTCGCACCCCTTGGGACGAAATCCTGGATCCGTCCCTATTAATCATGACATTAAGATTGCAAAATATATGTGTCAGGGATTTAAGGTATTCTAATTTTAAAACTATTTATTTAATGTCAGAGATATATATGTCAGATTGCTAGTAATTATCCCTATAATTTATTATGCCACTACAAGTAGAATGTGCGTATTTATTCTGTAATTAATTGTTGGCAATTTTGAATCTATCAAAGAAAGGTTAATGTTTCTGGTTCAAAAATATTGTAAACAAATCAATGATGCGTGCTCTTTCATTTGCAAGAAATAGCAGGGAAGTAATAATTAAGAGTGATAAATAATCAAAACAAAGTACAAAAAAAGTTATATTTTTTAAAATCATTGTGAATCTGGTCAAGAGCAGATATAATTGAGGCACACTTGTGTAAGAAGTCTCAATATTTATCTTTATTTAATCTTCTGTTATATTTTGCTTTAATCTCACATGCATAATTTATTAATTAAAATAATAGAGTAGATTCATGAGGTATAATAAAATATTAGTAACATTAGTTAAAGTTTCAAAGATCTTTAACACGGTTTGACAAATGTGGACTGTAGCTTCTCGCAATGAATGCACATTATTTTGGAAAATGTACAATGGAATCATGAAATGAACACCCGATCAGTTCATGCACACTCGAACGATAAAATGTACAAGCAATCAATAAAATGTACATGTGATTGATAAAATGTACATCTTAAAAAAATGTAAACTCGAACAATAAATGTACATTCGGATGATAAAATGTTACACTAGCTCAAACAATGTGCACTAAAACGATAAAATGAACACTCGAACAATAAATGTACATTCGAACGATATAATGTTACACTAGCTCAAAAAATGTGCACTAAACAGATAAAATGGACACTAATTCAATAAATGTAAACTCCTAGTCACTTGTTAATTCAACTAATCAAACCTCTCACCCCTTCCCATACTTATACAAATCTGCTTTAATCTTCTGTTATATTTTGATTTAATCTCACATGCACAATTTATTAATTAAAAGAATAAAGTAGATTCATGAAGCATAATAAAATATTAATAACATTAGGTAAAGCTCCAAAAATCTTTAAAACGGTTTTACAAATTTGGATTATAGCTTCTCGCAGTGAATGCACATTCTTTTAAAAAATGTACAATCGAATCATGAGATGAACACCCAATCAGTACATGTACACTCTAACAATAAAATATACTATCAACCGATATAATGTACATGCGATTAATAAAATGTACATCCTAAAAAAATGTACATTCGAACAATAAAGGTACACTCGGACGATAAATTTTACACTAGCTCAAAAAATGTGCACTCAAACGATAAAATAAACACTAGTTCAATAATGTGTACACTCGAAGGATAAAATTTGCACTCGCTCAATAAATGTATACTCGTAAAATAAAATGTACAATCGCTCAATAAAAAATGTGCCACATAAGCATTCCCCTAATTTATTTTTTAAACGGAATATCAATATCAAAAGGTAAGTCCAGAATTCAAAAATTTTCTATTTTTTAAGCATTCCCTAATAAATGTACACTAGCTCAGTAATATATGTTAAATTATTTGTTCAATGAATCCAAATCCAGAGTTCTCATTTGTATAAACCCAAATTCAAAATTAAATCAATCAAGAGTTCTCATTTGTAAAAATTAATCAAGGTTTATCATTTATACAAAAAATAAACCAATCAAGAGTTATCATTTATACAAAAAATAAACCAATTAAGAGTTCTCATTTATACAACAAATACACCAATTAAGAGTTCTCTTTTATACAACAAATAAGCCAATCAAGAGTTCTCATTTTGTAATCCCAACTGATAGCCCAATTATTAAGCCTGATGAAACCCCATTGCTATCTATTCTTTTCAATTTCAAAGCATTATCTACGATTACAATCCATCCATATACCTGCAAGATTGACGTAGGATAAAATTGACTTGATAGCTTAGAAGAAAATCAGCAAACTACATCCGAATGTATAACTGGGAGATTCTCGACAAAATTTTCTATTGGGTGGATCCGTCGTCTTTCTCCTCCGATTGACACCAATTAAACCTGCAAAATAAACCACAGAAAAATATAGAAAAGGATCAATGGGCTCATAACAACTTCTTTTCTCAATTGGGGTTTTACACTGTGTATATTGAAGTTTACACAAAGATTATCCCTCACTCTCATATTGGAGATGTAATATTTTTGGGTTCATTTGAGTTGAGCTCATATAGCTTTGGCCAAACAACTCTATTACATTCTTTCAAATCACACGTTTAAAAGTCCCTAGGCAGCCTCCCAAATCTTCTCTCTAATTGGTTCTTTGATTTGTCAATTTGTTCTCCATTACCGGTGGGATTGATTGATCCTCACCAATATAAATAGAACATATGGGTCATTCTTTTGCATACACCAAGAAATACAGAAACTGTGAGAATTGAGAGAAAAGGGAGTGCTACCGGGTTTGTGAGAGTGAGGGAGAATCTTTGTGTAAACTCCAATATACACCGTGTGAAAACCCCAATTGAGAACATAAGTTGTTTTGAGCCCGTTGATCCTTTTCTATATTTTTGTGTTTTATTTTGCAGGTTTAATTGGTGTCAATTGGAGGAGAAAGACGGCGGATTCACCCAACATTTTCATTCATTTTCCAAAACAATAAAAGTCAAATTTCACTTGGAATTTGTCAAAAAAATAAGTTTGAAAATATCAAGAGGGATTACTCAAAGAAAGCCAGTGACGATTTGATTACGAGAAATAGAACAATTATACCAAATTTTGTTTATAACCCAGAAAATTGAGAAAATGAACAGTCTATTACATTCTTTCAAATCACACGTTTAAAAGTCCCTAGGCAGCCTCCCAAATCTTCTCTCTAATTGGTTCTTTGATTTGTCAATTTGTTCTCCATTACCGGTGGGATTGATTGATCCTCACCAATATAAATAGAACATATGGGTCATTCTTTTGCATACACCAATTGATAAACCTGTGAGAATTGAGAGAAAAAAGTGCTACCGGGTTTTTGAGAGTGAGGGAGAATCTTTGTGTAAACTCCAATATAATAAAAAAAATTGAGAACATAAGTTGTTTTGAGCCCGTTGATCCTTTTCTATATTTTTGTGTTTTATTTTGCAGGTTTAATTGGTGTCAATTGGAGGAGAAAGACGGCGGATTCACCCAACATTTTCATTCATTTTCCAAAACAATAAAAGTCAAATTTCACTTGGAATTTGTCAAAAAAATAAGTTTGAAAATATCAAGAGGGATTACTCAAAGAAAGCCAGTGACGATTTGATTACGAGAAATAGAACAATTATACCAAATTTTGTTTATAACCCAGAAAATTGAGAAAATGAACAGTCGATAATTAAAAATGTACACTCGTTGAATAAATGAACAGTCGTTGAACAATATACATACGCTATTCCCATTGATAAAAACTAAAAAGAGTTTAACTTATACATAAATAAATAAAAAATTATCAAGATTTCACCAAAAGGAAAAGGACAGTTGGAAGCACAGCTGATATTTTGGAGAATTTAGATGTGGAGTAGGTCTAGTGTGAAAATTTTCATGTATGAAAATCTATAAAATTGTCCTAAATCAATCATCTACACCCTAAACACTAAATAATGAACCCTAAATTATGACCTATTCGGGCCAGGTGAACCATGAACCACTTGGGTCGAGTGAACCATAAACCACTCAATTTTGTCTTACCTTCACCAATTACAGAATTAAATTATAAATTAAAGTTTTTTCATGTATGAAAATTTTCATACTAGACATACTCTTTTTGTAATCCACAATGTCATTAAGAGTAAAACAAAAAGAACAACACAAAACAAAAGCGCTACTCTGTTTGCTACTAACTATATTTTCAACTGCTACTGGAAATAGTCAAGTTCAATTAGGAAACACTATTTTTTTTACTTCATTTTAAATAAGTGAAAGATTGATAAAAACAAAAGTGCTACTCTGTTTGCACATGAAATTAATGATCAGGAAATAGCATTACCACACTGTCATCTGGATTTTCAAGATTGATATTTGGATGAACCCAACCCGTACGAATTGCCTACAAGAAGTATATTTCATTATTAAGAAAAACAATTAATTAATCACATGGAGATAAATAAACCCCAATTTTATTTTTTTTAATAAACCGTAAAGCTAACAACGACCTAGGCTAATTCACACTACTTAATCAAGAAAATCAATCAAAAAATTTTTTTGACAAAAAAAGTAACTGCAACAAGAACATTCAACAATAGGCACCCAATTTTAGCACGAAATAAATAAGAAAAAAATGAAAATTCACAAAAAAAAAAAAAAAAAAAAAAAAAAAAAAAAAGTAGCAACTAGCAACTATAACCAACAAAAGAAGAGTTCAACGCGACCCAAAAACCAGAAGAAGTCAACAAAAAAAAACAAAACCCAAACCCAAAAGCTCGGGAGACAGACACACAGAATGTTGTGATCATTTTGGAACCTCTTAGACTATCTTTATTGGTGACATTCTCACCAATGTCACTCACTACAATCCAAAATAGGAAATAAATAAAAAAAGATCAATTCAATACATTTGAGTGACTTTGGGTGACATTGGGCGGTTGACCACCCCAATGTAACTCATATTTTTTTATCCATTCTAGCTTATGTGTCATTATCTTATTGGTGCATGTAATTTTTTTTAGATATAATTAGATGTGTATATATTGAAGATAATGTGTATCAAAAAAATAATAAACACAAAATTCGTAAAAAAAAAATCCTCTATAAATAGAGCCCAATATCAAAATATTTTGAAACACAAACGAAATTTCTATCTTTTCTCTTCCCATATTTCTCCATCCTATTTTTTTTTATCATTCCCTATTATGGATCCAAATAATCCCAATTATTTTTCAAACTCTCATAATTATACAAACTTTGAATCTTATCTTAACTCTTCTTTTTCAAATTCTGAGGAATTTTCAAACTCGCAATATTATCAAAATCCTCAATTTTCTCCCGATCTTAATGAAACTCCTATCTCCCCACAAGTCCAAACATCACAAAATGTCTCCAAAAATTTGTTCCAAGAAAACTCCACCAACAAACAAAAACCGAAAGGGAGCAAAATGTGTAACTTGGTCTGTGAAAGAAGATGTCGCTCTAATGTCATGTTGGTGTTATGTTAGTGAAAATAGTGCACGTGGTAAAAATCAAAAGAGTTCATCGCTATGGAAACAAGTGCATGAAATGTTTCACGAAGCTTGAAAAGAAAATCTAGTGGAGATACATGAAAGAAATGTGGAGGCAATGAAAGATCGTTGGAAACGACTTGGTATTAATGCAGGCAAGTGGATTGCTGCTTACAAGGAAGCAGATCGTCGAAAAAGGAGCGGAATGAGCCAGAAAGACACTGAGAAAGAAGCTCATTCAATTTATGAAGAGGGTGGCAGCAAGTTTATGGACGAAATTGTATTTAATGAGGTTATGTGTAAACATCCCAAGTGGGAAATTAATTTAGACAAGGATTTAACACGTTCACGTGATGAAAGTGAACAAGATAATGCAGAAAGTGGTGACAGCTCTAAAAGATCAAGGACCAGTGAAGATGGATCGTATTCCATCCCCTCAAATCCAGAAACTCCAGGTAGTGGTAGTGGATGTTCAACTAATCCCCGTCCGACAAGTAGAGATATGGCCAAGAAAAAGGGAAAAGGTAAGGCATCGGAAAAATCTTTTACTAATGAAGTTGCTGCAGAACTTCGTGCGATGAGACTCACTTAAAAAAGGAAGTTGAAGTGATGAGCAGCCTGGAAAGAGAGAGAATGGAATTTGCGAGACAAAAGGAAGAGAGGAAGAGAGAAAAGGAAGAGAGGAAGATTACGATGTCGAATCGTAATATGTTGATGACATTAATGGCGAAAGATCACTTATCCCCTGAAGATGAAGAGATGAAATGTTATCTAATGGGAGTTGTATTTAAACAGTTTGTCCACTTATATGATTAACAGAGAGCAACTTCGCAATAGAGAAACTCATACCGCTCTTCAGAACGATTTGATTGAGCATATATGACAAAAATTTGGCTCTCAGAATTAAATGTAATTTGCATTTTTTGTATTTCAAATTTAGTATTTCATGTATCAATTTCTAGCTTGTTCATTTCTTCAATTTCGTATTTTCAAATCTTGTAATTTTAATTTTGTTATTGAATCTGTAATTTATTTTAAGTGTGTGGTACTTTTTTCATATTATAATTACGAATTTAGAATATAAAATAATATTTTTTATTCTTTATTACACATTTAAATATAATAAAATTTGATTATACATAATACATATTTAAAAAATAATAATTAAAAATAATAATTTTAGGTTGGTATGGTGTCATTGATAAAATATAAAAATGTTAAAGTTAGGTTGGATGGTAGATGGGGTACGTAGATGAGAGATAAATGAATATTATATTAGAATGTTGGGTTGATTGGGGGTTATTGATAAATATAGTCTTAGTAATTTTCTCCACACGAGTGGGTTACTTTTTAGTTCCATTTGACTCATTTTATTGTAAATAGGTTACAACTTTTTAAAACATTACTATAAGGTTCCAAAAGGTGGTTGTATTACTTAAATGCCCTTAATGAGTCTTCTTCCTACTACTTTTTTGTCTTCTTGCTCCTATTTTCTATCTTGTATTTATTTATTCATGTTTTGTCTTGATTCTATTTTTCTTTATTTATTCCTAAATTTTTTTATATGTATTGTACAATAAGGGAGTTGTTGATAATTTTTGGATATTTTCCTTTATTTAAAATAAGATGATAATTTCAAATAGGATTATGTAATGTATACACATTCAGAATTTCATATCTAAATCGATTAAATACTAAATTTTACATATTTAAAATAAAAAAATTACATATTCTCATCGAAATCCTGAAGAAATTTACATATTTTCGTCTTTTTTTACATGCACATATGCATTCTTACATGCACTGATGCACATATGCACGAAATAAGTGCACATATGCATATAAATTTCGTGAAACTAAGCATAAAAATTTGAAAAAACATCCCAAAATCAACATATCCATCTTCATCTTCCTTAAACCCAAAATTCCATTCCTGTAATCCCACTTCTCCGGATATTCTAACCATTTTCTCTCAATTGCAAACTCCATTTCTTTAATCCCACTTTTCCAGAAAACCATTCTTGGACCTTGCTCCATTTCGTCTCTACCTTTTGTTTCATCAAATTCAAACACAAAAACCCTTCTTTAACTTTAACCTCAAATGCAAAGTTTCAAAATTCTCATTTTCATGGTGGAAGTTCTGCAAATTCAAACACAAAAGTTCTCAAAATTCTCAAATACAAGCATGATTTCTCAAATACAAACAAAAAAATAGCCAAAAATTAAAAAATAAAAAACTCATAAATTAGAATACAAAAACTCAACAAGCAACATTACAAATGAAAGAAAACGAAATCCCCAATCCTAAAAAAAAAAAACTCAAACTCAAAGAAAATATCTGCAAAAACAAATTCAACAACCGTCTTCTTCTTTGTCTCAAAAGTCGCCGTCCATGATGTTGCTATCCTCGCCGCCGTTCGCCGCCGCCACCGCCGTTGTACTGCCTCGCCTAAATCCCTACAAATCTCTACACTGTCGTTTCCGTCTGAAACGGGCACAACACGGCGTTGGTGGAATCGCTCTCCATCGAACTCAAATCGACCAGCTTCTTCGTCGGGGCGAGGGGGCGGCAGTTTTGTCTTGGGGGTCCTGCGGCTTCTGGTCTGGAGGGCCGCGTATCTGGTTTGAGAGGCTGCACCGTGGAGATGGAGGGTAATGGGTTTTTGGGGAAGAGGGTAATGGAGTGGAGATTTTGGTTGGGTTGCAGAATTTGGGGATTGGGGGTTGGGAAGAAGTCGTTTTTTAATTTATGTGGGGATTTGGGTGGATTTGGGTGGGGATTTTGATTGGGAGGCAGAATATTAATGATGAGTTTTTTTGGGCTTTAAGGGTATATTGGGTAATTCATCCTATTTTGAAACCTACTAGTAATATCAAAATTAGTTGGAACATATTAGCAATATTGTGACCATTTTGTAACCTCTTAGTAATTTTCTCCACACGGAACACAGATCGAAAGACCTCCTCTACGCCGTGAAGCAGAACACTACAGCAGCCTCCAGAGGTGCCCAAGATACCAACAAAAACCCATAAACACCAACAAAAAAGGAGAAGACGAAAACCCGTCCAGAAAAAATGAATACAAATTATGATGAATATTTAGCTCTGACGGTACCTTTAATAAAAAGTTTTATTGGCTTGCCAAGATGTAGCAACTTGAAAACTGGAATCATGAATATTGTTTGACGATTTGTCACCATCCACCCGTCAGAAAAAAAACATTGCATAAACTCTATTTTTTTCCTTGTTTAAGAATTTAGATGAACTATAAAAAGGCTTTGAACAAAAGGATCCAATACTTTGTTTGCAACTCAAAGCCAAAGTCGATGTAATTAGTGATTCCAACTACTTTGTCTTCCTCGAGTGGATTTTTAACCTGGGAAATTTTGTTGTTAGTAAACTCTATCCAAACGTATTGCATCAAGAAAATAGATTTACTCAAACAAACCTATGTTGGGGAATTATTTGCACGGATCTATTCGGGATGAATATTTAAATACAAATTTAATTCTAATAATTATTACTAGCATGAATTAATCATATATTAATTCAAATAATAATAATTCAACAACAAATCATGCATATAAACAGTTCACATAAATCCTACGCATGCGGAATTGCTACGGGTTTACGTGAACTAGCCTCTTGGAGTGACAATGGTCTCGTCGATAAAAACACACCAAAAAGCCTTCCCAAGTATTCCCTAGTCCTTGCTCGTCAATCCGGTGGAAGGAAGCTCGCGAACAATTAACAAAAGGGAAAATAAAAATTTGTTGCACACCTTTGTGGATTTACTAATTTTTCCAGCACATGAAATTGTACACTCACAATTGACGTTTTTCGAAAATACACAATCTGTCGACGTTTCAAAATATTTGATATTTTATCGACGCTGATATTTTTCCGAAAAACCAATTTTCGTGTTCTTCTGGGAATGAAATATTCATCCCCTATTTATAGAGAGGTGGTGACCGATTTTTCATCATGGAATAGGGAGGAAATTTTTTTTCTTGATCTTCAAGAAATCTTGAATATATTTCATATATTTTTTTCTCCATAATTAAAATATTCCATAAAAATCTCATCTTCTCTTATTATGGTTATTTTCGAAAAAACAAGGATAAAGATTCCAAGATTTGGATCTTCTTGAATTTATGAGATATACCTGTATTGCAAGAATACATATCTTCCATAATATCTTTTCAAGAAAATCAAGAAAATCTTTCTTTCCCTTATTCTTTCAAGATTTTCGAAAATATCATATAAATAACCAAGTGGGAGATTTCTAGAATTTAATGAGATAATCTTGTATTTCAAGAATACATATCTTCATTCCATAACAAAATTCAAAGAAAATCTTTCTCCCATTTAATTCATATTTTTCGAAAAAAATGAGGAAAAATAGCAACAAAAATTTATTTTATTTTTAAACACTTTTTTCAGTTATTGGACTTTATGTTTGGGCTACTTGAGGGGCCTTTAGGAGAATTAAGATTGGACCTTCCAATGGATCTTGAATTATCAATATTGAGCCACAATATTATTCAAGCCCATAAATATTAATTAATCCCACTACATAATTAATATTGCACTATCCATCTTAACCCATATTAGAGTCAATATGACTCCCGGTTATTATTTCCGTGTTTAAGATTATTCAGCCCATTAATTAATTCAAGCCATTTGAAATAACTTTCCATTAATTAATATCTTTTGTCCTTGGTTTGAGAGCGGTTCAACATTATTATCCATCCAGGAAACTAGTTCCACTTGCAAGATTTGGTATGATAAAACTTATGAACCTCCCAAGAGAACCAAATCGAACAAAGCGCATTTTGCACACGATTCTCGTATTAAATCTTAGCAATCGCGATGTGACCAATAATATTGCCCAAGATATGAAGTATTGATCTCGTTGATTCTCTACCCGTAATAAGTCAAAGCAATAATTACTAACCACACGCGATCCTATTTAAGGGACGAAGATTAAGAAATAATGAACCACTGAGGTCTAATTCTTCCTAGTTCAGTTCTGAAGAATTTGTCCTCTTGTAGGTTCTATTCAGTGCACTAGACATGCACTAGTGTAATCTCTTGGTCAAGACAAGCCAATCTGAGCCTTACACTTCAACCTTTCACGATGGATTGTTCATTTCCATCTAGGTCGTGAATGGTGTACTTTTGGTTACAAGGCTGTTAATTTAATCTTACGTGATCGGTATCACTAAATTAACTACAATGTAACACGTCTTATTTATTGAACAGTTATGCAGTAAATATATGTAACATTCGATGATATTTAAAGCATCAGTGATAAACAATTTATTTCAGTAAATATGACCGAAATTCAGTTTGATTATACAAAGTAAAAACATACTTTCCAGTATAATCCCAACAACCTAGGCATAGATGGTTACTAGGTCAAAATGTGAATATGAGGCCTCCGCCACAAACATCCCCTCTCACAGATTCATCACCACTTCCGCCACAAAAAACCTCCGATGCCGCCCATCACCACCGCCAAAAACTGCCACTTCCACCGAGACGACCACCACCATCAACCAACCAACACCACCACCCAACGCCACCGGTGACCTGTGAAACAACGCCGGAGGCAGTGGTCGACATTCGTGTCCATCATCCTCGATTTTTTAATTTGAGTTTAGAGAGAGAAATAGAGAGAGAGTGAGTAGGTGTTAATGAATACAATTTTTTTATATAATAAGAATTGGATTGGGTGGACGGTGGAGGGTGTTTATTATTATTATTAATGTTTGTTGGTCCCAAGTACGAGTCACACACGTGTAGGGAGGGATACACGTGTACAATAATTTTTAACTTTTAAAACATTGCTGATCAGTGAGTCAGAATTTCCTGAGTTAAGTCATGAATAAGCACAAATAGTCCTAAGTCCAAGTCTACTGAGACAATAACCCTGTGCAAGCTTACAGTCCTTCAAATTAGCTCAATTGATCCTAAGTGCTACAATCCTGAGTTGCTTTGCACAGATAACCAACTTACTGAGTACTCAGCAGAGTGACTCAATTTGGTAGCTATCTATACTAGCTAACTAAGGTGCGGAAAGTGTAGGCCATAAGTTTATACTCGTTTTTCTTTGCTGAAAATACCTTTTCTTTATAAAAATTGTGGTTCAGTGGATTGATTCCAACTGAATTAGAAAACCTTTATATGTTTTCAGTGAAATATGCAAACAAGTAGATGCAGTACATAAAGTAAATAACACAGAAACTTATAGTGGTTCAGAGACACAAGCTCCTACGTCCACTCTCCCTGATCCTCAAGGGAATTCCTTAACACTTCAGGAATCCGCTTGGTTTAGAGTGTCAAGGGACACTGACCAGAATCACCTCTCAATGGTGATTTGATCCCTAGGATCTACTTCCTGAGTCCTAGTACTCAGAACTACTACTCTTTCTCAAGCTTTCAGACTGAACAACCTCCACTTACTTACTTTACAACAACTCTCTCAACTTCCAAACAATCAAAGACTCAAACTTCCTAACACTTAGGGTTTGGGTTTGGTTTGGTTTCAACTAGGGTTGAGATATCCTTTACAATAAGAACAAATGCAAAGGCTAGGATATCTCTACTATGCTTTGGATCTTAAAAATACTAGGCTTAGTATGTGAGCTCTCTTCAAAGTGAAACACTTGGGAAATCTTTAGGGTTTCGAGTGCTTCAATGTATGCTTGAATATGCTTGAGCTCTGGAGTTGCTTGATTTCCCGTAACCTTGTGTGTGAGAAGATTATTGGTATTTATAGACAACTCTTCAAGAGTCTTTCTTGAAAACTATCCGTTGGAGGAGATAGCATCAATGATTTTTTCTTTTGGTTAGTGATAAACGGCTACATTAGGGTTTGAACAAAGTCTTGCATGGTTTAGGCAACATGCAGTTTGTTAGCCAATCACTCGCTTTTCTGCAGACTGGAACATAACAATTTTGACTTCATTTAGGACAAGTCATTTTCTGTGTCAGTGCCGTACAGTGTTGTCATCCTCTGATTGGTTTGTAAGCTTCAGTGATCAGAGACAAATAAATGGCTATTTTGAAGGTCAACTTCTTTTAAGTGAGACAACCTTAAAAGACACTTAGTTCCTCATTCTTTTTTGTCTGCAAGAAATATTTATTTCAAGACTTCATTCAATCCAATTGTCTTCAGTAGAATAGTCTTCGGGTCTTTAGCTCTTCAGTTCTTGGTCTTCGGTTCATCGATTTTCCTTTTCTTAGGATAGTCAGAAGAAACTCTATCTTATCCTGAGCTATATCTACTGACTATACATTTGTGCAGATAATCCTGAATTCATAGCCTATACTGAACACCTATTTTCAGACTATCAAGACTTATTCTGAACATGTCATACTCAGGGGTTTTGAGATCTAATCAAAATCACATTTATTAAATTCATCTCCCAACAATTTCCCCCTTTTTGATGATGTCAAAACCATCTTCTTACAATTTTGAGAAAAAAAAACATCTTATTAACAGGATCCAATTTCTATAAGTACAAGATAAGTTTAGTGACAACGTAGGAGTTTAATCAGAATATGAGAAAGATAATAAGATATTATCCTTTGATCACACACAAAATGCAGTAAAATTTCATTGAAAAACATAAGAGTTTCAGGATTACAATGAAATTACTGAATGATAAGGACAGTAACCGGTAAGTCTTCATTCTTCTTCAACTTCGTCTTCTGGGACTTCTAATTCGAACATCCCAAAGTACCTCTTCTTCAGTTGATCTCTCTTCTGAATTGTTTCAGGATCATTTCCAGTCAAATTTAGTTGAACTACAAACTCAACAATTTCCTTTGAGATTGCAGCTTCATTGATAAAACCAGTAGCAAATCTTGGTGGAGGATACTTGTAATGGCCTGGAGCCTTCATCTTATTGCCATTTTTGTCAAACACATTTCTCCACTTCTGGAGGTACTCAGGATAGAATGTCAGTAGGTACTCCAAGAATGCCTCATCTCTATCAGAGCTACTCCCTCTCCATTCTTGTAGAGTGCCATGAATAAAGCAAAACTTCCTCTTCACCTCTTCCCAAGCATCATTGATCTCTATTGGCATCTAAGGATCAATGTGTGCCCACTTCCTGGTTTTTGCTTTTGTGCCTCTTCTTTTGCACATGAACTTGTGGAAACCTCCTGTTCTCCATTTTTCTTCGTCTCTCTTCTTCTTCGTTAATTCAGCTCTAGAGACAGACAAGGCAGCTTTCTTCTTCTTCTCAACCTTCATCATTATCAGCGTATTCTTCTAATCAAAATCAAGTCTCTTGGTGCTGACATCATATTCACGGAAACCTTCTTTTAGAAGCTCCTCTATTTCGTCCTCCAGCGTTTTCTGAGTTTGAGTCTCCGAAGGTTCAGAGAACTCTTCCAGTAACTGTCTTTGCACGGGTTTTGACACCCTTTCAGAGGTTCTGATTTGCTTCTTCTTCTGAACATTGGTTTCAGCAAAAGCAACACTCCTCTTCTTCTCAATCTTTTCAGCAGGGTTGAATTCAGTCAGGTTTGTTTCAGCAATCTTGGCCAGAGCCAGTTCAAGCTCCTTTGCTACATAGCATGAGCTTCTGCAACAACACTTGACTCAGTGACTCTCTTCTCAGTATTTCTCTTTTCAATAGGATCCACCAATGTATGTGCAGTGTCGTAGGGACTTTCATCTTTAGTTTCTCGGTGGCCTCCACTTCTTTTATGATTCTGAGTGTCTTTTCAGCTTCGTTTCCTTGCCGAATCATCCTTTCCTGAGCCATTATGAAGTGTTTTTCAAAATTGCCCACTGAATGCGAGATCCTTTCCCCCTTTTTGGCATTATACAAATCAGATATCCGGGAAAGTGTGGGTCCATATGGAATTGTTCTTTTCCCACAACCCTGATCTCAGCTACTAATTGGTCTTGCTCATCCTCAATTCTTCTGAGGACATTCTTCCCAACAGAGACTTCTTCAGCAATTGGGGCAAATTGCCTTGAAAACGTTTCATGCAATAGATCTGTAATCTTGGCCATGAACATGGACTTCATGTCCTCAACAGCTTTGTTAATCAACTCATCACTTCGTTCAGCAAGTTTCTTTTCCGACTCAACCCAATTCTTCTCATACTTTTGGGTAAGCTCATCAGTTACCTGTTTGGATACATCAACAATCTTGGTATCCAAAATAGTCAATTTCTCAATCAGAGAAGTATGGAATTTGTTTACATCGTATGAGGTGCTCAATTTGTCCAACTGCTTGGCTTGAGCAGCAATATTGTTTTCCATCTTGTCAATCTTTTCCATTGTCGGATCAACTTTCTTCAGTGACTCTAACACAGTTGTTAAGTCAATTTGCTGATCCCGAGTGACCGGTTCCTCATGTTCCTCAGTCTGTACACCACAATCAACTAGCCTTAGGATTGACTTGGTACCTTGCACATATCCCAACGGCGAAAGTAATGTCAAGCCTACTTGTTGTGAGATAGAGTAGTGATCCAATGATCCCTCTATAATCAGAGTGGTTTACTGATTTGCCTTCAGGATCAGGATCCATTTTGTAGTTAGTATTCATGGGAATCGTAACTGCATTACAATGTTTCACACCATACTTAGCAATTAGATCTCTGGTGTATTTTGCTGATTGATGAAAATTCCTTCATTTGATTGTTTGACCTGAAGTCCTAGTAAGAAATTCATCTCCCCCATCATTGACATTTCAAACTTCCCTTTCATCAAAGTAGATAACTTCTCACACATCTGATGATTTGGGGATCCAAAAATAATGTCATCCACATAAATCTGAACTAGTAGAATATCCTTTCCATCTTTAATTCTGAACAGAGTCCTATCAACAGTTCCTTTGATAAAACCATGATCAACTAGAAATTGAGAAAGGGTATCATACCATGCCCTGGGTGCTTGCTTCAGACCATGCAAGGCTTTCCCGAGCCTGTACACTTGGTCATTCTGATAGAAGCCTGGAGGTTGTTCCACATAAACCTCTTCCTTATGCACACCATTCAGAAATGCACTCTTCACATCCATCTGATAAACAGTAAATTTCATATGAGCAGCATATGTAAGAAACAATCTGATGGATTCTAGTCTTGCAACAGGTGCAAAGGTTTCATCATAATCCAAGCCTTCTTCTTGGGAATAATCTTTTGCAACTAGCCTTGCCTTGTTTCTTACAATGATATTGTTCTCATCTCTCTTGTTCTTGAAAACCCATTTAGTTCCAATCAAATTGTGCTTCTTAGGTCTATCTACTAATTCCCAAACTTCATTCCTTGTGAACTGATTCAATTCTTCTTGCACAACAACAATCCAGTAAGAATCTTGAAGAGCTTCTTCAATCTCAGTAGGTTCTTTCTCAGATAGAAAGCAGCAGAATAAAGCACTTTCACCATGGAACCTTCCAGTCTTAACACCTTCTGATGGATTACCAACTATCTGAATTGAAGGGTGGCTATCTAGCCAAGATCTTCTGGATGTTCTCCCTTCAGTGTTATCCTCATTATTAGAAATTTTAAGTTCGGGTATATCATTAAATTCAGGAAACAACAAGAAAGGAGAGAGTGAATCATCTTCCCGGGGATATTTCATTTAGAACATTTTCAGTGACACTTGTTCCCCCTTGGTTGATATATTCAGAATTTGCCTCTGTTGTGACCACATCTTCATCGACATTACATATTTGAGTCTGAACTGGAGTTAGTTTAGGTGGGTCAGCTTCAGTGTGTTGCCTTTCGTTCAGTGGAGAAGTGTTAGCCTGAGTCTCACCATCCTGAGTATTATCATCCCAAGCTTCATTTTCTAAGTCAGATTCACTCCATTCATAGTAGGTCATTGACTTCTTCTTTTCAGGCTCCTTGGATGATTTTTCAGCAGCTTTGTTCTTCAAGCTTAATCTGGTGATTCTCTTGGCTAATTCTTCTGAGTTAGTTTCCTGTTTTCTATGAACACAAGTAGACTCATCAAACACAACATGATGTGTTTCTTCCACAATAAGGGTCATACAGTTGTAAACTCTGAAGGTTTTACTAACTTCAGAATATCCCAAGAATATCCCTTCATCAGCTTTGCTATCAAAAGTTTTCAACTGATTTTTACCATTATTATGAATGAAACACTTATAACCAAACACACGAAAGAAAGAGACAAGAGGCTTCATTTCATTCCATAGTTCATATGGTGTTTTTCCTTGATTCTTTGTCAGTATGGATCTGTTCTGAGAGTAGCATGCAGTATTGATAGCTTCAGCCCAAAATCGTTTAGGAATATCAACTTCAACAATCATTGTTCTTGCAGCTTCTTTCAGGGTCCTATTTCTTCTTTTAGCAACACCATTCTGCTGTGGGTCCTTGTAGCTGATGTTTCATGAGTTGTTCCATTTGCTGCACAATAATAAAAAATAATGTGGTTGATAAACTCAGTCCCTTTATCTGATCTAATTTTGGCCACACTCATATTCTTTTCATTACTGAGTCTTTTTAGTAACTCAGGCAGTTTTGTCAAGGTTTCTTTCTTACTGAGTAAGAATATGACCCAAGTATATCTGGAGTAGTCATCAACTACTACAAGTGTATATTTTCTATCATTAGTGCTCACAGGTGTTACTGGACCAAATAGATCCATATGTAACAGTTGAAGTATCCTTTCAGTAGACACTTTTGCTTTGCTTTTGAATGATGCTCTTATCTGTTTGCCTTTCTGACAAGCATCACACACATGATCTTTATTGAATACTTCATTTGGTAACCCCCTCACAAGTGCTAATCTTGCAAGTATGTTCAGGGTTTTGAAGTTCAGGTGATTCAGTCTTTTGTGCCATAACCAACTAGTTTTAGTAGGTTTCTTAGCAACTAGACATGTATCCATATGAGTCAATCTCCAATCAGCAAGATACACATTTCATTTTCTAGTACCAATCAGTAATACTTGATGTGAGACATTATCTTTCACATAACATAAGTTCTTTGAGAACTCAACACTGAATCCTTTATCACAGAATTGACTGATAGAAAACAGGTTATGCTTTAAACCAGACACATAAGATACACATGGATATGAACAGTATCAATTTCAAGTGTTCCATATCCTTCAGTCTGTCCTTTGGAGTTATCTCCAAAAGTTATCTGAGGGCATTTCTGTTCAACATAGTCAGTGAGCAAATACTTGTATCCTGTCATGTGCCTCGAACATCCACTGTCCAAATACCATGCAACAGGTGCAATTTCATCTCCACTCATCAGGGTTATGTTGTCTTCATTTTGCTCAGTGCCCAACTTCATCACCTGAAACAAAATCAGGTCTTACGTACCCATTTGGTGTAGAGTCCTACATGGTTAGCTGTACCTTTTGGAATCCAAATCTGCATCACAACTCTAATTACTTTAGAGTGGCTAATTTGTCTTCCATAAACATCTACATACACATTCACAACTCTTGGTGCCTTAGTAGTATCTTGTGTATGAGTGCTAGCTTTAGCATGAACATGAGCCTTAGAGTTCTTCTTGGGTTCATGCATCTTGTTCAGATGCTTTGGCCTTGGTGCAACTGGTTTAAGTTTATGCTTACTTGGGTTCAGAGGACCTTTACCCTAAGGCAAGTGGGGTTTGGGTCTTCTGTACTGAACTTGGGGTCTTTTTGAGGACTTGGTCTTTTCAGTTGAGAATATCTCTGCTGAGTGTTTCTCTTCTGAAAATTTCTCTGATGGTTCAGTGCAGATTTCTTCAGGTTGGTATTCTTAGCCTGAGGCTTAGAAGTACTGGCATGAGGATTTCCTACTGAGTGTTCAGGGTTTCTAGTCTTTTCCTTAGGTTTGGGCTTTTCACTCTGAATATTCAGGTTCTCTAAAACCATAGGTCCTTTACCCTTGTCTAAAACTCGTGGTTGTTCTTCAATGAGAAGATCAGTACGAACAGCGGGTTTAACAAAAACCATCTTAGTGCCAATAGTTGAAGCAGCATTAAGTTGACCTTGTGAAGTTCCCCCTGGAATGTTACCCAATCCAATTTTTATAGTTGCAGGTCTTTGATAACTCTGAATTTCATCTATTGCACTAGATTCAGAATTCAATAGAGCTAACTTTCTCCGCAAACTATCTTCACATTTCTTTAGATTTTCATGATTTTCAAAGAGTGATGAATTCAGTTTTGATTAGCTTATTTTCTTCAGTAGATTTCTCTGATTTTCTAATCAGGACAACTATCAGCTTCTCTTTCTCTGAGAGTTGTACTTTCAAAACATCTAGTTCATCAGTAACTCCCATCAATTGAGAAGTGATCTCGGCAATATTAGAGTTTTTTCACTTTAGATTGTCAGCAATCAATTCCTCATTCTGCTCTTGAGTTTCAATGAACAGTTCTTGTAACACAGAGTAATCTTCCATCAGGCTCTCAAAAGAACCCATCAGATCGAAATTATTGTTTATAGAAGAACTTGAAAACTCAGGTGCTTGTGTAGGAGCAGCAACAGAGATAGAAGAATTTACCTCCTCAATAGCAATAAGGCATACATCATCACTACCACTATCTGAGAACATTTCTTCTGAAGAACTTGATTCTTCTTCTTCAACATCGTTTTCCTCAGCAACCATTGCCTTTTTGCTAGAGTACTTCTTGTCTCTCTTTGCTTGTCTTTCCTTTCTCTCCTTGGAACTCAACTCAGGACAGTCATACTGAAATTGACCTTTCTTCTTGCAGCTGTAGCATCTGTTGGTATCATCATCCTGATCACTTTCTTCCTTGGATTTAGGATCCTTTTTTCTGGACGAGGAACCTTCAGCTTTGTGGTCTTTCTTCCTGTCAGTGGACTTGTCCTCAATTTCAGAGTTGTTCCTGTTCTTGTTCTGGAATCCTTATAGTACCTCTTGTACTTGCTAAACCTGCTATTGAGTCTTTCAAACCTCCTTGCCATCAGTACTAACATATCCTCTTGTTCATCCTGATTTTTGGCAGGTGAATTTTCAGGCTCTTTAGCTTTACAGATTTTATCCTTGGCCTTAAATACCACATTTTTGCTAGATGAGGTTTCATCTTTGCTATCAATTTTCTTAGTTTTCTTATCAATCACAAACTCATAAGCTTTTAGTTTAGAGAAAACTTGTTGATATGGCATAGAATCAATATCCTTGGTGTTCTCAATACCAAAACATGAATGTCTCATTTCTTAGAGAGTCCTCTAAGAATTTTCAGTGCAATCTCTCTCTTTTGATATCTTTTCCCAAGAGCACTCAGATCATTCATTATACTAGTGAATCTGACTTCAAGTCTCTCAATAGATTCACCATCTTCCATTTCAAAGCTATCAAACTTTGCAATGGCTACATATAGTTTGTTCTCTTTGATATTAGTGCCTTGACACATAATAGCAAGTGTGTCCCATATTTCCTTAGCAGTTTCACAGTGAGAGATCATTCCCATAACACCATCATCAATAGTGCTATATAGAGTATATTTAGCAATGTAGTCTAAGTTAACCAATTTTCTCTCTTCTGGAGTAAGCTGATCATCAGACTTAGGAAATTCATCTATGGGATCATCTTTCTCAGCATCAGTAGTTCTGGGATTCACAACAGTGTACAAAATGGTCCTTGAGAAACCACTCTTCACATTCTCTCATGTTTTGAATACAGGTGTGCCTGCATTCTCAGTCTTCATAGGTCATAGTTCTCCACAGAGAACATAGGTAACTTCTTAGAAGGCATAATGATCAACCTTGTAAGATATCAGCAGCAAGATCTATTCAGTAAACCACCAAAGTCTTTCAGCAAAATAAGACTATGGCTACCAAAGCAAGTGGTCAGTTGAACCACTGCTCTGAAACCACTTGTTGGTCCCAAGTACGAGTCACACAAGTGTATGGGGGGGGGAGGAATACACGTGTACAATAATTTTCAACTTTTAAAACCTTGCTGATCAGTGAGTTAGAATTTCCTGAGTTAAGTCCTGAATATGCACAAATCGCCCTGAGTCCAAGTCTACTGAGACAATAACCCTGAGCAAGCTTATAGTCCTTCAGATTAGCTCAACTGATCCTGAGTGCTACAATCCTGAGTTGCTTTACACAGATAACCAACTTACTAAGTACTCAGCAGAGTGACTCAGTTTGGTAGCTATCTATACTAGCTAACTAAGGTGCGGAAAGTGTAGGCCCTTAGTTTATACTCGTTTTTCTTTGCTGAAAATACCTTTTCTTTATGAAAACTGTGGTTAAGGCAGTGACCAGTTTAATGTAAGTTCAGTGGATTGATTCTAACTGAATTAGAAAACCTTTATATGCTTTTAGTGAAATATGCAAAAGTAGTAGATGCAGTACAAAAAGCAAATAACACAGAAACTTATAGTGGTTCAGAGACATAAACTCCTACATCCACTCTCCTTGATCCTCAGGGGAATTCCTTAAAACTTCAGGAATCCGCTTGGTTTAGAGTGCCAAGGGACACTGACCAGAATCACCCTCTCTGTTGGGAGATGAATTTAATAAAGAAGATTTTGATTAGATCCCAAAACCCCTGAGTATGACATGTTCAGGATAATCTTGATAGATGAGTCAGGATTCAGTTTTAGAGTGTTCAGGATGTTATCTGCAACATGTATAGTCAGCAGATATAGATCAGGTTAGATTCTGAAGATTCTGAAGACTCAAAGAAGTTTTCAAGTTTCAAGTTTCAAAGATAAAACGAGAAATCAAGACTCAAGATGAAATCGAGAAATCAAGACTCAAAGATGAAACTAAGAAATCAAGACTCAAAAGATGAAATCGAGAAATCAAGACTCAAGATGAAGTCGAGTAATTGAAGACTCAAGATGAAATCGAGAAATCAAGACTCAAAGATATCACCAAGATATCTCTCAAGACTCGAAGACATCAAGACTCAAGACATCAAGACTCAAGACTCAAGACTCAAGATAAAAATCAAGATCAAGATATGAAGACAAAGAAGATATCAAAGCACAAGAATTATCAAGACTTCAAGAATATATCAATGCTCAAGATAACCTGAATGTTCCGAGGCACTGAATAATATCTATCTGAAGGATACAATACTGAAAAAAACGCGAACACTTAGAAAAATAGATATTGCCCAAGACATTCACATGAAGACAAAAGGAACTAAAACTAAATGTTGTTAAGGTTATATCACTCAGAGATATTGACCAAAAAGAGCCGTTATATTTGTCTACATTTACTGAAGACAAGAGCCAATTAGAAGAAGACAAGATGCTTTCTTTTATCGACCGAAAAGCGACAGTGTCTTTGAAGCATGTCGGTAGTACTATGTTCCGCATCGCAAAAAGTGGTGGATTGTTGCATAAAGGCATATTGCCTAAAACATGCTAGGGAGTATTCAAACCCTAAAAATAGCCGTTCATCACACACCATAAGAGGAAACTCATGAAGCTATCTCTTCCAACGGATAGTTTTCAAAGTGACCTTGGTGTGCCTATAAATACTTGTGACCCTCTACATTGAAGGTTACGGGAAATTTGTAAGCAACTCAAGAGCTCAAACTTATTATTGCAAGTTGTTAAAACTTTCGAAAACCCAAGAATTTCTCAAGTGCTTTACATTGAAGAGAGCTCATTCACTAAGCCTAGTTTTGATAAGATATATCCAAAGCTTAGTAGAGATATCCTAGCCTTTGCATTGTTCTTAATTGTAAAGGATATCTCATCCTAGTTGGAAACCAACCAAGAAACCCAAAACCCTTTGTAAGGTAGTTTGAGTGTGATTGTTGGTGAGTTGGAGTTGTAAAGAGTTAATAAACTACAGAGGTAGTCAGAAAGCTCTAGAGAAGAAGTGAGTAAACTATCTTGGATAGTCAGAAAGCTTGTGTGTGTTTTGAGTAAGTAAACTACAGAGGTAGTCAGAAAGCTCAAAATAGAAAGGTTAGTAAACTACAGAGGTAGTCAGAAAACCTTAGGAAGTGGAAAGGTTAGTAAACTACAGAGGTAGTCAGAAAACCTTAGGAAGTGGTTAAGGAATTTCTCTGAAGGTCAGAGAGAGTGGACGTAGGAGCTTGAGTCACTGAACCACTATAACTTGCTGTGTTGTTTGCTTTCTGTACTACATTGATTATCTGTTGCATATCTTTAACTGAAAGCATATTTTCACTGATACTCAGTTGAAATCAATCCACTGAACTTGCATCTAACTGAATCACAACCTTAATCATTGTTCCATTAAAAGGAAGGTTTTCAGCAAAGCATAAAACGAGTATAAACTTAGGGCCAACCATTCAGCACATCTGAGTAGCTATTCAAGCGACTCGGGATCTCTGGCTTCAGCTCGATTGGGATTATCGAGGCGTCGAAAGCGGCTTCGGGATCATTGTCTCAGGTAGACGTTGACTCAGGGCGATCTGTGCTTCTCAGGGCCAAATCATCAGGACAACCTGACCCATCTGACCTCAGTGAAGAAAAAGTTTTAAAATCACTGAACACGTGTATTCCCCCCCCATACACGTGTAAAACTCATTTGCACCGGGACCAACAAGTGATATCAGAGCGGGAGTTCAAAAGATCACTAATTTGAAAAGTGATCACCTGAACTGATCCATTTAAAAAAAAAATCCGTCTCTGCAGTGGTTCAACTTAACCACTAGCTTTGTTGACCATCGTCTAAATTTGCTTAGACTCCCGTTGTTTATTGAACAAATCTTATTTGCTGAAAACTTATAAGGCTCAGACATAATGCCTTCTAAGAAACTTCCAATGTTCTCAGTTGAGAGCTATGATTTGTGGAGATTAAGAATGCAGGCTCATCTGTATTCTAAGCATTAACGAATGTGGGGAGTGGTTTTTGAAGGACTATTCCAATTCACTGTTGTGAATCTCAGAGTTACTGAAAATGAGAGAAATGATTCCAGGACTGAATTTCCAAAGTCAGATGATCAACTTACTCCTGATGAGAGAAAGTTAGTCAATCTTGACTATATTGCCAAAGATACAATATATAGCACTATTGGTGATGGTGTTATGAGGAAGATCTCTCATTGTGAGAATACAAAGGAAATATGGGATACACTTGCTGAGATTGCTAAGGAAGAAAAGGAGTCTGAAGAAAGTTCCAACTCCTCAGATGAGATGTGCTCAGAAAGTGACAGTGATGACATCTGTCTCATGGTTGTAGGATAGGTAAGTTCTTCTATCTCTGTTGTTGCTCCTACACAAGCACAAGAGTTGTCAAGTTCCACTGTAAACAGTCAATTTGACCTGATGGATTCTTTTGAGAGTCTTATGAAGGACTATCTTTGTTTTTTACAAGAAGCTTGCGAATGAAACTCAAGAGTAGAACAAAAAACTCCCATTCTTTGAAAATCTTAAGTGGAAAGACTCTAGTAATGCTGAGATCACTTCTCAATTAATGGGAACTACTGATGAACTGGATGTTCTGAAAGTACAACTCTCAGAGAAAGAGAAGTTGATAGAAACCCTAAATGGAAAACTAGAGAAATCCACTGAGGAGATTCAGCTGATTAGAACTAAGTTCAATGACCTCTCTGAGAAGCATGAAACTCTACAAAAATGTGAGGATAGTGCGCAGAGAAAGTTAACTCTATTGAATTCTGCATCTAAAGTAATAGATGAAATTCAGAGTTATCGAGACACCGCCACTATAAAAAAGCTGGATTGGGATACATTCCAAGGGGAACCTCACAAGGTCATCTGAATGCTGCTTCTAGTAGCACTAAGACTGTCTTTGTTAAACAAGTGGCACCCAATCTTCGAACTGAAGAATTGCCCAAAGTTTTAGACAAGGGTAAAGGACCTATGGTTTCGGAAAAAGAATGGAATTTTAAGAAAGAGAAAACCTCGAGGGAAAAGGCTAGACATTCTCAACCACGAAAAATAGGAAAGTCGAGCAAAGACCTCGCTAAGAAAAACCAGAAAAGATTTCAGAGGAATTTTAGGAAGAGAAAACCAAACATTCTGTTGAAAAAGACCAAGTCCTTAGATTCTTGAAAGACCCCAATAAAGACAGCAACAACCAAAAACCCCACTTGCCTAAGGGTAAAGGAGAGAACCAAAGTCAACAGAGACAAAAACAAATTTGCACAAAAGCCAAAGCAATGGAACAAAAGGCCTGTACCCAAGAAAAACTCTAAGGCTCATGTTCATGCTAAGGTTAGCACTCATACACAGGATACTGCTAAGGCACCTAAAGTGGTGAATGTGTATGTAGATGTTTATGGAAAACAAATTAGCCACTCTAAAGTAATTAGAGTTGTCAGGCATATTTGGATTCCAAAAGGTACAGCTAACCTGATAGGACCCTACACCAAATGGGTACCACAAAACTGATCTGTTTTCCAGGAAAAAGTAAAGGGCACTGAGCTGAATGAAGACATCATAGCCCTAATGAAAGAAGATCTGAGATGTCATTGTTGGGTGAGATGAATTTCTTCTTGGACTTCAAGTGAAACATCTAAGGAAGAAATATTCATCAGAGATCATATTGAAAAGAAAGACATCAAGATTGAGAAGATTCATACTGATAAGCAGAGAGCTGATATCTTGACTAAACCTTTGGTTGAATCAAGATTTTAGGAACTATCAGTTGAATTAGGGTTGTTGGATCCAGGTGTATAGAGTAAATCTGAAAAATTGAAGGTTTTCAGATTCATGAAGTTTTCTCAGGATTCCACTGAGAAACTCAGGATAAAATTAAAAAATCTTGGCGAGTCTTGGGAAACTCGGGTGTCTTTGAAGGTCAAGATCGATTATCATCTTGAACTGATTCAAGATTACTCGATTATCCTGTGACATTTTATCAAGGTCAATACTCAATAAGACTGATAGAGGGAAATTAGTCTGAAGAAGTAATGACTCATACAACTCATTTATTACTTAACTGAATCTCAGTAATCATTTGCAATAAATAGCATAACACCTGAAGAGAATGTTTTGGGCGGGATCTTTGAAATGCCGAAGAAAGTCAATAGTCATTAATTGCTCTGTTCAATTAATCACCAATAAGGTTAAAATGGCGGCGTATTTTTTGTGAGATCGTCCTTTCGTATACCCGATTAGTCTGTGATTAATCTCAACCGTTGATTTATTCAACCGATACAATTTCCCACGAATCGATCCTATATACTCATTGAGAATTCATTCAAAGCCCCAATTTCAAAAGCCTTCGTTCTCAAAAATACTCTGCAACTAAAACCTATCTTTTGCCCAGAAATCCTTCGTCATTTTCAAACCCTACACTTCAAAAATCCTCAAGATGACTTTCTCCATATATGATAAACTCGCGATTTCGAACAAGCCCTGGTACGAATATGTGGTGTCGCTCGAAAGTTCATCAAACGCTACCCACGAAGAAGAGGCGCTGCATATGATACGAATCGCGAAGCTTACAAATCTTATCGCAATCCAACCGGAAGCCGAATACTCTAAGGAGGTAATAGAGTTTATTTCGAATCTGAGATTAGATGATGAGGATGGTATCGAATCCCAGATTACTGTTTCCCATCTAGAACATAGCTCTAAATACGTTGATTTTGTACGGGAGGTGTATATAATCCCTAAAAATTTGAATGATATATTTGAGTTATGTGATAGAGGTGAGGACCCTACGACGTATATGTTGGGTCAGGAGCAGGAATTCCTTGATAGGATAACAGAGCATCCTATTAAGTTTGAGGCTACATTGAATAAACGGCATTTGAAGCCGAAATACAGAGTGTTGCTGGATATTGTTAGTAAGTGCATTATGAGCAGATCCGACAGTTTTGAACAGATAAGCACTCCCAAGCTTAGATTGATGGCTGCTATAGAGGACTCACCCACCACAGATTTTAATTGGTTGAAGTATTTGATCAGAGTGGTGAGTGACCAGGCCAAGCTGATCAAGACGGAGGATGGATCGATCTCCATCAAAGGCAAAATTCTCCATGCAACCAAAATAACATTTATTTTGGAGATGTGCAGAGAAGAAGAAGACATATTTGCCAACTCCTAACCTTTCCCAAAGTCTAAGGTCATGTTCAAGCCTACAACAACCAGAAAGACTTTGAAAGGGAAGAAAGAGAAGAAAGTGGAATCTACTGCTGCTGCTGAAGAAGCCCATCAAGCCAGGGGGAAGACTTTGATGGAGGTCAAGAGGGAGAAGGGAGAAGCAATGAAGAAGAAAACCCTTGCTCCCAAGCGCAGAAGGATGCTGATTTCCACTGAGGAGGAAGATAGCGAACCTGAGGAGGTGCAACCTGAGGGACAGAAAGCTCAGAAATCGCCTTTACAAGTATTGGCTCAGGTTGTATCTACGGCAGAGGAGCAAACTGAGGAGCAAGTCTTCTCTGAGGTTCTTGAGACGTCATTGAGCTCAGACAAATTCTCTCAAGAAATCTTCAAAGGACCTCAGACCTCAGAGGTAGCTCAGATTCTTACTGAGGAAGTGTCTGCTCAATCCTCAGAGCAAGCTCAAATTCCAACTGAGGAATTGCCTGCCCAATCCTCAGATCTAGCTGAGCCTCAGGAGCTGTTGAATCTTGATGAGCTCCTGAGTGATCCATTCTTTGATCCCTCAGCACCTGAAGACCTTCCTACTGAACTTGAGAGCCCGAAGCTGAAGAAGGGCGAAGCAGAAGAGACTGAGTGGCGAAGCAAGGGGGAACGGTTCATATTGGACAGATACCCTGAGCTGAGCTCATATCCTGACCTTCAGGATCTCTTTTTCAGACTAAGGACAACAGTCTACATTCTCAACCAGACTCTACCTGAGATGCTCAATATTGCTACATTCAGAGGTGAAGACTGGTGGAATGAGGAGACAGTAGTTTTAACTCAGCTCTCAGGATTCAGAAAAACCAAGCTCAGGATGAAAGTGTCAGATTTTGATGAGCTGGTCAGGAAGAAGCTTGCTGAGAGGAAAGAAGCTGATGTTGGTGCCCCGAGCTCCAAAGATAAAGATCAAGATGGGGAACAACAAGGGAATGCTGAGAAGCAATCTCAAATGGAGAAGGAAAGTACTGATGCTGGAGAGCCTGATGTCACACATCCTCAGACTGAAGTTAGTATTCTTCAGGTAACTTTTGGCACTACTAAACATTATGCCAAAATTCTTTGAAGTTTCTATCTTTAATTTCAGAATGTCGATATCGATGATCGAGGCTCAGGTGGAGACCGAAGCTCAGATAGAAACTGAGGCTCAGGCAGAGAACCCAGCTCAGGACAAGCAACAAATTCTCTATGCTCCAGAGATTGATCTCACTCCCATTGTGGACAAGCTGGACAAAGTTTTGCCAATTGTTGATAAAATTGCTCACATTGAAGAAGCATTGGCCAATCAGTCCCAGAAGATGGAAAGTCTGAGTTCTACTTCAGACTTGATGCAACTTCAGACTACTCTGACTGATAAAATGACTGCCATGGAAGGAAAGATAGATGGAGTCAAGACTGAGCTAAGTACAGAGCTGAAGCAGATGTATCAGGAAAGAACTGCATTTCTAGAAGCCAAGCTGGTGGAGAAGAATGATCTTCTGATCAAGAATACTGTTGAGGAAATGGGCTCCATGCTCATGACCAAAATGACAGAAATGTTTAAAGATGCTCTCTCCAACCAGTTTGCACCAATGTCTGAAGAGTTCTCTGTGGCTAAGAACCATTTGATGAGGCTGGAGGAAGAGCAAGACCAGTTGGCTGGAGAGGTGCGAAGTGTCAGCAAGGAACAATACCATATGGACACTGCACTATCCAAACTTCTGCCAAGGTATGGTGCCAAGAAGGGGGAAAGGCCCGGAGCTGACCTGAGTGTATTATTGGCACACACCTTGGAGAGAAAGGCAGATAAAGAGGCTGAAAAGAAGAATATTGCTGAAGCCTTGAAGGAAGTTGAAGCCACTGAGAAGCTCAAATCCAAGAAAGTGGAGAAGCCTATCTACACTCATGTTTCTGAGGAAACAATGCAAGAAGTCATTGCTGAAAAACTGAGTGCTAGAAGAAAGGTTGGAACAAGCCAAGCAAGAGCTGAGCAACCTATCAAGAGGAAGGCTGTGGCGTTTGTTGAACCTGAGGGGAAGAGAGCTAAGGCTTCTAAGCCAACTCAGAGAAAGCTGATAATGGGTGTTGAAGAGTCTGAAGAGGAAGCACAGAAAGAAGTCTTCAACACCAAGAAAGCTCTGAGATCACTTCAGGTCGAACAAGCCAAGAAAACTGCTGCTTCAGTTTCAGGAGTTCCTTTGATAAGGAAAAAGAAAGAAAGATCAGAAGCGCAGAAGTGGTTTCAAAAAGTTCGTGAGCAAAAGGAGAGGGACAAATAAAACTCAGAAGTGGCCGCACATTGATAAGTGGATGCCAATCCAATTCAATGATGCTTGGGAAGAGATTAAAAGAACCTTCTGGTTTTACTATGAAGTGCTGAGAGAATGGAGAGGGGAAAGCTCAGATCCAAATGAAGCATTCATTGACTATCTGTTGACCTTCTATCCAAAGTACTTACAAAGTTGGATCAATCTTGCGGATGAAGGTAATATTCAGATTACTGCCCCTGGTCCATACACATATCCTGCTCCTAGGCTAGAGAATGGCTTGGTAAATGAAACAGCCATATCTCAGGAAATTGCTCAATATGCCATCCAGTTAGGACTGACAGGTAACAACCCAGATATCATCAAGGAAAGAGATGAGTTGAAGAAGAGGTATTATGGGATGTTCAACCTAGAAGTGCCTATGGATGAGGTAGAAGAGAACTGAAGAGCTAGAGCTGAAGATCAAAAGAAGACTGAAGATCAAGACTGAAGACTCTTGTAATTTCTTTATGTTTTTGTCTTTACTTTTGATAAGTTCATTGTAATCTGCAACTTCTATCATACATCAATGAAACTTTATCTTTATGCTCAAAGATAATATCTCATTATCTTTTTACATGTCTTTATATTTTGATATGCCTTATGTTATGTTGTGAAATTGTTGGGAGATTTGCCATTCTTGTATTGTAATAGGAAAACTGAAACCTGAGTATAGGTTAAGTGTTTTTATAACAAGATGGTTTTGGCATCATCAAAAAGGGGGAAATTGTTGGGAGATGAATTTAATAAAGAAGATTTTGATTAGATCCCAAAACCCCTGAGTATGACATGTTCAGGATAATCTTGATAGATGAGTCGATTAGGGGCCAGAGTGTTCAGGATGTTATCTGCAACATGTATAGTCAGCAAATATAGATCAGGTTAGATTATGAAGATTCTGAAGACTCAGTAAGTTTCAAGTTTCGAGATGAAATCGAGAAATCAAGACTCAAGATGAAATCGAGAAATCAAGACTCAAGATGAAATCGAAGTAATCAAGACTCAAGATGAAACTAAGAAATCAAGACTCAAGATGAAGACTCAAAGATATCGGTCCAAGATATCTTCAAGACTCGTAAGAAGACATCAAGACTCGAAGACTCAAGACTCTAAGACTCTCAAAATCAAGATCAAGATATCAAGACAAAGAAGATATCAAGATAATTATCGAAGACTCAAGAATATACTTGAATGCTCAAAGATAACCTGAATGTTCCGAGGCACTGAATAATATCTATCTGAAGGATACAATACTGAGAAAAATGCGAATACTTAGAAAAATAGATATTGCCCAAGACATTCACATGCAGATAAAAGGAACTAAAACTAAGTGTTGTTAAGGTTATATCACTCAGAGATATTGACCAAAAAGAGCCGTTATATTTGTCTACATTTACTGAAGACAAGAGCCAATCAAAAGAAGACAAAGATCTTTACTTTTATCGACTTTGAAAGCGACAGTCCTTTGAAACATGTCGGTAGTCTTATGTTCGATCGCAAAAAAAGTGGTGACTGACTGCATAAAGGCATATTGCCTAAAACATGCTAGGGAGTTCAAACCCTAAAAATAGCGGTTCATCACACACCATAAGAGGAAACTCATGAAGCTATCTCTTCCAACGGATAGTTTTTCAAGAGTGACCTTGGTGTCTGCCTATAAATACTTGTGACCCTCTACATTGAAGGTTACGGGAAATTTGTAAGCAACTCAAGAGCTCAAACTTATTATTGCAAGTTGAAGCACTCGAAAACCCAAGAATTTCTCAAGTGCTTTACATTGAAGAGAGCTCATTCACTAAGCCTAGTTTTGATAAGATATATCCAAAGCTTAGTAGAGATATCCTAGCCTTTGCATTGTTCTTAATTGTAAAGGATATCTCATCCTAGTTGGAAACCAACCAAGAAACCCAAAACCCTTTGTAAGGTAGTTTGAGTGTGATTGTTGGTGAGTTGGAGTTGTAAAGAGTTAGTAAACTACAGAGGTAGTCAAAAAGCTCTAGAGAAGAAGTGAGTAAACTATCTTGGATAGTCAGAAAGCTTGTGTGTGTTTTGAGTAAGTAAACTACAGAGGTAGTCAGAAAGCTCAAAATAGAAAGGTTAGTAAACTAAAGAGGTAGTCAGAAAACCTTAGGAAGTGGAAAGGTTAGTAAACTACAGAGGTAGTCAGAAAACCTTAGGAAGTGGTTAAGGAGTTTCTCTGAAGGTCAGAGAGAGTGGACGTAGGAGCTTGAGTCTCTGAACCACTATAACTTGCTGTGTTGTTTGCTTTCTGTACTGCATTGATTATCTGTTGCATATCTTTAACTGAAAGCATATTTTCACTGATACTCAGTTGGAATCAATCCACTGAACTTGCATCTAACTGAATCACAGCCTTAATCACTGTTCCATTGAAAGGAAGGTTTTCAGCAAAGCATAAAACGAGTATAAACTTAGGGCTAACCATTCCGCACATCTGAGTAGCTATTCAAGCAGCTCAGGATCTCTGAAAACTCAGGCTCAGTTGGGATTATCTGAGGCGTCTGAAAGCAGCTCAGGATCATTGTCTCAGGTAGACGTTGACTCAGGGCGATCTGTGCTTCTCAGGGCCAAATCATCATGACAACCTGACCCATCTGACCTCAGTGAAGAAAAAGTTTTAAAATCACTGAACACATGTATTCCCCCCCCCATACACGTGTAAGACTCGTTTGCACTGGGACCAACACTCTCAATGGTGATTTGATCCCTTAGGATCTACTTCCCGAGTCCTAGTACTCAGAACTACTACTCTCTCTCAAGCTTTCAGACTGAACAACCTCAACTTAATTACTTTACAACAACTCTCTCAACTTCCAAACAATCAAAGACTCAAACTTCCTAACACTTAGGGTATAGGTTTGTTTTGGTTTCCAACCAGGGTTGCGATATCCTTTACAATAAGAACAAATGCGAAGGCTAGGATATCTCTACTAAGCTTTGGATCTTAGAAAATACTAGGCTTAGTATGTGAGCTCTCTTCAAAGTGAAACACTTGGGAAATCTTTAGGGTTTCTAGTGCTTCAAAGTATGCTTTAATATGCTTGAGCTCTGGAGTTGCTTGATTTCCCGTAACCTTGTGTGTGAGATGATTACTGGTATTTATAGGCAACTCTTCAAGAGTCTTTCTTGAAAACTATCCATTGGAGGAGATAACATCAATGATTTCCTCTTTTGTGTTGGGGCCACATATCCACAGGGCGACCATCCTCCGTGGGATGGCGACCATCACCGCGTGTCAATAAGCGAGGGACCGACAATTAGTGGCAACCGAGCGGAAACAATGGCGACCACCTTTATCAACAACCTCGGGCGACCGTCCCAGGTCGCTGGTGATAAACATGGAACGGATACAGATAATTCATGGCGCGGATATCACGAGCGCAAGTTGGGCAAGTATATCTTGGGGCGAAGATCGCGACCCCTAATGAAGGAAGGTATCCGGAGTACGTGTAACCCTAAAAGGCCGAGACATCCGACCCACCAAAGAGGTCTAACCTAGCTTGTAAATCTATAAATACCGGTTGTATATCACATTGTAAAGGATCTAATGTTTAGAACTTAGGCAGATATTATAGTGAATTTCCTGGCTTGGTATTGCCCCCGGACGTAGCCACAATTTGGCGAACCGGGTCACCAAACACCGCGTTCTTATTTGTTTCGATTCATTGTTTTACTTTGTGAGTGATTGTTGGTACATTGGAACAATCCCAGCTACAACATTTTGGTTAGTGATATATGGCTACATTAGGGTTTGAATAAGGTCTTGCATGGTTTAGGCAACATGCAGTTTGTTAGCCAATCACTCGTTTTTCTGCAGACTGGAACACAACAATTCTGGCTTCATTCAGGACAAGTCGTTTTCTATGTCAGTGTCGTACAGTGTTGTCATCCTCTGATTGGTTTGTAAGCTTCAGTGATCAGACACAAACAAACGTCTATTTTGAAGGTCAACTTCTTTTAAGTGAGACAACCTTAAAAGACACTTAGTTCCTCATTCTTTTTGTTTGCAAGCAATATTTATTTCAATACTTCATTCAGTCCAATTGCCTTCAGTAGAATAGTCTTCAGGTCTTCAGTTCTTTAGGTCTTCGGTTCATCGATTTCCTTTTTCTTAGGATAGTCAGAAGAAACTCTATCTTATCCTAAGCTATATCTGCTGACTATACATTTGTGCAAATAATCCTGAATTCATAGCCTATACAGAACACCTGTTTTCAGACTATCAAGACTTATTCTGAACATGTCATATTCAGGGGTTTTGGGATCTAATCAAAATCACATATATTAAATTCATCTCCCAACAATGTTAAATTTAATTATAAAATCAAATGAAGGGTATTTGTGGCACTTTTGTGGCAAACAGTGAAGTCAAAACAATAATTGTAGCTCCTTGCACAAAGTGAACAGTGTGTCGTAGTTGTTAGTAATTATCTCAATATTATTGGTTGTTTTACTAAAAGATATTAGTTGGTCAGTATTTATTGTTTCTACTCAATAATATTAATATTTTCATTTAACAATATTAGTTGGGCACTGATCTGTCCAGGTGTTCAAAAAAGAATTGAAGTGCAATGATAATCTTATTTTATTTACATTTTTTCTATAGAGAATGATTAACAAGATACATTCATTGTCTTATTTTCTTGCTTTCAACCTAATTATTTGCACTAGATAGACTACTGTCATCTCCGCCTTTAATTCCACAATCTTTATAACAAATGCACTTACAGTGGATGCCCATGCATTGCCCAGTTAGATAGCCTTTGTTTTCACATAATTCCACAATCTTTAGAACAAAAGCATTTACGGCGGAAGCCCTTGCATTGCCCAGTTAGATAGCCTTCGTTTTCACATATAGAGGCACAATTATCATTTTTAAAGCATAGACCTTTAAAGAGATGACTTCTTGGCATACATAGTGGTGCTTCTACACGAATATCTACACACGTTGTAAACACATAAAAAATCAACACAAAACACAAAAAATCAAGTGTTATTTTACAGGTCTATCGTGTCATCAAGTGCTACAAGTTATAGTATTTTGGGTTTCCTAAATTTCAGTGTTTTCATGTATGTATATTAGTGATGATTAATTTATGTCTCGAAATGCATTTATCTTGTGTTTAACTTATATATTTTTTTGATGTCCATAATCCTAAATCAACATGAAATTAAATATGAATCCGATGCAATAATTCAAAATTTCATTAAATACAAGTGCTTGTATAATGATCATGTGCAACATATGGATGTCCTTTTGCAATATAACCGTACGGTTTAATTGTGAATTTGAATTCAACACATTACATCATTGTGTTGTACAGTTCAAGAAAATGCAATTAAAACATTCGGGTTATATTGCACGGAATGTTCATGTACTGCACAAGATCTAAATCCTTCTAGCTGAGTTTTTCAAGAGGTTAAATTAATAAAGAAGTTAAGCAAGAAAAAACAAAATGCTTACATAAGAGGCTAATTAATAAAGAAGTTAAGCAAGAAAAGAAACTAAATGCTTACATGAAATAAAGAGGAGAAGCAGGAGGAAGCCTTGGAACAACCTCGTATTGCCCATATTATATTCTTGTTTCAGCAATTTCTTGACCAAATTTGTTTATATAGACTTTGAGATTGATAACAATCAGGGACGGATCTATTAAGGGGCTGCACGGGGCGTGCAAGTCCAAAATAATCCCATATATATGCCTAAAATTATTTATATTAACTCTAAGTTCAACCCAATGTTAATTTACAAAGATTTTGAGCCCAACCCCAAACTAAATGAAATAATGACTATAAGGTACAAAGTTTTTAACAAAAAGACTCTAAAGTACAAATTGCAGAAAATTAATGAATCTAAGGTACAAAGTGCGTTAAATGCCAAAAACTGCATTCCAAAATTGGCCTAGAAATGCAGAAAATAGGCCAATTTTGGAGTGCAGTTTTTTGCATTTAACGCACTTTGTACCTTAGAGTTACTTGGGGAGTGACTTTGTACCTTAGTGTGACTCCCCCAAATTAAATAGTTACTCCTGAGAAGGGCACGAACCACCCTTAACATATTAATGGATATGCTTCACCAAGTATTTTGTCTTCTTTCTCCTTATCCTTCGTTTTCCTTTTTCAAATATTTAATTTAAATCATGATTTTCTTTTTTAATTTATTTAGCATTTTGTTTATATATTATTTTTTTGTTATTATTTTACTTAAGATGGAGGTTGCATATTGTGTATTCAAGTTGTCTTATATAATGGATTCATATTTAATACCAAGGGTATTAGTTCAATTAAAGTTTAAAATAGTAATTCAAATATCTTCATTGTATTAACCCAGTTACTATCAAAATTCAAAGTTTTCTATTTTATTTTCTTATTTAGAAATTGAATTTAGTATATTAATCCTATGTTACAATTTTATTTCTTTAATTTTATTTTTTAAATTAACTCATTATATATTTATTAATGGAGAAGTAATTTATTTTATTATCACAATACTTCAAAATATTAAATGGAGCACCAATATTTGCAAAGTGTTTACTCGTCAATCTGGAATTTTAAACCCATTTACTTATAAATTTTAGGTTCTGAAGATTCGTAAATCATACAATTTATGTGAACGTCGACATATTTTGTTATGTATAAAATTTAGTATCGAAATGTTTATTCTTTAGCCTACCCCACTACTAAATCCTGGATCGATCCTGATAACAATTAAATAGTTTGAGAAAAGTTACATATTTTTCCCCTCATACACCAGCATTAAATAGTTTGAGAAAAGTTACATATTTTTCCCCTCATACACCAGCATAAGTGGCGGCCCCCACCTATATCTTCATACAACTTTTCTTTTTTGGACAGGAAATCTTCATACAACAGCTTTTTATCACACCACATTTGATGTTTTTCCTCAATTCAGCTATAAAGATGAAGATATCATTATCCCAACTCCTGGAAGATAAATGAACGTGATTTAATTAATAACCATATGATTAGTTTAGCTAATATACAGTTTATTGATGTATGGAAAAATGAGTAGGCTACGAGATTATGTGTTGTTGGAAGTTATAAATTTTAATATTAATGTAATTTCCTCATAGTTTAAATATAGGATAAAAAATCGGTCTTATTTAATCAAAATTTACCGTAAACTGAATCCATGTAATTTTTAATGGGGAAGTTGGAAAAATGCCACACCCATGGTTTCATGAGTCGCATGTACATGAGTGACAAGTTATAAAATATTTCTGAGTGAATGGCAATTTTTCAATTTTTTTGTTTTTCTATTAACACATTGTGTATTGTGTACTATTAAATAAAAAAAAGTTGGTTTGAGTTTGAATAATAATGATAGGGGGCGGGGGGCGGATCAGGGATTTCGTCATGAGAAAAGCGAAATTTTCCATTCAAGAAGAAAGGACGAAATTTTAGGATCACAACGAGGACGAAATAATAAAATTTTAAGATTTTAATGCATAAATATAAAATTTTCAATATATATAGTACAAAAAAATTTGATCCCAAGGGGGGCGTCGGGGAGATCCATCCCTGACTGGGGCTAGCTAAAAGTTGTTTTAATCTATCAAAGATCAAGTGTTCAATTTTTTTAGTTATCTTTTTGTATTTTCTACTTTTCTTCCCTTTATTCTTTCTATTCTATTTATTTTATCTCCTTTTCTTTTAGGGTAGGTTTTATTTAAAAAAATTTATGTGTGAAAAAATTAAAAATTCGACGAATTATAACATTGAAAACGGTTAGGGAAGGAAATTGGTATCAACGGTCTTTGTAGTCTGACGGTGGTAGGCTATTGCTTATTTTGATCGATAGGCACAGGTTTGATCCCTGTCTATTATAAATTTTTTTTCCATATCTTTTACTCTGTAAATTTAAAAAAAAAAAAAGAGTATAAAATTTGTTGTTCCCTAAAATCAAATCTTGGGTCATAAGGGCACTATAGAAGCAAGCATACTACTACGCCACATTGAAATTTTATTTTATATATTTCTCATTAATTTATTTAGTATTTTTTAAGAAAAAAAAGAAATACTGACCAAAATATAGTTACTCATATATAATTAGTGTCATGACAAGCCCATTAGAAGAGTTGATGTACACATTTTGAATGTTTATCTCACTATAAAATTTACACACATACTTAGCAAAATTTAAAGTAATTCTTGTCAAACGGTTTACTCAAGTATATATGTTTTTAGTTAATAGTTTTACAAAATACCAAATAATTAGTACATAAATACGAGAGCGCCATTTTCATATGGAATAGCAGTTTCGAGAGTTTTCCAATGTGTTTTCTCTCCACATATCGTCTTGAACAATAAAGTAGCATTTTCCTTCATGTCGTTTTGGAAGCATTTCTTGTATCATAAATTGAAAACATAGAAAAAGTTTAAGTTCTGAAGGGTTTTAAATTTAAACGAAAGCAGTACTACATTCAAAACATAATCAATATTATAGGAAAAATATAACAGTATTACATGAAAAAGTATAAAGTATTACATCCAAAATAAGAAAAAATAAAAAAATTGAAGTGCATTAAATGCATAGCTGAAGCAGTATTAAAATCATAATCAACAATCATTAGTGTCTTCTATTTTAATTTCAAATAGAATTGAAGCAGTATTACAAGCAAAAACGTAACATTATTACAAACAAAGTATAACAGTATTACATGCAAAAACATAACAGTATTACAAAAAAAAAACACAACAATGTTGCAATCTTAACATAAGAAAAATTAAGGTGAGTTATGAAGGTTATATAATCAAAACGAAACAGTTTTAGATGCAAAACATAACAATATTACCAGAAGTAATAATAAAAAATATTTTCTTATATACTTGAATCAAATAAATAACTAATCAACTTAATTTTTCATTTACCAATTAATTATTAATATAATCTACAATTAATTAAAATATATAAACCTAATTAAAATGGTTAAACAAAATTTATTTGGATTATTTTTTAACAAGATTTTTTTAATTAAATAGACAACCTCAATTTTGGAATATAAATTATTAAAGAGCAATACTTGTGTACACCAATTGTACCGTGTGCAATTGATATAATTTTAATTTGAGAAGGTCTTGTGTGAAATATTGCACACTAATGTTATGTGCAATACAATATAAATAAGACAAAAATAGTTTCAAATTCGCAGGTTTGGGCGGGTCAGGTTGGGCACGGACGCGGGCGGGCGGGCAGGTAAGGGTTGTGGGCTGGTGTGGGAGCGGACGGATATATATTTATAGAAGAATATCTTTATTAAATATGTGTTGTGACCTAGTGCTTAAGGTCTATTGTTAATGTATGTGGTCGTAGGTTCAATTCCTACTGAGCACATATTTTTTTCTTTCGTAACACATAAATATTCATAAGGTAACATGAGTCACAAGGTAACACATTATTGTTCATATGGTAACACATGAGTATTCACATAGTATTACGACGATATATGAACATTGTTACATATTACTAAAAAAACATGTGTTACTACATGAACAAAATGTGTTACCATATGAAGAAAAACGTGTTACCACATAAATAAAACCAGTACAAGCGCGAAAAGAAATCCACAGTCCAAAATTACAGATTTAAAGAGCAACTTGATGTGTTACTACATGAATAAAAAATAGTGTTACCATATGAGGAAAATAATGTTACTACATGAACAAAAACCAGTACAAACACGAAAAAAATCTTCAGTTCAAAATTACAGATTTACATAACTGCGTGAAAAGAGTGCAGAAGGATCTGAATTTCATCACACACTTTGTGTTGAGGGGTAATCCAAACACCACACACATATTCTCTCTTCTTCTCGCATAATTCATACCAAAATTCAAATTGAACAATCTTATTTCATCCAATAATCAGAGCAAATTAGAAAATTAGGGCACCAACGAGGAAGAAGAAAGCCCATGAGATTCGCCAGAAGAGAAGAGAAAGAAGAGGAAAACTGACCGCGTCCGGCTGCGCACGCGAGGAAGAAGATGAAGAAGCCCATTGGCCCACCAACAATCTGCCCTAAAACCCGGTTCCCATGACCGCGAGAAAAAAAAAAAGACTCAATTACACATATCACTTGTATGCAATATTACAAACAAGTTTTTATCTTTTAATTTAATTTTGACCCATTTAAAAAATGGGTCATATGTAAAAACTCACGGATCTGTTATTAACTGAGGTCGCGAAATGGTGAAGGTTCAGTCTCTATTGCATTTTGCAAGACAAGTTATTTCCTTTTCTCATTATTTCATTTTGACGGCTTTTTCCTATCAGCCCAACTTTAAATTCCGTCATCATCATATGGTCCATCATCATCATATCATATGGTGTTAGGTTTTTTTTTTTTCAATATATTTTTAAAATATGTTTCACCACTTTTTCTCTTAAAAAAAAATCAGATTTTAAACTCTTATATATCAAAAAAAAAAATCAAATTTTAAACTCTTTTATATTTTAAAAAAAATCAATATTTTTTACTCTTTAGATATATATCTCTCTTTTTTTATGTCTAATACCTTTTTAATAAAAAAGAATTCAACATTTTTACACCTTTTTTATATTGAATTTCTTTTTCAATATTTTACACCCCTTATATAGTTTAGTGGTTTAAGTGAATCATAAGCAATAAAAAATAATAATATCACTAATAATAATCAATAAAATCAATAATATCATAAACACTGATAAACATTATCATAGATAATATTATAAGCAATAATCAATAATAACACAAAAAATATTAAGCAATACCACAATCAATTATCACTAATACCACAAACAATAACCATAAATACCACAAGCATTAATAACTAATACCACAAACAATTATTACCAATACCACAAGCAATAATAAAAAATACAACAAGAAATTATCACCAATACCACAAACATTAGCAAAAAATAATCACCAATATCATAAATATTAATTACCAATACCACAAACAGTTACCACCAATACCACAAACAATAATCAACAATACCACGTGCAATATTAAACAATACCACAAGAAATTATCACAATTGCCATAAACATAAATTAGCAATTTCATACGCAATATCACAAACAATAATCAACAATACCACATGCAATAATCATCAATACCACAAACAATAATCATCAATACCACAAACAACAATTACCAATACCACAAACAATTGTCATCCTCCATTTACAACAAGACTTTCTCCAAATCCCAAACAATGGCTTCATCTTACAAAGAAACTCCAACTGACTCACACAATTTATTATATATACGAAATTAAAAACAAAATAAAAAACGATATGCAGATGCTTGAATATACACATATATAACGCCACCAATGTAATTTTACCAATTAATATACTTTTTTTTTTTTTTTTCAAATTATCAATGGAATTAATTAGCTTAGTTTGCCATCTATGGAATCATATCCTTCTATTGTCAGAAGTTGGTGTATAACACATTGGTGGTCATCTCCACCTCGTAGACGGTGGCTCAGATCAACTTCCACCTATATATCTAACAATCATTGATCAACAAACTCTTCACCACGTGCAACGCTGTCGTTTCATGGCGGTCAAAGCTGAGAGCCACCACGATTGCACCATGCATGATCGTATTCTCTCTGTAGGACGCGTATTGACGAGATTTGTGGCAAATTAATCAGTGTGTTGATGCGATGATGGAGGAGGCATATCTCTGATTGCATCTTCTAAATCAAAATAATGACTTAGTTAATGTTAATAGGGTTGGGTTAAAATACAATTGCATGGATCCTAAATCCATGCAAATGGTGCACATAAGTATTTACCATTATTAAATTGTTAGTAGCGAAATTCTTTGGATTTTTTTAAAAAAAAGATAATTTTTGCATATTTTTAAAATGTATAAACAAGATTTATTAAATAGACAACCTCAACTTTAGAATATAACTTCTTGTAGTATAGTTGGTAGGATATCTTCCTCTCTCTTCCAGAGACCCGATTTGAGTCCTGCAGGCAGCGCTCCCCGCGCTTATTTTTTTAGTAAGACAATTTTAGCATTTTTCACATGTGAACATTTTCACATAAGACTTTGTTTTTTAATTTAGAGCAATAAGGATAAATATGACCAACTCCATAACAGTAATAACAAATATAGTCATCAACTTTCTTAACAGAAGATCTTTGTTTAAGAGAAACAGGTTTTGGAGGACAAGTTCCTGCCTTTACAAAAGTAATTTATTTATTTGAAGTTGAAAAATCATTTGATGTTTTATCATAACCAAGACCAGCATTACTTGATCTTCCAACCATTAAAACATCATTCAATTATGAGTGCTATTGGAAATCTTCTTAAAACTTAAAGTAGTACATTTTAGTTCATCTTTTAAAAAAGAAATTTCCACATCTTTTTTTGGTAAGTATAACTTCAAGTTTAGTTAGAGAATCTCTTTAATCAGATTTTTCTAAAGATAATGAACTCATAATCTGATTTTGAGTTTCCAAATCAGTTTTAAGTTTATGACATTCAGAGTTGCATTCAACTTGAAGATATTTTTCATTATCGAGAATAGTTTCATTAAAATAATTAATATCAGGAAAAGTATCACACAATGTTGTATCAGAATAATCATGAAGATCATCATCAAACGTATCATCATACACTATTCTTGCAGACATATCACTCAATCATTTTTAGCAACATCAGTTTCATCATCAGAATCATCACTTAGAGTTGCATTAAAGTTCAATTTCTTCTTAAGCAAAGTATTAGCACATTCTTTAGCATAATAACTATTTCCATAACATGCATAACATTTAACATTCTTTCTTAACTCAGGATCATATCTAAACTTGTTATCTCTAGTGAATTGTCTTTGTTGATTAAAACCAGTTTGTTGATTAGAAACAGTCCTCTTATCAGAAGTTTGAGAAGAATTACCAATTCGATTTCTAGGTTGACCATTACCTTTTGATTGAGAGTCACCTTTTGATCTATCCATTTTATTCTTTAAAAAAGTTTTGAACTGCTTAGTTAGAAAAGCAATTTCATTTGAAGTATTTTCATCACACAAATAAGAAATATCTTCATCAGAATCTACTTCAGTTACATAAGGATGTTTTTCAACATTTGAAGAAGATTCACCTCTAAAAGCAAGTACTTTCTTATCTTTATCTTTGTCCTTTTTATCATCTTCTAACTGATTTGTATTGATTCATATGTTTTCAAAATATTAACCAATTCATTTTGACTCAGCGCATAAGTATCTTTAGTCTCTTCTATAGCATAAGTATCTTATGAACTAACCTTGTGTTGGATATAGGATCAATAAGTGAATGAAATTCATTAGCAATCTCACTAATTCGTTCATTGTATGATAAAATACTTTCATCGTCTTTCATTTTCAAGTTTTCAAACTTGGTTCCCAACATTCGAAGTCTTGTCTTTCGAACACTTTCAGATCCTTCACAATGTTCCTACAATCTTTCCCACACATCTTTAGAAGAAACACAGTTAGAAATCAATTTAAACATAGAAACATCAGTAGCAGTAAAAATAACATTAAGGGCTTTAGGATTGTAAGTAGTCGAAGTACACTTATCATTCAACTATTCAATCTCCTTTTTGACTTGAGTTTCACCATCTTTATCAGCTATTGTTCTTGGTGGAGTCCATCCATCAAGTATACTACGCCATGCTCTTTCATCAATGAATTTGATATACATCCGCATCTTTGGTTTTCAGTATGCATAATTCGATCCATCCAAAATTGGAGATTTAATCAAAGGGGTTAATGGATATTCCATTGCAAAAACACACTTTAAAAATACAGGAACTTTAACATAGTATATCAAGTTTATGGCTCTAGTGCCAACTGAAATTGTGTATGCATATTTTTCAGAGTGTTGTTAAAAATGTTATGCAACATATAAAACAACATATAATAGCAGAAGACTTAAAAATGCTTTTCAAAGGATTTCAAAATTGTGTACAACCTTAATTCAGACTATACGAGCATCATGGCTAAAAATTTCACTAAAACTAGTAGTGATACAAATAAGGACCTTTTACAAGACTCAAAAAGGTATAGTGTAAAAACACACTTCCCTAAACAATCTTTTCTCAAGTATGACTAGTTATCTTATTCAACCTAACATACAAGTTACTTAGGCACACTGTTGATAGGAGTATTAGAATATATTCGACCAACATAAACAAATAGTATCGATCCTCACACTCTTAGATGTACTAAACACTCAATATGTTGTGTCTTGGATACTATATTTGAAATTTGGAGAAGATAAATTGAAATATCGATCTCTCGCTTTTTGATGTCCAATGCAGTGTATATTTATAGTCATCGAACCCAACTGCATTGTCTCATCTACTAAGCTTGGTTTGGACAGCCTAGAAAAACTCCACACGCTACTCCATGATCTTTTGATAACTACCCATGTTATTTTCAACTCTCACTCTTACACGAACAACCGCTAGGTACAATAACCACCATGTCGTCAACCTGCAGTGTAAGAAACATAGACAAGAACATCTAACAAATCGAAGCTAGTGTAGCAAGAAAGGGTAAATTACTGATGTTGTCCAGAATGTTGTTTCACATGTGAACCAACATCTTCACAACATCAACAGAATGAAATTGTTGCCAAGAAGCCTGAACCTGCCAAATTCTCTGAATCTACTACACAATCAGAAGTTCAGCCTGAAGAACAACCAAAGAGATTGAAAAGAAGGTTAATTGAATATTTTGATGAATCTGACAAGGAGGAAGAGCAAGATGTGCTCAAGTTCAAAGATCCTGAGCATGAAGACTTATTCAAAGAAGGTTTTGGTGCTTATGTGTAGGTCCCAAACGGGTTTTATGTGTGGAAAGTCTAGAGGGGAGGGGTGAATAGACTTTCAAAAAAATTTGTGAACGGCGTGGTAAATAGGCAAATGTTGTTCAAGTGTAGTGTGGAATCAGCTCCGTCTGATATCCAACCTACTGACAGCTTGGAAGCTTATCAGTTGGACATCTATCAGGCAAGCTGATGTGCGAAGCAGTTAACCCGTGTGAAAAACTCGTAGTAAAATAGACTTAAGGATTTAACCAAATCAGCAGGCAAACGACCTAACTAATCTGATCAGAAGACTTGTTGTCTAGTCTTATCACTTCTTAATATGATGCATGTTGTTTGATAAATGTGCAGTGCAAGTGTAAAACAAGTAAACAACACACAATATTTTTATAGTGGTTCGGAGAACTTCTCCTACGTCTACTCTTCTCTATCACCAGGGGACTTACTATCAACCACCTTAGTTTTCTATGTTAGGCAACACAATACAATCAGATCTTTACTGAGTTCTCACTCTATCCCAGAATGCAAGCTAGATCAGCTAACTTACAAACTTGCTAACAAACTAACCTACCAGGATCTGTTTGGGAAGATTGGAAAATTTATTGTGTTTTCCAACTAGGAATTATCCCTAATAAGTGTTTAGCCTAAAGCCTATGAAGGATAATTTAACTAAGAGGATATGAGAATAACACTTGAAGATATGCTTGGGTTCTTGAGTGTTCTTGCGGAATTGCTTGAATGCTTGATAATTTTTGTAGTTAACTTTGAAGGAGTTATCCCATATCTATAGAGCTTGAAATCAAAGAGCCGTTGGAGAGCAATTTGAACGTTAGTCTATTTTGGGTAGGTTGCAGGTATTAAGTGATGTTCTCAGGGATGGCCATGCTATAAGCACACAATTATATCCTTTCTAGCCGTTTGACCCTGAGACTCCATACCGCGCTATGTCAGTTAAGTACATACATGTCGATCTCTTGTTGGTTGATAAGTTCACATATTTGGCGCTTGTCAGACCGATCTTCTTCACATTCCTCTTTTCTGATCTTGTGTACGACTTGATGAATAATCTTTGTGAACAATTGACTTGAGCTGATCTAATTAGTCCGGGCTGATCAGTCTACCTTGAGTCATCTGACTCAAGTTGTCTTAGCACAACTTGAGACTCTGCTGATGTCTTTCATAGGACAGGTCTTCTGGTCTTGAGTTCTTCAGTTCTTCTGATCTTCGAGTCTTCTGTTTTGAACAAGACTTAACCTATATATATTGGGTTCCTCCTCAATATATGACCTATCCTAATCATCAGCTGTCTATACAACATCAACTGGTTACCTATATGATTCATCATTCAGCTAACAAGTCTGACTGGTCCTATTACATATATTTTGGAACTTTCATCAAAATTATAAATTTTCCCAACATTATGATGCTGAAGGTTACAGAGGTAACTTCCTTGGAAAAATAGGTTTGCTGCTGAGAAGAGAAGACAATAACAACCTCAAGTTGCCTTTAGAGAAGAATTAAGGAAGATCAGAGAAGCTGCTAAGAAAAGGAGAGGGGGTTTTCAAAGGTTCCAATGGAGGAGAAGAGAAGCAAAGTCTCAAAGTGTTGATGTAAGGGAGTTGGGAAACACTTGACCGCACATTGACAAATGGATGCCAATTTCTCTAAATGGCAAGTGTGAAATGCAAAGAGAGAGTTTGTATACACTTATGACATCTTGCAGACTTATGGTGATGCTGACAGTGTTGGTCCCGGTGCAAACGAGTCTTACATGTGTATGGGGGGGGAATACACGTGTTCAGTGTTTTTAAAACTTTTCTTTTACTGAGGTCAGCTTGGGTCAGGTTGTCCTAAAGATTTGGTCCTGAGAAGCACAAATCACTCGAAGTCAAAAGTCTCATCGAGACAAGTGATCTGTTTGTTTTAAAACCATCCAATAATCCCAGTCGAGTTTGAGTTTGAGTTGCTTGGATCGGATAACTAACTTACTGAACCCTCAGAAGAGTAAGTTCAGCTTGGTAACTATTTGTTCTAACTACTCAGATGTGCGGAATGGTTGGCCCTTTAGTTTATACTCGTTTTAAGCTTTGCTGAAAACCTTCCTTTGAATGGAATAGTGATTAGGCTGTGATTCAATTATATGCAACTTCCAGTGGATTGATTCCAACTGAAATCTCAGTGAAAATATGCTTTCAAAATTTGAGTCAATGCAACAGTTAAGCACAGATAAAGAAAGAAATAAACAACACAACAATATATAGTGGTTCAGAGACTCAAGCTCCTACGTCCACTCTCTCTGATCCTCAAGAAATTCACTAAACACTTCCTTGAGCTTTCTGACTACCTCTCGTAGTTTACTTACTCAACTCGGCCGTGAGCTTTCTGACTACTCCACGTAGTTTACTTACTCAACCCGACCTTGAGCTTTCTGACTACCTCCGTAGTTTACTTACTCAAACACAAACAAGCTTTCAGACTACCTCTGTAGCTTACTAACTTCACCTCTAGAGCTTTCTGACTACTCCGCGTAGTTTACTAACTCTTTACAACTCTTCTCACCAACAATCACACACCAACTACCTTCTAGAGGGTTTGGGGTTTCTTGGTTGGTTTCCAACTAGGATGAGATATCCTTTACAATGAAGTACAATGCAAAGGCTAGGATATCTCGACTAAGATTTGGATATATCTTATCAAGCTAGGCTTAGTTTAATGAGCTCTCTTCGATTTAAAAGCACTTGGGAAATTCTAAGTTTTTTGAGTGCTTTAACTTTGCGATAATAAGTTTGAGCTCTTGAGTTGCTTACAAATTTCCCGTAACCTTACAATGTAGAGGGTTACAAGTATTTATAGGCATACACCAAGGTCACTCTTGAAAAACTATCAGTTGGAGGAGATAGCTTCGTGAGTTTCCTCTTATGGTGTGTGAGGAACGGCTATATTTAGGGTTTGAAACTCCCTAACACGTTTTAGGCAATAGCCTTTCATGTAGCCAGTATTCACCTTTTGCAGTCTAGAACTTTGTACTTCTGACATCTTTTTTCAAATGATCCTTCATCGATTGTCGATATAATGCGATCTTTGTCTTCCTCTTTTTGACTTTTGTCTCCAGTTAAAGGTAGACACCTTCAACGGCTCTTTTGGTTACATTCTTTGAGTTGATATAACCTTAACAACACTCTGACTTAGTTCCTTTTGTCTGCATTTGAATGTCTTGACAAATATCTATTCTTCTAAGGAATCACGATTTTCTCAGTATTGCATCCTTCGGATAGATATGTTCAGTGCCTCGGAACATTCAGGTTTATACTGAGCATTTAGTACATTCTTGGGTCTTGATAATTATGTGCCTTAAAATATTCTTGATCTTGATTCTTGATCTTACATCTTACGTGTCTTGAGTCTTACGAGTCTTGTGGTCTTCTAAGTCTTGAGGTCTTGAGGTCTTTGGGTCTTACGAGTCTTCTCGAGTCTTGAGTCTCCCGAGTCTTCTTGAGTCTTACGAGTTTTCACGGATCATCTTGGTCTTGATATCCGGAGTCTTCATGTTGAATCTTGATTCTCGGTTTCATCATCGAGTCTTGATATCTCGGTTTTCTAATTTGAGTCTTGATTCTCGATTTCTTCATTGAGTCTTTGAAACTTTAGTTTCATATTGAAAACCGGTTTCTTGAACATATCTTGAGTTCTTGAATCTTGAGAATCTATCGATCTATATCTGGCGACTATACATTTTTGCGAGATATCATCCCGAATACTCTAAAACTGAATCCTGACTCAACTATCAAGATTATTCTGAACATGTCATACTCAGGGGTTTTGGGATCTAATCAAAATCATATATCTTTATTAAATTCATCTCCCAACAGACAGGAATGAAGCTTTCCTCACCAATCTGCTGGAGTTTTACAAAGATGAAGTCACTCAGTGGTCTGAGATCTTTGAGAAGAAGAACTGGCAGTTGGTGTCTCTTGTAACAATTAGATATCCTCCACCAATTTACCCAAGTGGTTTCATTAATGAGGCTATGATCGTGAAGGATTTCACTAACTTAGTTGCCTCAGAGAACTTGGAAGGTAATGACCCTGAGATTATTCAGAAGAGGGATGCTTTGAAGAGATGATTTTATAGCCAGTTTGGTCATAAAGAGTCATTTTGTTTGTCTCTGCACACTGAAGTTCAAGACCAATCAAAGGCTGCCAGCAACGTAAGGACACTGACACTAAAAAGTCAAAACCTGCGAGTTGAACAGTCTACAAATTTGGTGTAAGCCGAAATTAAATGCATATTACCCAAAGCATGCAAGAGCTTGAAGATGCATCAAACATAACCGTTTTACATCATCAACAAAGGAATTTCGAAGGAGCTATCCATCCAACGAATAGTTCATTTGAAATGCCTATAAATACAGAAGGCCTTGGACCCAAACAAGGTTACGGAAAATCAAGTAATCCACATAGCTCAAGCTTATTCAAGTTTACTTCTGAAACACTCGAACCAACTAAGTTTCCCAAGTGTTTATTCATTGAAGAGAGCTCATCTATATTTCTCTAAGCTAAGTATACTACATACACATCCAAAGCTTGATTTGTTCAGTACACCTTTGTACTATAAAACAAGGAATTCCCGAGGTTAAGGAATTCCCCTACATAAATCAGGGAAGTGGATGTAGGAGCTTGAGCCTCTGAACCATTATAAACTGTTGTGTTGTTGATTTATGTGCTGCATTTACTTGCTAATCATACTACATTGTTTTCACAAAAAACATACAAAGGTTTTGAAGTATTTCAGGAAGGTTCAACTTTACTGAAGTCTACATTAATTGATCACAGTTTATGAACTAAAGAAAAACAGTTTTCATCAAGTTTAAAACGAGTATAAACAAGTAGGGACTGACTTGGTCGGATTTTAGTGAGCAAAATAAATATATTCTCGCTACTCCCCCGCAAGCGCACGGGATCGTCGTAGTAGATAACGAAGTATAGGGACCAAGTAGTATCGAACCATGAGATTTAGGAGTACGATGTGACCCTAGTGCTATGTGTCGTCATGTTATTGTTGTTGGGGAATTTAATTGCACGGATCTATTTGGGATGAATATTTAAATACAAATTTAATTCTAACAATTATTACTAGCATGAATTAATCCTATATTAATTCAAATAATAATTCAACAACAAATCATGCATATAAACAGTTCACATAAATCCTACGCATGCGGAATTACTACGAGTTTAAGTGAACGTACCTCTTGGAATGGCAATGGACTCGTCGATGAAAACACACCAAAAAGCCTTCCCAAGTATTCCCTTAGTCCTTGCTCGACAATCCGGTGGAAGGATGCTCGCGAACAATTAACAAAAGGAAAAATAAAAATTGTTGCACCACCTTTGTGGATTTACTAATTTTTCCAGCACATGGAATTGTACTTGGGAATGAAAGAATAATCCCCTATTTATAGATGGGTGGTGGTCGAAAATTTTGAGGAAAAACCAATGTGGGAAAATCTTTACTTGATCTCCAAGAAATCTTGAATATATCTCATATATTCTTTTCTCCATAATTAAAATATTCCACAAAAATCCCACCTCATCTTGTTATGGAATTTTCAAAAATTAAGAGGAAAGAATCCAAGATTTGGATCTTCTTGAATTTATGAGATATACTTGTATTTCAAGAAATACATATCTTTCATAATATCTGTTGGGATATTTTTAGTTTTGATGAATTATGCCAAAATATTATCAACTTGTGTTGTTGAAGCTGATTTACAGATAACAAGTTGAAGGGGAACGAGAGAACAAATTGAGGGGGAACTCACGAAATTAGGCGTAGATGATCGAGATCGGGACGAGGTCGAGCATTTAGACCGATCGAGATCGGATGAGTAAGATGAGTTCCTAGTTAACCGATGAAGTCAGGCAAAATCGAAGAGAAGAAAAAGCTAAACTAAGCCGGTGATCGAAGATCGATGACGGAAACGCCAGAACCGATCGGATGATCGATGAACGAAAGCCGATATGGTGATCGGAAGAGCGCATAAGTCGATAAAAAGAAACCGACCGAAGATCGAGAAGAAAAAAGGTTACAGATTAGAAAAGGAGCGAGATGAAACCGACGAGATCGGGCGTGATCAAGATCGAGATATGAAGATAGCGGATGATCAAGATCGGGCGTGATTGAGATCGAGATGTCTTTAAACCGATATCTTAACCTAATATGCTAACTCGATGTACTAAACTGGCGCGATAAACCGATATCTGACGACTGATGCTATCTCGATCCGATCATGTCATGTGATCAAATCAAATGAAGAAGAAATTAGATATCGAAAAACGAAAATCACATGATATCGATCGAGAGTAGAAGTCATCGAAAAGAAGTCAATCGAAGTCATGTTCATCGAGAATCGAATGCTACCGATGATCGGTTAGCTCGAAAGTGCTAGTGACTGAGGGTCGGGATGTCCGAAGTCGAAGAGTTGAACTCGGTTAGCTCGAGTGTCAAGATGCCCCGATCGAACAAGGTCCATTGAAAGAGAAGTCCATTTGAATCAAGAATCCTGAGTCCAAAGAAGCCTGAGTTTGAAGAAGCCGAGGATCAGACAATCCTGAAGAAAATAGCCGTTAGATTCAGCTGACATGGACCAAAGAGAGGAAGACAACAAGCCTGCAAAAGCTGCAAGAAGCTACAGAATAGTATGGATTTGAATGTGACTCCATCCAACGGTAACATTCAAATCCACACTATAAATACAAGTTCTTCCTTCATTCTAAGGTGTGGAGAATGTGGAAAAGTGCGAGATCCATCAAGCTAAAAGTCAAGTCATCCAGCATTCCCACCATAGAACACAGAGCAAGAAATACACGCATATATTCAAGAGTGTTCTACCCTAGATCTAAGCACAAATGCTATATCCTAAGCTTAGAGAGATTTTCCCATCCTTAGCATTGAGGCTAAACAAATGTAAGGGAAAATCTCAACCTAGTTGGAAACCAAACAATCTTATACCCAAACCCAAGAGTCGGTTAAGTTTGTAGGTGAGTGTGAACTCGGTAAACATCTAGCAATCCCGAAAGGGAGGGTAGGCAATCCCGTGAGGGTGATAAGTCCCGTTTGAGTGTGAACTCGGTAAACATCTGTTGGGTGTTGGACTAACACGTTAAACTAAGTCCAGTTGGTTTAGTAGGTGCCCCTGATGATAGGGAAGAGTGGATGTAGGAGTTGGACTCCGAACCACTATAAAATCGTGTGTTCTTTACTGCTTTATGTTCATACTTGTCATATGCATTCTATTATAAGCAAAACAACACACATGAGCTTAAAAAGCAAAAATTGGAATCACTCTGCCCTCACCCCTGTTTTATATGCATTGCATTACATGTTTTCGCTTCTACACGCGCAAAATCGGTTTTCAAATCGGGACCTACAATATCTTTTCAAGAAAATCAAGAAAATCTTTCTTTCCTTTAACTATTCAAAAATTTCGAAATTTACTATATGAATAACCTAGTGGGAGATTTCTTGAATTTAATGAGATAATCTTGTATTCCAAGAATACATATCTTCATTCCATAACAAAATTCAAAGAAAATCTTTCTCCCCTTTTATCCATAATTTTCGAAAAAATATGAGGACAAAATAAGCAACAAATTTATTTTATTTTTAAACATCTTTTTCAGTTATTGGACTTTATGTTAGGCTACTTGGGGGGCCTTTAGGAGAATTAAGATTGGACCTTCCAATGGATCTTGAATTATCAATATTGAGCCACAATATTATTCAAGCCCATAAATATTAATTAATCCCACTACATAATTAATATTTCACTATCCATCTTAAACCATATTACAGTCAATATGACTCCCGGTTATTATTTCCCGTGTTTAAAATTATCTAGCCCATTAATTAATTCAAGCCACTTAAATAGCTTTCCATTAATTAATATCTTTTGTCCTTGGTTAAGGAACGGTTCAACATTATTATCCATACCGGAAACTAGTTCCACTTGCAAGATTTGGTATGATAAATCTTATGAACCTCCCAAGGGGGCAAATCGAACAAGCGTACTTGCACATGATTCTCCGTATTAAATCTTAGCAATCGCATGTGACCAATAATATTGCCCAAGATATGAAGTATTGAATCTCGTTGATTCTCTACCCGTGATACGTCAAAGCAATAGTTACCAACCACACGTGATCCTATTTAAGGGGCGAAGATTAAGAAATAACGAACATCGAGGTCTAATTCTTCCTTGTTCGATTACGAAGAATTTGTCCTCCTGTAGGTCCTATTCAAATGCATCAGTCATGCACTAGTGTAATCTCTTGGTCAAGACAAGCCATTCAAGAGCCTTACACTTCAACCTTTCACGATGGATTGTTCATTTCCATCTAAGTCGTGAATGGTGTACTTTTTTGGTTACTAGGGATTTATTAATTTAATCTTATGTGATCCTGTATCACTAAATTAACTATAATGTAAACACGTCTTATTTATTGAATAGTTAATATATGTAACATTCAATGATATTTAAAGCATCGATGATAAACAATTTATTTCAAGTAAATAAGTCAGAAATTAGGTTTTGATTATACAAAGTAAAAAGCATACTTTCAATATAATCCCAACAATCTCCCACTTATACTCAAAGTCCGCTTTTAAGTATACTACAAAGATGTCTCGTGTAGTTCTGTCACGTGACATCTAATGTCACCTACACTACGAACCTAATAATTTCTTCCACTTATACTCAAAGCAGATTGGCAACGGTCTTGACACCCATTCCTTCCACATGTCTCTCGAATGTATTATGAGGCAGACCCTTTGTGAATGGATCTGCTAGGTTGTCTTCTGACGCTATCTTTGCCACCTCTATATCTCCTCTCTTAACGATTTCTCGTATAAGATGGTATTTCCTTTCATTGTGTTTTCTTGGGCTTGTGGGCTCTTGGTTCCCTTGAATTTGCAACTACTCCGGCATTGTCACAATAAACAGTGATTGTGCTGGGCAAATTTGGAACTACGTCCAAGTCCACTAGGAAGTTCTTGAGCCAAACCGCTTCTTTCGCTGCCTCGCAAGCAGCTACATATTCGGCTTCCATGGTAGAATCTGCGATGCATTTATGCTTAACGCTTCTCCATGTCATGGCTCCTCCCCCCATGCAAAACACACACTGGGAGGTAAATTTTACGGAATCTAAGTCCGATTGGAAATCCGAGTCCGTGTGCCCGATGGGGATTAGACTATCTCGACCGATAAATTAACATTTTATCTCGAGTTCTTTTCAAATTTACTTTGAATGTTTTACTTCGCCAGTCAATGTTCTTTCCCCAGTTACTTTGATATCTTGCCACCATGCCAACGACAAAGCGAGATATCCGGTCTCGACACTACGACATTGCATATATAAGGCTTCCGGCAATTTGAAGCATATGGAATGCCTTTCATGTCATCTATCTCCTTTTTTGTGTCTTAGGGCACATTTTCTTGGATAGATGAATTCCATGTCCGAAAAGGTACGAAGCCTTTCTTGGAATCTGCATCTTTGAATCGTTTTAAAGGCGGTGTCTATGTATGAAGCTTGCGATAAGCCTATCATCCTTTTCTTTCGATCTCGAGTGATCTTTATCCCAAGGATGTGTGCGGCTTCCCCTAAGTCCTTCATATCAAACTGTTTTGAAAGTCATGCCCTTACGTTTGATAACACCTTTACATCATTCCCGATGATCAGAATGTCGTCTACGTATAGTACTAAGAATACCAATGCAGTTCCGACACACTTTTTGTACACACAACTTTCGAACTCGTTTTGATCAAACCCATAAGACTTTATAACATGATCAAAACATTGGTTCCAAGCTCTGGATGCCTGTTTGAGTCCGTAAATAGACTTCATGAGCTTACAAACTAGGTGTTCTTGGCCTTTTTCAATAAAGCCTTGGGGTTGTTGAATATAGATTTCTTCATCAAGACTTTCGTTAAGGAAAGCTGTCTTGACATCCATTTACCAGATTTCAAAGTCAAGATGCGCAGCAATCGGCAAGAGAATTCGGATGGATTTGAGCATTGCTACGGGCGAAAAAGTTTCCTCATAGTCGATCCCTTCTTTCTGAGTATAACCTTTCGCCACAAGCCTTGCCTTGAAGGTTTTCACCTTCCCGTCCGGTCCTCTTTTTCTCTTGTATACCCACTTGCAACCAATGGGTTTGACCTCATTAAGTGGTTCGACTAGCTCCCAAACTCTATTATGATCCATAGAACCCATTTCGGCTTTCATTGTTGTTTGCCAAGAAACTGCATCCTTATCTTGGATTGCCTCGTCATATGTCCATGGGTCTGATTCGTCTTGTCCGGGAATCAAGTCCGAGGACTCTCTTATCCTCATGAATCTCTCGGGCTATCTCACAACCCTCCCACTACGACGAGGTTCCGGTTGTATAAGTGTGTCATTTGGTATGTCATCTTGTACAGTTGGCACTGAGGTTAGCCCTCTTAGCTCATTTAAGGTAATCTCACTTCTGGGTCTTCTTTTGTTCATATAGTCTTCTTCCAAATATCTAAAGTGGGTGCTTATTGTTGGGATATTTTAGTTTTGATGAATTATGCCAAAACATTATCAACTTGAGTTATTGAAGCTAATTTACAGATAACAAGTTGAGGGGGAACGAAAGAACAAGTTGAGGGGGAACTCACGAAATCGGGCGTAGATGATCGAGATCGAGACGAGGTCGGCAGACAAGACCGACGAGATCGGATGAGTTAGATGAGTTCCGAAGTTAATCGATGGTGCGGCAAAATCGAAGAGATGAAAAGCTAAGCCACGGTGATCAGAAGATCGGATGACCGATGATTGATCAAATAACCGAATAGACTCGACGATGATCAGAAGAACAGACGAGCTGATCTGATGATCAGAAGAACATACGAGCTAATCTGATGATCGAAGAACGATTTAGCCGATCCGGTGATCGGAAGAGCGCATGTCGATCGTAAAGAAATTGACCGTAAGATCGTAAGAGAAGGTTGCAGATCAGAAGAGGAGCAGATGAGACTGATCGAGATCAGACGTGATCGAGATCAGATATGAAGATGAGCAGATGATCAAGATCAGACGTGATTGAGATCAGATGTGCTAACCTGATATGCTAACCTAATATGCTAAACCTGATGTACTAATCTGATGCAGATAAACTGATATCTTGACTGATATATCGACCGATCATGTGAGCGACCGATCAAAGCGAGAAGAAATTAGATATCGGAAAACCGTAATCTGATACCAGATCAAAGCGAGAAGTCATCAAGAGAAGTCATCCAAGTCATGTTCATCGAGAATCGTAACGCCATCGATGATCGGGTTAGCTCGAAGCTGCTAGTGACCTGAGGGTCAGATTGTCTGAAGTCAGAAGAGCTGAACTCAGTTAGCCTGAGTGTCAGTATACCTGATCAGACAAGGTCCGCTGAAGAGAAGTCTGCTGAATCAAGAATCCTGAGTCCAAGGAAGCTTGAGTTCGAAGAAGCTGAGGATCAGATAAACCCTGAAGACTCAGAAGATCCTGAAGAATATAGCCGTTAGATTCAGCTGACGTGGACCAATGAGAGGAAGACAACAAGCCTAAAAAAGTTGCAAAAAGCTACAGAATAGTATGGATTTGAATGTGACTCCATCCAACGGTAACATTCAAATCCACACTATAAATAAAAGTTCTTCCATCAAATTAAGTGTGGAAAAATGCGTGAAACACCCATCAAGCCAAATCATCTAGCATTTCCACCATAGAACACAGAGCAAGAAATACACGTATATATTCAAAAGTGTTCTACCCTAGATCTAAGCACAAATGTTATATCCTAAGCTTACAGAGATTTTCCCATCCTTAGCATTGAGGCTAAAAAAATGTAATGGAAAATCTCAACCTAGTTGGAAACCAAACAATCTTATACCCAAACCCAAGAGTTGGTTAAGTTTGTAGGTGAGTGTGAACTCGGTAAACATCTAGCAATCCCGAAAGGGAGGGTAGGCAATCCTGTGAGGGTGATAAGTCCCGTTTGAGTGTGAACTCGGTAAACATCTGTTGGGTGTTGGACTAACACGTTAAACTAAGTCCAATTGGTTAAGTAGGTGCCCCTGATGATAGGGAAGAGTGGATGTAGGAGTTGGACTCCGAACCACTATAAAATCGTGTGTTCTTTATTGCTTTATGTTCTTACTTTCCATATGCATTCGATTATAAGCAAAACAACACACATCGTTCTTAAAACGCAAAAATCAGGAATCACTCTGCCCTCACCCCTGTTTTTATATGCATCGCACGAAATGTTCGCTTCCGCACACGCGCAAAATGGGTTTTCAAAACGGGACCAACACTTATTACCACCTTTTGATCTTCGGGACCATAGAACATACACCCTTTTGTTCCCTCGGGATATCCTACAAACAACCTTAATTCTGATCGAGGATCCAATTTTCCAGCTTCCTTGTCCAACGCGTAGGCCGAACACCCCCAAATTTTCATGTGTCTCAAACTGGGCTTGCGCCCGGTCCACAATTCTTTAGGAGTTTTGGGAACCGATTTGGATGGCACCAAGTTCAGAATGTAGGCCGCTGTTTCTAAGGCATGACCCCAGAACGACTTGAAAAGATCCACATAACTCATCATAGATCTAACCATTTCCAAAAAAGTTTTGTTTCTTCGCTCTGCAACCCCGTTTTGTTGAGGGGTTCCGGGTGCAGTTAGCTGGGATGCAATCCCTTTATCAGACAAGTAGTTCAAAAACTCATCACTGAGGTACTCGCCTCCACGATCGGATCGTAGAGACTTGATACGTTTTTCCCTATGATTCTCTGCTTGAGCCTTAAATTCTTTGAATTTCTGAAAGGTGTTAGATTTATGTTTCATAAGGAAAATATAACCGTACCTTGAGTAGTCATCAATAAAAGTGACGAAATACTCATAACCTCCTCTTGCTTTGGTTGACATTGGACCACATACGTCTGTGTGAACGATTTCTAACACTTCTTTGGCTCTATTCCCCTTGGCTCCGAATGCCCTCTTGGTCATTTTACCCTCCAAACATGATTCGCATGTTGGAATTGGTTCAACTTGGAGAAACTCCAATGAACCGTCTTTCACCAACCTTTGGATCCTCTTTGGATTAATATGTCCCAATCTTAGATGACATAGAAGTGTCTCGTTCACGTCTGATGAACGTTTTCTTTTCTCGAAAATAGTTGTTGTGTTATAGGATGCATTTCGTGAGTGGTGTGCACAGTTAATTGTATAGAGATTATTCGACAACGTTCCATGATATATAAATTTATCATAAAGAGAAATGGTAACAACTTTATTAAAAGTAACCGAATATCCATCAAGGTAAAGTTTAGAAACTGAAATTAAAACTAAAATCGTCTTAAAAACATCTCTTAAAATTAAAACTCTGTCTTCAAAAAGGCGGTGCACTTCTCCCACTCAGTAGCCATTGTCGCATTGCCCGGTGTGATGAGAATCTCACTCTCACTAAGTTGTCGGGTCCGCTTGAACCCCTGTAAAGTGAAACAAACATGATCAGTGGATCCCGTATCCACTTCCCATAAATGGGAGGCATACGCCGCTAAGCAAGTTTCAACAACTAGTGCGTGAGAATTACCTTTCTTTCCATTCCTTTTGGGTTTGGAATAGGCTGACCTCCAATGTTCTTTTTCACCGCAGTTAAAACACTTCCCCTTAGCTGGCTTGCTCACTCCTCTACCTCCCTTCACCTTTTCTTTGCCATTGGTAACATTTGAGTTCACTTGCTTGTGACTTTTGTCCTTTTTCTTGTTCTTACCACCCCTTGGCCTAGAAGAAGAAGAAGGTCCATTTGCCACCAAGGCCTGGCTCTTTTGCCCCAATATCGCCTCTGCTGAGACCAAAGCTTACAATAAATTAGGCATCGAGAACTTCTGATTATTCATCTGGTAGTTCAAACTGGCTATTCAAAACTTTTTTGAGAGAGTGGAGCCACGAAATCGATTTGGGTCTCGATGTCGTATTCAGCGCCAAGTACCTCAAGTTTGTTAAGGTGAGCCATCATCTGGAGAACGTACTCCCTTACGGGCGTTTCCTCCACCATTTTCATAGAGAGCAGGTCTCTCATGGTGATCTGACGAGCCACATGGTTCTGATGTTGAAACATCGCTTTAAGACTAGTCATGATGTCTGCAGCGGTCTCAACGTTCTGGTGTTGGTGTTGAAACACATCTGACATTGAAGCCAAGATGGTACACTTTGCCATTTCGTTTGGAACTCTCGGTCGATACTCTTTCTTAACCGTTTTAGTTGACTCATCTTTTGGCTTTTACGGTTTTAGGTGTAGTGAGAACCCGGTTATGTGCGGTGAGGACAATAGTAAGTTCTGATTCCAATCAACAAGTTTTTTCACCAAGTAAGCAAATTGTCTTTAAGTATATTGAGCGAGTGGATTAAAAGGTTGCGACATGATGAACTGAAATAAATAATAATATGCATAAGCACAAAAATATCACAAAATTCGATCACATGCATCATATTTAAAATTTCAAAAAAAATATGAACATGCATCAGTCAACATCTCAAAACAATTTAAATAAGCCACGTGGGGTGGGTCATTATTTAAACACATTCAAGCAGGTTATAAACAAGAACAGTTACAAACCTTTAATATCCAGATTAATAGTTGGCTCCCACTTGACCAATATAAAATTGACGAGGGACTTGAGGAAGTATATGCATATCAATTTTATACCTAAGTAATAACCATGATTAAATCTGAAATTATTATTTCGCTTTGAGCGAGCCTCGTGGGGAGGATCATAAATAAGCCACTAGTAATAATCCACAATCATCCATCGGAATTTATTAATGTGAAAGCTATCTTTTTGACCAGTCAGGTGGGGGAATTTATCAAAAGAATTCACAAATAAATAAATCATGGAGGTCAAAATTAATTCAATTTTATTATCCGGAATAAAATTGTCAATTAATTATTTAAACATACTTAGTAATTTTTGAAGGTGAGATTTTTCATTGGGCAATTCTCATGCAAACACATTTAAACAAATTAAATAAAGTACAAGAAATCACAACAATAAATCAAGCAAAGCGGAAAAATAAACATATTGGACACAAATTATCCAATTGTCATGGTTTGATTTTTCTTGGCTTGATTTTGAAGAAATGCCGTCTTGAATTTCTCTCACTCGATCGTCTAAAAAAGAACTCCATCTCAAACGCCACGCCAAGTAGCTCGCCCGTCCGGGATGCACACCCAAGATCCCCGCCCATCCTTGAAGCCGAGCGACGGCGTCCGTTTGAAGCCTTAAATACAAGATCGCCCATCGGTGCTTTCGGCGACCTCGGAGTTTTCGCCATGGCGTCGGCCTCTAAGAGGTTCGGCAGCGACGCTAAGATATAGCAAGACGCAAGCCGCCTCGCCTGCGCCTCGCCCGGAACTTCGGCAAGCGTCTCACCAAGATTTTGCCCTATATGCCCGGCCGCAGACGGTGCTATATGCCCGCCCTCGACCGAGCGCCCTATATGCCCGCCCGTCTGCAGCGGCGACCCTCGCAGCGGCTCGGCCCTCGGCCTCGCCCCACGCCCGTGCGTGCCTGCATGCGTTTGCGTCGTAGCGCGTGCCTCATAACACGTTTTTTGTGGCGACCGCGCCAAACGCCGGTTACGGATCTATCCTTTAATTCTTCATCTCCGCCTCCGGTTCAAATTTATTTACAAAAAAATAAATAAATCTAGATCTAGACTAGTCTATTACATTTGATCAAATCAAACAAATCCTAATCTACTCGTGGATTTTCTCACGAGGCAAAACAAATTCGAAAGAATCGAATTAAAACCCATAATTTATATGCATGCATAAATAAACACATTAAATTCCATGACAATTGGATACCTGCAAAAAAGATCTAGCAATTCTACTATCCAATTTTAAATTTAATGAAAATGAATTAAATTACAATTTTAAATTCAGAGCCCGAAACCGAGGCTCTAATACCAGTTGTTGGGGAATTTAATTGCACGGATCTATTCGGGATGAATATTTAAATACAAATTTAATTCTAACAATTATTACTATCATGAATTAATCCTATATTAATTCAAATAATAATTCAACAACAAATCATGCATATAAACAGTTCACATAAATCCTACGCATGCGGAATTACTACGAATTTTGGAATGGCAATGGACTCGTCGATAAAAACACACCAAAAAGCCTTCCCAAGTATTCTCTTAGTCCTTGCTCGACAATTCGGTAGAAGGATGCTGGCGAACAATTAACAAAAGGAAAAATAAAAATTGTTGCACCACCTTTGTGGATTTACTAATTTTTCCAGCACGTGGAATTGTACTTGGGAATGAAAGAATCATCCCCTATTTATAGATGGGTGGTGGTCGAAAATTTTGAGGAAAAACCAATGTGGGAAAATCTTTTCTTGATCTCCAAGAAATCTTGAATATATCTCATATATTCTTTTCTCCATAATTAAAATATTCCACAAAAATCCCACATCATCTTGTTATGGAATTTTCAAAAATTAAGAGGAAAGAATCCAAGATTTGGATCTTCTTGAATTTATGAGATATACTTGTATTTCAAGAAATACGTATCTTTCATAATATCTTTTCAAGAAAATCAAGAAAATTTTCTTTCCTTTAATTACTCAAAAATTTCGAAATTTACTATATGAATAACCAAGTGGGAGATTTCTTGAATTTAATGAGATAATCTTGTATTCCAAGAATACATATCTTCATTCCATAACAAAATTCAAAGAAAATCTTTCTCCCCCTTTATCCATAATTTTAGAAAAAATATGAGGAAAAAATAAGCAACAAATTTATTTTATTTTTAAACACCTTTTTTAGTTATTGGACTTTATGTTGGGCTACTTGGGGGGCCTTTAGGAGAATTAAGATTGGACCTTCCAATGGATCTTGAATTATCAATATTGAGCCACAATATTATTCAAGCCCATAAATATTAATTAATCCCACTACATAATTAATATTGCACTATCCATCTTAACCCATATTACAGTCAATATGGCTCCCGGTTATTATTTCCCGTGTTTAAGATTATCTAGTCCATTAATTAATTCAGGCCACTAAAAAAACTTTCCATTAATTAATATCTTTTGTCCTTGGTTAAGGAACGGTTCAACATTATTATCCATACCGGAAACTAGTTCCACTTGCAAGATTTGGTATGATAAAACTTAAGAACCTCCCAAGGGGGCAAATCGAACAAGCGTACTTGCACACGATTCTCCGTATTAAATCTTAGCAATCGCATGTGACCAATAATATTGCCCAAGATATAAAGTATTGAATCTCGTTAATTCTCTACCCGTGATACGTCAAAGCAATAGTTACCAACCACACGTGATCCTATTTAAGGGACGAAGATTAAGAAATAACGAACCACTGAGGTCTAATTCTTCCTTGTTCAATTCTGAAGAATTTGTCCTCATGTAGGTCCTATTCAGTGCATCAGCCATGCACTAGTGTAATCTCTTGGTCAAGACAAGCCAATCTGAGCCTTACACTTCAACCTTTCACGATGGATTGTTCATTTCCATCTAGGTCGTGAATGATGTACTTTTGGTTACAAGGGACTATTAATTTAATCTTCTGTGATCTAGTATCACTAAATTAACTACAATGTAACACGTACTATTTATTGAACATTTATGTAGTAAATATATGTAACATTCGATGATATTTAAAGCATCAGTGATAAACAATTTATTTCAGTAAATAAGTCTGAAATTCAGTTTTGATTATACAAAGTAAAAGCATACTTTCCAGTATAATCCCAACAATTATAGTTGCGAACGAGAATGCAAGAAAATAAAAACGAGCAAGGAAAGAAAATAACTAAAATAATTGTTTATGTTGCCACCGATGTTACAACATTGGTTACAACATCAGTATTCGACCTTTCTTCCCAACACCTAACATTTCTGTGTTCAATGTTGTCTTTGATGTTGTTGACTACAGGTTGACGATCTAGGTTATTCTGCAGAGATTTCAGAAGGTTCCACAAGCTTCAAGAATCGAGTAGAAGAGACTAAATCATGCAGCTGTTTTTAGAACTTGAAGAACCCACTAAATGGCGAGTTTCTAGATCCTTCAGGGAGGCTCTAGTAAAGCATACACGAAGTCTATAAATAGAAGAGACTAGAGTGCTTATCAATTGCCGTGTATTGTTTAGTCGAAGCAACAACCAAATATCAACTGTTGAGTGTTTAGTGCATCCAGAGTGATAGGGTCGTAGTTGTGGAGTGTTTAGCTACAACAAGTAATTGCAGGATTTTCAATACTTCGGGTAGTCCTAGATTTATTGTATGTGGAATGTTAATCTCGGTGAAGATAGTTTCATACACATAGAATAGTCACCTTTGGTCGTGTAGGAATACACTTAGCCTTTAGATCATCTGTTTGATCTTATAAAACGCTCGCCATAAGCCCTCGCGAGTTTCCCGAGGGCGCAAAACCCTCGCCAATTTAAGTCAAAGATTCAGCAATATTCCCGAGGGTTTTTCTCCTCGTCCCGTTTCCTGACCGATTTAACGAGGGTTTTTGGCCCTCATTAGCTAGGAAATTTTTTTAAAATTGAAAAAACGGGGATTCGAACCCGCGTCACGCCCCCTAACGCACCCACACAACCACTTGGACACGCGCCCCACTCTACTATTTGCATAATTTGGGTGAATTTTTGCCCCCATGGTGTATCGAACACGACGACCTCCTGGTATGTGGAGGCCTTGCGTGTTTCGCCAAACCATTTGAGCACGACTAGTTACTTGTTATCAATGCCTTTCTAATTGTATATATTATATATGTATGTATTATATATTATGTGTTATTTCTTATATCATTTATAATACAAATGTTTATTATATATATACACACACTTTAGTTTAATTAAAATGTTTATAATAAAATTATGAAATAAATAATGTATATTCTTTTATATACTTATTAACATGAATAAATATTTTTTAAAATGATATTTTAATATTCTTCTTCACAATTTACTAACACTATATACGTACACTCGTTTTTATTAAAATATTTTCAAAAGAATTGTCAGTTATATTCTTTTACTATATATATGTACACTCATTTTTACTAACACTATATATTTTTGTTAATTATTATTAAAACATTTTTAATAAAACTGATAAATAATCACTTTTATATTCTCTTTCACTATTAAGTAACACGTGCACATGTATATACACCTGTATTGATCGTTTTTATTAAAATGTTTTTAAAAAAATTATTAAATAATCACTTTTATATTCTTTTTCACTATTAACCTACATGTGCACATATATATATATACGTACAAATTCTCATTGACTAACACCAATTCTCATAAACTAATCGTAGAGATTAATCAACAATATTCATAACTAATAATCATAACAAACACATGTGACAAATATTCATAAATTAATCAAAAAACATAACAAAGTATTCAGTCCATAAAATCAGCAAGATAGCTACACGTCGTAGTCGTCGTCGTCGTCATCATCATTATCATCATCATCATCATCATCATCATCATCATTACCACCACCACCACCACCACAACCACCACCACCATCACTAGGATTGAGAAGATCATTAAAAGAAGCATTATCGGAAAGATGTCGAGCACGAAACGCCGAACCACTGGGACCAAGAGCACGAACAGGAGGGGCGACGGGAGGAAAAAAACCACCAGGAAAGTTCACAAGAATTGGAGAATAACCACTAACAGAGACAGAGGGATATTGGGGATAAGGGGAAAATAAGGCGCCGAACGACCTGAACCCCTGGGCACCAGGATTGACCTGGTGAGGACTACCGCCAGCCTGTTGCGGGCTACCACCGGCCTGTTGGAGAAAAAGTCCCGCCTGCTGATGAGGACTACCAATACGGCAAATCCCGGATAATACTTTTCTTCTTCCAACACCTTGTAAACCTTTATTGTGAGCATCAACACCCACTTCTGTTACTTTCATCAATCCAATTCAATCAATTTGTAGGAGGAGTTGATCACCTATAAGGATGGGAGGTGGATCATCATCAACTACTTCATTTTTTCTGAATGCAGTCTTGTTCCTTCGATACAGATGATGTCCTCTAAGAACTTACGATGTTTGTCAAACCACGACTGCTTGCGACTGAGCCTAAGAGTGAAAACATTAGTGTACTCTGCACAGTATGGACAAGAAAGTCTTTCAGCTGTGCTCCATCTAGACAATATCGAGTAGGCTGAAAAGTCACTGATGGTCCAGATTAGTACAGCTTGCATCGAAAAATTCTGCTTTGTAGCAACATCATACGTTACCACTCCATGTTCCCATAAAAAAAGCAAATCACGGATCAGTAGTTGTAAAAATACGTCCAATTTGTACTTTGAATTTGTTGGAGCAGTTACCAGAATCATAAGAAACATGAATTGATCCTTCATGCACAACCATGGGGGTAGATTGTACGGTGTCACTATTACTGACCATGATGAATATTGTTTCCCGTGCACCCCAAACGGTTGAAAACCATCAGTGCTCAAGCCCAACCTCACGTTCCGAATTTCTGAAGCAAATTCAGGATGCGACTGGTCCAAGTGTTTCCAAGCCCGTGAGTCTGCAGGGTGACGCATAACACCGGAGTGGTCATTAGAGCAACGTGGATGCCATGTCATATCCATCGAAGTAGCATTCGACTGATGCAATCTTTGCAGTCGAGGAATGATAGGAAAATAGAACATCTCCTTAAAAGGATGGTTCTTTTTCAATCGACCATTCACGTTACGTCTAGCAGGTTTGAACCGTGGCCAATCGCAAAACTTATAATTTTCAAGTTCGCCTCAATATTTACAAAAGATATTTTTATTAAATCCTAGAATTTCCTCCAACCTTATCTCATATCTTTACAAATTTTACAAAAGATTTGGTTTCAATTTTTTATCTTCGAGAAATCCTTAAATTTCTCAATTATTGTTTACTGCAGATATTTTTTAAAAGAAATAAAATATGTTTAGAGATTAAAAATATCCCACTATTTTCTCAACTAAAACCCTTTTCTCATCTTTATAAACATCACCAGCCTTTATTTTCTTAAAGCATAGAAAATACTTATTCACGTAAATTTTTAGTTTGCTTCTCAAAATAAAGAGCCGCTCCGTCTTCTTTTTGGCCCTAGGAATAAAGTTATTTTGTTGCATACATCTGCATCCACAACATGAATTCAAGGTGTGGTTTCTTTATCTTTATTAAATATTTTGTATGAATAAATTGTTTATGTGCAATATAATATGGCGTGATTGATGTGATAAATTATTTACTTGAGCGTGATTTGATGATATGATGAAATTATAAGATTATTGTAAAAAGAAAGTTACGAAAGGCCAGGGGCTGCAAAGAGGCACGAGACTGCAAAGAGGTCCTCAAGGAACCTATAGACTGCAAAGAGGTCTTTGGGAAAACTGTCGTGCACATGACCCCGGACTGCAAAGAGGTCTTCGGGAGATCCAGTGGGATTGCAAAGAGATCCTTGGGGAAACCATTAAGCATAATTTAATAATTGTCCATAATTATGATGAAAAGCTTTATGTGATAATTTGTGATTGATATGATTACTTGTGGATGAACACTTTATTTGTATGTTATGTTATTTGTATGTTACTCATACCATTCATTTAACATTTTTCAGATTAAGAAGGAGTGCGGTGGAGGGACGGTGGATGTGGATGTATCTTGAGGAAAAATGTTTTCATATTGATTTATTAGTATTAGCATTATAATTTAAGTTGTATTTTAAATTTTAGTCATATCTCCATGAAAAAATTTGAATCTTTGAATTCTTATTTACTTATTTTTATTTTTCGCTTCAAATTTTTAGAAAATTTATGCATTTTTGGCCTACGAAAAATCGGGATGTGACAGAGTGGTATCAAAGCAGGTCTACGTTCTTGTAGACTTGTTAAAATAAAAATCCTTACTTTTTATGTTGAGAAAAATATTTTTGCAAAAGAATTTTAAATCATGCATTATTGAGTATATGTTACAGCATCCACCACCTCCTACTGCTACAACTCCGAGGTATGACATGAAAATTTATATGCTATTTTACAATTTGATCATGAAAAAGATGATCACATGATATATGGTACATGCATCTCATACTAAAGTTTCAAGTTTCAAGTTCAAAGCGATTTCATGTCATCATGGACATATTAGTCAAATTGCATTACATGCACGCATACTTTATCGATTTTGAATTGATTTTCGAGGATGAAAATATTTTAAGGGGAGTAGGATGTAACACCCGAAAATTTCAGGTCAGTTATATTTAAAAAAAAAAACTTCCATAAGAGATTTTTTTTCAATACCTTTAAAATTTACATCTATCTTTCAATATTTACAAAAGATATTTTTATCAAAATCCTAGAATTTCCTCCAACCTTATCTCATATCTTTACAAATTTTACAAAAGATTTGGTTTCAATTTTTTATCTTCGAGAAATTCTTAAATTTCTCAATTATTGTTTACTGCAGATATTTTTTAAAAGAAAAAAAATATGTTTAGAGATTAAAACTCACGTTGTCAATAGTGGAGTACTCAAACTCCATATCCCACTATTTTCTCAACTAAAACCCTTTTCTCATCTTTATAAATATCACCAACCTTTATTTTCTTAAAGCATAGAAAATACTTATTCAGGTAAATTTTTAGTTTGTTTCTCAAAATAAAGAGCCGCTCCATCTTCTTTTTGCCCCTAGGAATAAAGTTATTTCGTTGCATGGATCTGCATCCACAACATGAATTCAAGGAGTGGTTTCTTTATCTTTATTAAATATTTTGTATGAATAAATTGTTTATGTGCAATATAATATGGCATGATTGATGTGATAAATTATTTACTTGAGCGTGATTTGATGATATGATGAAATTATAAGATTATTGTAAAAAGAAAGTTACGAAAGGCTAGGGACTGCAAAGAGGCCCGGGACTGCAAAGAGGTCCTCAGGGAACGTATAGACTGCAAAGAGGTCTTTGGGGAAACTGTTGTGCACATGGTCCCGGACTGCAAAGAGGTCTTCGGGAGACCCAGAGGGATTGCAAAGAGATCCTTGGGGAAACCATTAAGCATAATTTAATAATTGTCCATAATTATGATGAAAAGCTTTATGTGATAATTTGTGATTGACATGATTACTTGTGGATGAATACTTTATTTGTATGTTATGTTTAATCTTGATAAGGTGACCTCATTGAGCTAGTGGTTTTGTTCATACCATACATTTAACATTTTTCAGATTAAGAAGGAGTGCGGTGGAGGGAAGGGTGGATGTGGATGTATCTTGAGGAAAATTATTTTCATATTGATTTATTAGTATTAGCATTTAAATTTAAATTGTATTTTAAATTTTAGTCATATCTCCATGAAAAATTTTTGAATCTTTGAATTCTTATTTACTTATTTTTATTTTTCGCTTCAAATTTTTAGAAAATTTATGCATATTTGGCCTAAGAAAAATCGGGATGTGACACATTCAGTTCTGTGCACAACAATGGATCCTCTCCTCTGGAAGACCCATCTCACTCATCAGTTGTTTGCTATCAGAAAATTTCTTGGGCACCAGACTATTCTGACAAAGTTCACGAATCACCTGAACCATTTGATTATAGCCTCTTTCAGACAGCCTGTTTTCAGTTTTAATGTTCAACAATAGGGCATTGTATGACAACTGTGAGTGTGATTCGCAACCAAGCATTATATCCTGATTCGCTGCACGAAGCATGTTATAAAAATGTGCAGCATGCACATTAGGAGGTTCCTCATTAGGGGGCTCATCATCCACATTCAAGTGGGGACCAGAAGTTAAGTCCCTGATCATGTCGTGGTACGAGCTATATCCGGATGTCTCGTCAACCAGCCCATGTGAAGTCGACGTAGATGGTTGATCATTGTATTGACCCCAAATTTCCTCACCGTGAAGAACCCAATTGCAATAATTGGGCATGAACCCATTTCTATACAAATGAGCTTTCACGTCATCAGGTGAATGAAACATCTTATTACAACATCTAAATTTATTGTAGTGAAACCTAATCTTTCCCTGGTTCATCCAATTTGGATTACTAGTGGCGAAATCTATAAATGATTTGAGTCCATTGTAAAATTCGGAAGATATCATGTCATTAATTGATCTTGGACCATACATCCAAAAAACGGCCAGAATAATCCATATCAATGTGTTTCACATTTAAGAATTAATTAATTAATATTCAAAAAACCTAATTAGTAATTAATATTTCCTAAAAATTTCGGCAGATTTTTGTTTTATTTTATCGTATTCCCCAATTAATCAAGATCCTACGTGCATCAATTTCCGACTTAATCAAATAAAATTAATCAAGTCGGAACGCACATGTTCTACAACAAGCAATAACCATCAAATATTCATCAACATCGATCCCCCCACTCCAATGTAATTTATATATAGTTTACACCTCAACTAATACTAAATTAAGCTAATAATAAATTAACAAAAGTAGTACTAATTAATATACACGTATTAGCTAAATAATACAAAATAATAATAAACATACAAACATATCAAGCTATATACTAAATTAAGCTAGAAATACGACTAATACTACTAATATTAAATAATAAACCAACTAATACTAAACAATAAAATAATTAATACTAATTAAATAATAAAACAACTAATACTTATAACGGTTAAAATACTAAATAATAAATTAAACAACTAATATTAAACAATATAAAGTTAAAACAAAAAAACTTACTGATGGTGGAGGTGGAGGTGGAGATGTGGAATCAATAGCGCGGACTTTTCCGCTCTTGGAAAATTTTCAGAACCAGAAGAAATGAAGCTGGGGAGGGGTTTTATAGCTGGGAGGGCGAGTGCTTTAAAGAGGGACAAATCCCTCGTTAAACGAGGGAATCTGGCCTCATGTAGACCACCTTTGCCGAGGGCTTTTCGAAATTGGTGAGGGCCCGCACCCCTCGGTAAACAGCGCACCAAAATTGGCGAGGGCACAGGCCCCTCGGTAAAATCGCGTGGAAGTTTGTGAGGGTTGTTTCCCCTCGGTAAATGGCGCGTGGAAAATACCGAGGGTTTTAAACCCTCGGTAAAAGCACCCTCGTAAAAACCCTTATGAAACCCTCGTGAATTAGATCCATCGTTAAAACCCTCGTTAATTAACAAGGGTTTTCAACCCCTCTTTAAATACCCTCGTTAAATCAATTTTTTTTGTAGTGAACTTGATCCATAAGTATTAGGAATAAAAAGTCCAATTGCCGCTTCGAAATTAAAAGAAAAAAATTAATTACTCAAGTGGCGTATGACCGATTCGGTTACCTGATGCAACATGTTAATAGACCAATTTCAAAGTTTTTGTAAACTTACAGGACCATAATCAAAAGTCAATATCAAAACCGATGTAAGTTATGGGAATACAAAAAATTTATTCCCATAAATTAATTACACATGTGGCGGTTAATGGATTAATTTCAACAATTTTAGAAACTTGTAGGACCATAATAAAAATAATCAATACATATGGGACCAAAATCAAAGCTTATGCAAATTATTGGACTACAAAAAATTTAATCCTTAAAAAAAACTATAATCTAGTCATGACATCGAGACAAAAGATAATATATACTTTAGAGATCTAAAAATACATTTTGGCAATAAAATAACTCAATTATATATCTATGTTTACAAATCTCTAAAATGCTTCTCAAGCAATAGACGGGACAAAAAAAAAATTAACAACACAAACCATGCATAGTAGGCGAAACAAAATATCAAGGTTGTCGAAAAAGATAAGATTAAATTAATCTCGGGAGTTAAGTCAAAATAACATATTCAAAATTACAGTCATTACTAGCTAGCTTAAAAGTGTTGATAAGAACTGACTTAATATCATAATATAGAACACATAAAACCTAGCTAAGTAGAAAGAAAGCACACATGACGCCTAAGTAGAAGGACAATCTAAAGTTGTATTGAACAACTTATATACTGGTGTAGTCCAGTCAAGCTGGTTGGTGAGCTACTAAGAATTGCTCGAGAGTAGGTCTAGTGTGCAAATTTGTATAGATGAAAATCTATAAAATTGTCCTAAATCAACCAACTACACCCTAAACACTAAATAATTAACCGAGCCTCCACAATAAACTGCATGTCAACATCTGTAACATATATTTGCATCAGATAATTAAAATGTGTTTACTGAAACCAAAAAAAAAAAAAAACTAGACATAACATAATGTGTGTAATAAAAATTTAAATATTAGACGTTATCAACAAAATCTATTTGCTTGTCGTTGATTTCAACGATACAATGCAATAAAATTGAATTCTATCATACTAATTGTGTTGGGAGATTAATTTAATAAAGATATATGATTTTGATTAGATCCCAAAAACCCCTGAGTATGACATGTTCAGAATGATCTTGATAGTTGAGTCAGGATTCAGTTTTAGAATATTCAGGATGTTATCTGCAGAATGTATAGTCAGCAGATATAGTTCAGGATAGGTTCTGAAGACTCAATGTAAAATCGAGATCATCAAGACTCGATGAGGATCTTGAATGGCGAAAGACCAAAGCACGAAGATTCAAATTATATCGGTCAAGAGACTTCGGAAGATCCACAAGACTCAAGAGACTCTGAAGACGCAAGACGCAAGGCGAAGATCAAGAATCCGATGACACAAGTAATCATCGATAACTTCAAGAGTGTCTTGAATGCTCAGTATGAACCTGAATGTTCCGAGACACTGAATATATCTATCTGAAGGATGCAATACTGAGAAGATCGCGATTCCTTAGATAAAAGATATTTGCCAAGACATTCAAATGCAGACAAAAGGAACTAAGTCAGAAGTGTTGTTAAGGTTATATCAAACTCAGAGTTTGTAACCAAAAAGAGCCGTTGAAGATGTCTACTTTTAACTAGGAGACAAAAGTCAAAAATAGGAAGACGACCTTTGTACCATATCGATAATCGTGGTGATGGGTCTCTCGTAAAAGATGTCGGATGTACAAAAGTTCCGCATCGCAAAAAGTGAAGACGGCTACATGAAAGGCTATTGCCTAAAACGTGTTAGGGAGTTTCAAACCCTAAATATAGCCGTTTCTCACACACCATAAGAGGAACTCACGGTTGTCTCTCCAACGGATAGTTTTCAAGAGTGACCTTGGTGTTTGCCTATATAAAATACCGGGTGACCCTCTACATTGTAAGGTTACGGGAAATTTATACTCAACTCAAGAGCTCATACTTATTCTTGCAAAAGTTAAAGCACTCGAAAAACTTAGAATTTCTCAAGTGCTTCTATATTGAAGAGATCTCATTATACTAAGCCTAGCTTGATAAGATTTATCCAAAGCTTAGTCGAGATATCCTAACCCTTTGCATTGTGCTTTATTGTAAAGGATATCTCATCCTAGTTGGAAACCAACCGAGAAACCCCAAACCCTTGAGAAGGTAGTTGGAGTGTGTTTTGTTGGTGAGAAAGAGTTGTAAAGAGTTAGTAAACTACGCGGAGTAGTCAGAAAACTCTAGAGGAGAAGTTAGTAAGCTACAGGGGTAGTCTGAAAGCTTGTTTGTGTTTGAGTAAGTAAACTACGGAGGTAGTCAGAAAGCTCAAGGTCGGGTTGAGTAAGTAAACTACGTGGAGTAGTCAGAAAACTCAGGGCCGAGTTGAGTAAGTAAACTACGTGAGGTAGTCAGAAAGCTCAGAAGTTGATAGTGAATTTCTCTGAGGATCAAAGAGAGTGGATGTAGGAGCTTGAGTCTCTGAACCACTATAATTGCTGTGTTCTTTATTGCTTTCCTTATCTGTGCTTAAACTGTTGCATTGACTTGATTTTTGAAAGCATACTTTTCACTGATATTCAGTTGGAATCAATCCACTGAAGTTGCATAAGTGAATCACAGCTTAATCACTATTTCATAAAGGAAAGGTTTTCAGCAAAGCTTAAAACGAGTATAAACTAAGGGCCAACCATTCCGCACGACTGAGTAGCTAGAACAGATAGTTACCAAACTGAACTCTCTTCTGAGGATTCAGTAAGTTTGTTATCTGATCCAAGCAACTCAGGATCTCTGACACTCAGGACTCAGTTGGGATTATCTGAGGTATCTGAAAGCAGCTCAGGATCACTGTCTCAGTAGACTTTGACTCAGAGCGATCTGTGCTTCTCAGAACCTAATCTTCAGGATTATCTGACCCAAGCTGACCTCAGTAAGAAAAAGTTTTAAAAACACGGAACACGTGTATTCCCCCCCCGTACACGTGTAAGACTCGTTTGCACCGAGACCAACAAGTGGTATCAGAGCAGTGGTTCAACTTGACCACCTGCTGTGTTGACCAAAGTTTTATTTTCAAAAATACTTGTGGTCTATCTGAACTGATCTTAGTTGCTGAAACTTTTTATTTTTTCAAGAGATCAGAAAAATGTCTTCTAAAAAACTTCTCATGTTCTCAGTGGAGAACTATGATCTATGGAGACTGAGAATGCAGGCTCATCTGTATTCCAAACATGAGCGTATGTGGAGAGTGGTCTCTCAAGGACCATTCCAATTTACTGTAGTGAATCCCAGAGGAACAGAAGATGAGAGAATTGATCCTAGAGCAGAATTTCCTAAGTCTGATGACCAACTGACTCCTGAGGAGAGAAAGTTAGTCAATCTAGACTACATTGCAAAAGACACACTATACAGTACAGTTGATGATGGTGTGATGGGAATGATCTCTCACTGTAATACTGCTAAAGAGATTTGGGATACACTAGCTGTTATGTGCCAAGGCACAGATCATATAAAAGAAAACAAACTTTCAGTGGCAATTGGAAAGTTTGATAGTTTCGAAATGGATGATGGTGAATCAATAGACAAACTGGAAGTCAGATTCACTAGCATCATGAATGATCTAAATGCACTTGGAAAGAAATACCCACAGAGAGAAGTTGCATTGAAAATTCTTAGAGGTCTTTCTAAGAAATGGGATATTCATGCAGTGGTGATTGAAAACACCAAGAATATTAACTCAATGCCTTACCAACAAGTCTTCTCTGAGCTGAAGGCCTATGAATTGGTAATTGATAAGAAATCCAAAAAGGCTGACAGTAAAGATGATTCTTCATCGAGTAAGAATGTGGCTTTAAAAGCCAAAGATAAAACCTGTAAAACTAGAGAGTCTGAGAATCCTCATGCCAAAAATCAGGATGAGCTTGAGGAAAAGCTAGCACTAATGGCAAGGAGGTTTGATAGACTTAATAGTAGATTTGGAAATACAAAAACTATTACAGGAACCACAGGTACCAGAAGAAACCTGAGGACAGATCAACTGAGAAGAAGAAGGACCTTAAAGCTGAAGGATCTTCATCCAAGAGGAAAGACTCCAAGTCCAAAGAAGAAAATGATCAGGATGATGATACCAACAGATCTTTATAATTGCGGAAGAAAGGTCACTTCCAAAGATGATTTTCATTTGAGTGCTAAGGAGAGAAGAGAAAGGCAAGCTAAAAGAGACCAGAAGTTCTCTAGCAAAAAGGCCATGGTTGCAGAAGAAGAACACTCTGAGGAGGGATCTAGCTCTTCAGATGAGATAGTCTCGGACAGTGAAAGTGATGACATCTGTCTGATGGCCATTGAGGAGGTAAACTCTTCTTTCTCTGTTGTTGCTCCTACACTAGCACAAGAGTTTTCAAGTTCCACTGAAAACAAATCATTTTGACTGATGGATTCTTTTGAGAATCGATGAAGGACTATCTTTGTTTTGCAAGGATTTGCTAAATAGAACTCAAGAATAAAAGGAACCGAAAGTGAAAATCTAAAATGGAAAGACTCTAGCGATATTGAAATCACTTCTCAATTAATGGGAGCTACTGATGAACTGGATGTTCTGAAAGTACAACTCTCAGAGAAAGAGAAGTTGATAATGTCCCTAACTGAAAAGCTAGAGAAATCCTTTGAAGAAATTCAAATTGTCGGAATCGAGTTCAATGACCTCTCGAGAAGCATAAAAACTACAGAATCGTATGAGGATAGTGCACGAGAAAAGTTAACTCTATTGAATAATGCATCTAATGTAATAGATGAAATTGAGTTACGAGAGATCTGTGACTATAAAATCTGGATTGGGATACATTCGGGGAACCTCACAAGGTCATCTAAATCTTTGCATCAAGTAGCAAGAAGACTATCTTTGTAAAACCAATGGCACCTACACTTCAAACTGAAGTAATGCCCAAGGTTGTAGACAAGGGAAAAGGACCTATGGTCTCAGTAAAACTGAATGATCAGGTTAGAAAGCCCAAACCTCAGGTGAAGGCTAGAAAACATGAGCAGTCAGTTGGAAAGTTTCAGGCAAGTACTTCAAAGTCTCGGGCTAAGAATGCAAACCTGAAAGGCTCCACACTGAACCATCAGAGGAATCCTCGGATGAGAAAAGAAACACATTCTCAATGAAGAGACCAAGTCCTCAAGATCTGAAAGACCCAGATTTTCTGAAGACATTGAACCCCACTTGCCTAAGGGTAAAGGTTATCTGAACCCGAAGTCAACAAAGATTTAGACCTAAGCAAAGACAAAAGCCAAAGCAAATGAACGAAGGCTGAACCAAAGAAGAATTCAAAGGCACATGTTCATGCTAAAGCTAGCACACATATACAGAAAACTGCTAAGGCACCCAGAGTAGTGGATGTATATGTTGATGTTTATGGAAGACAAATTAGCCACTCTAAAGTGATTAGAGTTGTCAGGCAGATTTGGTTTCCGAAAGGTACATCTAACCTTGTAGGACCCTACACAAACTGGGTACCTAAGAATTGATCTGTTTTTCAGGAGGAAAACAAGGGCACTAAGCTGATGAAAGATCACATGGCACTGATGAGCAGAGAAGAAAAAGCTCCTGATATATAGTATCTTTACAGTGGATGTTCAAGACATATGACAGGATTCAAGAAGATGCTCAGTGACTATGTTGAACAAAGAGGCCCACAGATCACTTTTTTGGAGATAACTCAAGGGACGGATCAAGGATATGGAACTTTGGAAATCGACTCGATTCATATCCATGGTGTTTCATATGTATACGGATTGAAGCATAACTTGCTTTCAATTAGTGATTATGTGATAAGGGTTTCAATGTTGAGTTCTCTAAGAACTTATGTTTTGTGAAAGATGATACATCACATAAAGTATTACTGACTGGTACAAGAAAAGGGAATGTGTATCTTGCTGATTGGAGTTTAACTCCTAAAGATACATGTTTGGTTGCTAAAAGTTCCACAGATACCAGTTGGTTATGGCATAAAAGAATGAATCACCTAAACTTCAAAACCCTGAACAAGCTTGCAAGATTAGCTCTTGTGAGAGGGTTGCCTAATGAAGTGTTCAGTAAGGAACACGTTTGTGATGCGTGCCAGAAAGGAAAACAAGTTAAAGCATCATTTAAAAGCAAAGTTGAAGTTTCTACTGAAAGAATACTTCAGTTACTGCATATGGATCTCTTTGGTCCTATAACACCTGTGAGCACTAATGGCAGGAAATACACATTGGTAGTAGTTGATGACTACTCAAGATATACTTGGGTCATATTCTTACTCAGTAAGAAAGAGACTCAGATAAAGGCGCGGAGTTCTTTGAAAAGGCTCAGTATTGAGAAAAATCTGAGTGTGGTCAAGATCAGATCTGACAAAGGAACTGAGTTTATAAATCATATCATATCTGATTATTGTGCAGAGAATGGAATTTCACATGAAACATCAGCTGCAAGGACCCCTCAACAAAACGGTGTTGCTGAAAGAAGGAACAGGACTCTGAAAGAAGCTGCAAGGACAATGATTGTTGAAGCTGACATTCCTAAAAGGTTTTGGGCTGAAGCTATCAACACTGCATGCTACTCTCAGAATAGATCCATGCTGACTAAGAGTCAAGGCAAAACACCTTATGAGCTTTGGAATGAAAGGAAGCCTCTTGTTTCTTTCTTTCGTGTGTTTGGTTGCAAGTGTTTCATACACAATAATGGTAAAGATCAGTTGAAAACATTTGATAGTAAAAGGCGATGAAGGAATATTCTTAGGATATTCAAGTCGATAAAAGCTTTTCGAGTTTACAACTGTAGGACTCTTATTGTGGAGGAAACACCTCATGTTGTTTTTGATGAATCTACTTGTGTTCTGAAGAAACAGGAACATGATGCAGATGAACTGACTAAGAGGATCACCAGATTAAGCCTGAAACAAAAAGATAAATCATCCACTGAACCTGAAAAGATGAAGTCAGTCACTATCTATGATTGGAGTGACTCAGACTGAGATAAAGAAGTTCAGGATGGAAATCAGGATGGTGAGACCCAGGAAAACCAACACTCCAAAGTTGACAATCCGAGCAGCACCGGTTCGGACTCGGGTATGTGATGCCAATGAAGATGTGGTCACGGTGAGGCAAATTCTCGAATCTATCAACCAAAGGGGAACAAATGTCTCGACAATGTTCGAATAGAATTTCCTTGAGGTAGATGATTCCCTTTCTCTGCTCATTGTTCCTCGAAGTTTATTGATTTAATCGAACCTAACATTTCAAATGTTGAGGATACCATTGAAGGGGAACATCAAGAAGGAAATGGTTAGATAGTCATCCTACAAGTCAGTTTGTGGGTGATCTAACGAAGGTGTTAAAACAAGAAGGTTCCATGGTGAGAGTGCACTATTCTGCAACGCTTCCTATCGGAGAAAGAACCTCGAGATTGGTGAAGCTCTACAAGATTCTCCTTTGGATTCTTTGCTATGCAAGATGAAATGAATCAATTCTCAAGGAATGAAGTATGGGAGCTAGTATATAGACCGAAAAGGCACAATGTCATTGGAACCAAGTGGGTTTTCAAGAACAAAAGAGATGAAAACAACAACATTGTAAGAAACAAAGGCAAGGCTAGTTGCACAAGGTTATTCCCAAGAAGAAGGCTTGGATTATGATGAAACCTTTGCACTGTTGCAAGACTAGAAGCCATCGATTGTTTCTTGCATATCTTTGCCCACATGAAGTTCACGATCCATCGGATGGATGTGAAAAGTGCATTTCGAGCGGTGTGCTTAAAGAAGAGGTTTATGTGGAACAACCTCCCGGTTTCAAAGCAGAATGACCAAGTTCTGAGGCTCGGAAAAGCTTTGTATGGTCTTAAGCAAGCACCCGAGCATGGTATGATACTCTTTCTCGGTTTTCTTCTTGACCATGGTTTTGTCAAAGGCTGTTGATAGAACTCTGTTCGGGATAGAGGATGGGGAAGATATCTTACTAGTTCAGGATATATGTTGATGACATCATTTTTGGATCTCAAACCATCGGTTTGTGTGAAAAGTTTTCAACAACGATGAAGGGCAAGTTTGAGATGTCAATGATGGGAGAGATGAATTTGTTTCTAGGTCTTTAAGTGAAACAATCAAAGGAAGGAATATTCATCAACCAGGCAAAGTACACCAGAGATCTGATTGCTAAATATGGTGTACAGATTGCAATGCAAGTTAGGATTCCCATGAATACTAACTACAAGATGGATCTGATTCTGAAGGCAAATCAGTGAGTCATAATTGATTATAGAGGAATCATTGGATCATTGCTCTATCTCACAGCAAGTAGGCCGGATATAACATTTGCTGTTGGGATATGCGCAAGATACCAAGCTAATCCTAAGACTAGTCACATGGAGGCTGCCAAAAAGATACTGAAATATCTTAAAGGCACAGTGAATAGAGGATTATGGTATCCAGCTGATGATAACCTTGAGTTAAGTGGTTACTCGGATGTCGATTATGGAGGTTTGCAGAATTGATGGGAAGTCCACTCGGAAACTTGTCAATTTCTAGGAAAGTCGATATCTTGGTTTTCAAAAAATGACCTCAAGAGTAATTCAGTACTCATCATTTTGAATACATGGTTGCATGAAGCTGCTGTGCTCAGATTCTTTGGCTCAGACAACAATTAAGGGATTATAAAGTTGTAGCCAATGAAGTACCAATATTTTGTGACAATAATAGTGCCATTGCTATTTCACAAAATCCGGTATTGCACACCAGATGCAAGCATGTGGATATCAGACATCACTTCATCAGAGATCATGTCGAGAAGAAGGACATAAGGATGGAGAAAATTCATCCGATAAGTGAGAGTCGATATCTTGACTAAACCTTTGGCTGAATCAAGATTTCAGGAACTTTCAGTTGAATTAGGGATGTTAGAACCAGGTGTATAGAGTAAAATCTGAAAAATTGAAGGTTTTCAGATGCATGAAGTTTTCTCAGAATTCTACTGAGAAGCTCAGGATAAAATGGAAATCTTGAATCGAGTCTCGTGTAAACTCGAAATTCATGAAGGTCAAGACTTGTATTATCTTGACATTTTATCAAGGTCGAGACTTTCAATAAAGACTGATAGAGGGAAATTAGTCTGAAGAATTAATGACTCATGCGACTCATTTATTGCTTAAGTAAAATTCAGTAATCATTCGCAATAAATACAAAACACCTGAGGAATGTTTTTGGGCGGGATCATTTTAAATTCCGAAGAAGGTCAACAGTCATTTAATGCTCTGCTACATTAATGACCAATGAGGATGTTTTGGCGGCTTACTTTTCGAAGATCGTCGGTTCGTATACCCGATTAATCGGAGATTAATCTCAACCATTGCTTTTCACCTAACCAACACGATTCCCCACGATCTCGAAGCTATATAAACCCCAATAAGCCATTCAAGCCAAAATTTTATCAAACCCTTCGTTCCCAAATCCTCTGCAAATAAAATCCCTTTGCCCAGAAATTCCCAAAACCCTAAAGCTTCACTTCTTCAATCAATCTCAAAAATGGCTCCAACCCTGTTTGAGAGATTAGCCGAAACCAACAAGCCGTGGTACAAGTTCGTTGTCTCACTTGAAAGCACAACCAACTCAAAGCCAGAAGAGGAGGCTCTGCGATATGATGATTCGGAAAGCTAAGCTCAATTCCAACTAGTCGCAGTCGACCCGGACCAAGAGTTTGCGAAAGAGGTAATCGAATTCATCTATAACTTGAAGATAGATGAAGAGGACTGTATGCATTCTAAAATTACTGTATCACACTTAGAGCAGTCGTCCAAATACATCGATTTTGAGAGGGATCTGTGTATAGTTCCGAAAAATCTGAATGATGTTTTTGAGCTCTGTGATAGAGGAGAGGATCCTGCGATGTATATGTCGGGTAGAGAGCAGGAGTACTTAGATAGGATTGCTGAGAATCCTGTTAAGTTTGAGGCGACATTGCATAAGAGGCACTTAAAGCCACAATATCGTGTGTTGATGGATATTATGAGCAAGTGCATCATGAGTCTTGCGGGGAGTTTTGAGCAGATCAGTACCCCGAAGCTCAGACTGATGGCGGCGATAGAGGCCTCACCCACCACCGACTTCAACTAGCTAAAATTTCTGATTCAGACGGTGAGCGAGCAGATCAAAGTTTTGAAGAAGGTTGACTGGGCGATCTCAATAAAAGGCAAGATCCACCATGCCACCAAAATTGCTTACATTTTGGAGATGTGCAGAGAGGAGGAGGATATCTTCGCCAATTCGACCCCATTCCCTAAGTCCAAAATTCTCTTTAAACCCATTGCTGCAAAGAAGCAGGTCATCAGGGGGAAGAGAGAAAATAAGGTTGAATCACCAGTTGCGGCTGAAAAAGAGACTCAACAAACCAGGGGGAAGGTTTTGTTGGAAGCAAAGATGGAGCAAGGAGCAAAAATGATGAAGCAGAAGAACCTTGCCCCAAAGCGCAGAAGATTGGTGGTTCTCACTGATGAAGATAGTAGTGATTCTGAGGAGATTCAACCTGAGGGCCAAACCGCTCAGAGTTCGCCATTGCAAGTTTTGGCTCAGGTTATCTCCAAGGCACAAGACCAATCGCCCGGGAACAGGTCTTCTCTGAGGTGCTTGAGACATCTCTAAGTTCAGATAAAATTTCTCAGGAAATTTTCAAAGGAACTCGGACCTCAGAGATTCCTACTGAAAAAGTGCCGGCTCAGACAACAAAAGAGCCAACTCAGAACCAAACTGAGGAAGTGTCAGCTCAGGCTCCAGAACCCACTCGGGATGCTGGCGAGGACTGATTGCACAACCTTCAGAGGTCTTTGAGACTCGGGAGAGAGAATATTCTTGATGAGCTCTCGAGTGATCTCTTTTCGATCCTCGCCAGGCTTCAATCGAACCTTCGAAGCCCGAGATGGAAGAAGAAGGCGAGTGGAGGAGCAAGGGGGAACGGTTCATTCTTGACCACTACCCTGAGCTCAGCTCATACCCTGATCTGCAAGATGTTTTCTTCAGATTAAGGACAACTGTGTTCATCCTCAATCAGACTCTTCCCGAGATGCTTGATATTGCTGCTTTCAGAGGGGAAGACTGGTGGAATGAGGAAACTTGACCTTTCGACCGACTTCTCGGGGTTTGAAGGACAAAGCTCGGGATGAAAAACTCCGATTTTGATGAGTTTGGTTCGGAGGAAGTTAATTTGAAAAGAAAAGCTCTTGAAGTTGTTGCCCCAAGCGGCGGAGACAAATCTCAAGATGGAGATGGGGACCAACAGGGGATGATTGAGAAGCGATCTCGGATGGAAAAAAGAGACTTCATTGTCGATCAACCCGAATTGGTCAACCTCGGACTGAAGCTAGAACTCTTCAGGTACCTTTTGGCACTATCAACAATTATGCCAAAGTTACTGAAAGTCCTATCTTTAATTCTGAATTGTCTGATAAACAGACTGAGGCTCAGTTGGAGACTGGAGCTCAGGTTGAAGATGAAGCTCAGGTGCAGGCCGACCCTCAGATTATACCTGAACCTCAGGATGATCAGACAGCACAGGAGGTGCAGAAGATTCCTGAGATTGATCTCACTCCCTTGATGGAGAAACTTGAGAAGGTTGAGCCAATGATGATCAAGATTGCTCAGATGGAAGAAACATTGGCCAATCAAGCTCAAAAGATGGAAAGTCTTAGTCACTCTTCAGAGCTGGTGCTAATCCAAAACACTCTGACCTCAAAGATGACCTCCATGGAAGATAAGCTGAATGAAAAGCTGGAGGGAGTCAAAGCTGAGCTCAGTGCTGAAATAAATTAGAAGCACCAGGAGTCAACTGCATTTCTAGAGGTGAAGTTGGCAGAGAGGAATGAAGTGATGATAAAATCTGTTGTTGAGGAAATGAGCTCAATGCTCATGACCAAGATGACAGAGATGTTCAAGGAAGCACTCTCTGGCCAGTTTGCCCACTTATCTGAAGAATTTTCTGTGGCCAAGAACCATCTAAGGAGACTGGAAGACGAACAAGATCAGATAGCAGGAGAAGTTCGCTGTGTGAGCAAAGAGCAATATAACATGGACACAGCACTCTCCAGACTTCTTCCAAATTACGGTGCCAAGAAGGGGGAAAAGGAAGCTGAAGACCTCAGAAAGTTCATGGCACGTACTTTGGAGAAGAAGGCTCAGAAAGATGCTGAAATGTACAATCTAGCCAAATCCTTAAGAGAAGTCGAAGCTACTGAGAAGTTGAAGTTCGCTCAGGTAGAAAAGCCTATCTACACTCGAGTTTCTGAGCAAACCATGCTTGATGTTGCAAGAGAGAAACTGAGTGCTAGAGCAAAGGTTGGAACAAGCCAAGCTGCTGCTGAATTACCTATGAAGAGGAAAGCCTTGGGCGTTGTTCAACCTGAAAGCAAGCGTGCGAAGGCTTCTAAGCCAATCCAGAGAAAGTTGATTCTGGATGATGAAGAAACGGAAGAATCTGAGTCTCAACCTCAGAAGAAAGTCTTCAACACGAGAGATGCTCTGAAGACACTCCAAATAGAACAAGCTAAGAAAGCTGCTGCTTCGGTCTCAGGAACGTCTGTGATCAGAAAGAAGATAGACGAAGAGCAAAAGCGAAGGAGTGAATTCAGGAAGTTTGCGAGCAAGAGGAAAGGAGCATCAAAAGCACTAAAGTGGCCCCACGTTGACAAATGGATGCCTATCAAACTCAACGATATGTGGGAAGAAGTTAAGAGAACCTTCTGGTTCAATTATGATGTTCTCAGGGAATGGAGAGGGGAAAGCTCAGATCAAAATGAAGCTTTCATTGAATATCTTCTTATCTTCTATCCAAAGAATCTACAGAGCTGGATTAACTTTGCGGATGAAGGAGAGGTACAGATAGTGGCCCCTGGTCCATATTCCTATCCACCTCCAAGACTTGGTAATGGCTTGGTGAATGAGAAGGCCATTACTCAAGAAATTGCTCAGTATGCTGGTCAGTTGGGTTTAACAAGAAACAGTCCGGATATCATTAAGGAGAGAAATGAGATGAAGAAGAGATTTTTCGGAATGTTCGACCTGGAGGTGCCCGCTGATGAAGTTGAGAATGAAGCAAACTGAAGAGCAGAAGACTGAAGAGCCAAAATCTGAAGACCGAAGACTGGAGACTCAGAAGATTCTGTAATCTTTAAATTTTTGTCTTTTTGATTTTGTTGATAAACTCATTGTAATCTGTAATGGGATACCAATCATCAATGAAGATTTATCATTATGCTCAAAAGATAATATCTCATTATCTTATTTACATGTCTTTTATTTTGATATGCCTGAATGAATGTCTCTGAACTGATTGTATGTTGATAAGGGAGAAATTGTCTGAATATGGGGGAAATTGTTTAAGTATTTAGTAATGAACTACTTAAAGAGATTCATTACTGAAGAAACTGTTGAATGATTTAAAATGATTGGGAGACTCTCTGAATTTGTTGGGAGTTTTTCTGATTTAGGAAATTGTTGGGAGACAACCATCTTGTAATAGGATAAACTGAAACCTGAGTATAGGTTATATGTTTATAACAAGATAGGTTTTGGCATCATCAAAAAGGGGAAAATTGTTGGGAGATAAATTTAATAAAGATATATGATTTTGATTAGATCCCAAAAACCCCTGAGTATGACATGTTCAGAATGATCTTGATAGTTGAGTCAGGATTCAGTTTTAGAATATTCAGGATGTTATATGCGAGAATGTATAGTCGCAGAGATATAGTTCGGGATAGGTTCGAAGACTCGATGTAAAAGCGAGATATCAAGACTCGAGAGGATCTTGAGTAAATCAAGACTTCAAGACGAAGATTGATATATCGGTCCATTGGACTCAGAAGATCCTGAAGACTCAAGAGACTCGAAGACGACGCAAGATCAAGATCAAGATCAAGAATATCGATGACACAAGAATTACTTATAACTCGATAGTGTCTTGAATGCTTTCAAGATGAACTCCGAATGTTAGACACATTTGAATATATCTATCGAAGGATGCAATCAATCGAGAAGATCGCGATTCCTTAGATAAAAGATATTTGCCAAGACATTCAAATGCAAACAAAAGGAACTAAGTCAGAAGTGTTGTTTAGGTTATATCAAACTCAGAGTTTGTAACCAAAAAGAGCCGTTGAAGATGTCTACTTTTAACTAGGAGACAAAAGTCAAAAAGAGGAAGACGACACTGTACCATACTGACACTGACAGTGACTGGTCTATGTAAAAGATGTCAGATGTACAAAAGTTCCAGACTGCAAAAAGTGAAGACCGGCTACATGAAAGGCTATTGCCTAAAACGTATTAGGGAGTTTCAAACCCTAAATATAGCCGTTTCTCACACACCATAAGAGGGAACTCACGAAGCTTTCTCTCCAACGGATAGTTTTCAAGAGTGACCTTGGTGTTTGCCTATAAATACTGGTGACCCTCTACATTGTAAGGTTACGGGAAATTTATACGCAACTCAAGAGCTCATACTTATTCTTGCAAAAGTTAAAGCACTCGAAAAACTTAGAATTTCCCAAGTGCTTCTATATTGAAGAGATCTCATTATACTAAGCCTAGCTTGATAAGATTTATCCAAAGCTTAGTCGAGATATCCTAACCCTTTGCATTGTGCTTTATTGTAAAGGATATCTCATCCTAGTTGGAAACCAACCGAGAAACCCCAAACCCTTGAGAAGGTAGTTGGAGTGTGTTTTGTTGGTGAGAAAGAGTTGTAAAGAGTTAGTAAACACACGGAGTAGTCGAGAAAACTCTAGAGGAGAAGTTAGTAAGCTCATGGGGTAGTCTGAAAGCTTGTTTGTGTTTGAGTAAGTAAACTACGGAGGTAGTCGTAAAAGCTCAAGGTCGGGTTGAGTAAAGTAAACTACGTGGAGTAGTCGAAAAACTTCGTACGAAGTTGAGTAAGTAAACTACGCGAGGTAGTCGTAAAGCTCGAAGTTGATAGTGAATTTCTCGAGGATCGAGTGAGTGGATGTAGGAGCTTGAGTCTACGAACCACTATAATTGTTGTGTTCTTTATTGCTTTCCTTATCGTGCTTAAACATTTGCATTGGCTTGATTTTGAAAGCATACTTTTCATCGATATTGGTTGGAATCAATCCTTTGAAGTTGCATAAGTGAATCGCGGCTTAATCACTATTTCATAAAGGAAAGGTTTTCAAAGAAAGCTTAAAACGAGTATAAACTAAGGGCCAACCATTCCAAGACGATCGTGAGTAGCTAGAACGGATAGTTACCAAACCGAACTCTCTTCGAGGATTGATGAAGTTAGTTATCCGATCCAAGCAACCCAGGATCTCGACACTCAGGACTCGGTTGGGATTATCGAGGTATCCGAAAGTTTTCGGGATCACTATCTCGAAGAGACTTTGACTCAGAAGCGATCTGCGGCTTCTCGTAACCTAATCTTCGTGATTATCGACCCAAAGTGACCTCAAGAAGAAAAAGTTTTAAAAACACGGAACACGTGTATTCCCCCCCCATACATGTGTAAGACTCGTTTGCACCGGGACCAACAAATTGTCTGTGACTTTTCACGAGTTTAATACATTTTTGGCCCCATGGGACACGGACACTCACGATTTTGGTCCCAACACTCGCCACATTGGTCCCAAATCCATTTTTTTTACAGTTTTGGTCCCGCGTCGGAAAAATCCGTCACTTTTAGACGAAAATTTGCGCGTCCTCACACGCGCCCGTTAGTCATCATTCTTTAATTAAAAAAATTTAATTAATTATTATCAAAAACACAATTTTTCCCCGATTTCCAGGAACCCTTCCCCTGCTCCCAAAAAATTGCCCCTGAAGAAGAAACAATAACGTCGCCGCCTGAATTCAACTTTGCCACGCCGCAACCGCCTACGTTCATCTTCATCGCGCCATAGCCTGCATTCATCTTTGCCACGCCGCCGCCCTCGTCGTTATGATATGGAGTATTGCGTAGACTATCACTATTATGCATAAAATGTGCCACTGTGTAAAAATCAAGCCATTTTTTAAACAGTGATATTTTGTTGCAGGAAGCATATTTGCAGTTTACAATGCACCAATTCTGCTAATGGCAGTTCTTGCAAGCTATGTTTTAAAAGAGGAAGCAGACTTTGAACCGGAAAACCTTAACGCTTTATGGTCGGATCGAGTTTGATAGGTCCGATCGTTATTGAAGCAGTTGAGCTGGTATGACGTCATAATTACGTAATATATAAATAAATATATAAATAACAAATATCATCTATATTTTTCCCTTTGCAATAGTATATCCTATATATAAGTTATCATTTGCGCTAAAGAAATATATATATATATATATATATATATATATATATATATATATATAAGTTATCATAAAAATTAAATAAATATACATCCAAAATTGCAATTTAAAATTCAATTTGAACAATATAAATCAAACGTTAGTAATACTAAAAAAATAATTAATTGATATAATATGAGATTCTAATTAGAGTTTGAATAAAAAAAATACCAAAAAAATTCATAACAATTTTTCCCCAAATACAGCAAAGTGTCGAGTCGACCGGTCCAACCAGTAACCGGTGCGACCCGCTTTTGCCATTTTTGGCCGGTTTGAAGACGCTTTTGGGGCACTCGGTCCAACGCTTTCTAGCCGTTCGGTGGGTTTACCGCTTAGCGATTGGACCGGTCCAACCCGCTTTTTTAAAACTCAGCTTGCTAGTGGCTATATGCATCTATATGGGAAATAGGACATTTAGGGGTATGTAACAAAATTTCATCTATTAAATTTTTTATTAGGACATTGTCAGATTTCTTCTCATTAGGGTAAACTGATTTTCAATCTTATTATCGGGCCAATTATCCTATTAATTTTTTTTGGCCCAGTCAATATTTAAAATTAGTCCCTTATATTTTTTATTACAAAATTTTGGATAATGACACGGTAAAGCTGGCATACCCAATGTTAGAAATATTTTTTTACTTAATTAATAGTGTGAGGAATTGATTTGGTCACCACACAATCGGTGGAGCCGTGAATATCATTCATAAATATAACAAGATATATGGTAATATCCTATGTACAAGTAAAATATAATCAACCCTATTTACTGTAGAAAAATATGCACAGCAGATGGCTGAAAATAGGAATAAACGAATAATCGAGGCACGTGTCAAACACGTTTTTCTTAAAATAAATTATGTCATTTACCCTCGGTGCTAGTGAATCGTAGGACACTTGTTTCCCAGGATACAACGATTTAAGAACAACGATATTAGCAGTATATCTTGTTCGAGGCGAACCAACCGAGATGTTGTCTGCAATATATCACCGGAGTACGAACAAATCTGAACAGAAAGATCCAAATTATAGAATATTAATTTATAAGGTCTCAAGCATTTATCAAATAAATTTATCCATAAAATTTATCCGACCAAAAATTCAATTGATCCAACTCAATTAATTTATTAGGCACAAGGACATCAACCCAAGTATCACACGAGTCAAAACACAATTTGGATTGAATCCAAGACTCGATTTGTGCTCTCTAGTACAATTTCAAATTAGACCGTAATGACCATCATTTACTCGTGAATAATTCCAACTAATTATATGAGTCAAACATTTTGGAATAATCCAAACACAAGTTGTCTTGAACGTAAGAATTAATCCATAATTCCTTTCCACAGTTCAAGAGTCCAAGTGAATTACTCACGTTAGATTTGACGCATTAAAATGGTCCATTTTACCACATATATGTGGCTTTCTCAGCCCAACATATATTATTCGGCCCATATCCACGTGATTACAAGAGCCAGAAAATAGATTTCAGCCCAACTCAATTAGGTTGGCCCAATTAGCCTATTTGACCCAACAGGACCCATGTTAATTCTCAGTTTTTGGCCTAACCAGTATTGATCTGAACATGGCCTTTGGTCAATATTCTCTTTTCATACAAACCAACATAATTTCATATGTTTATTGGCCCAAATGCACCAATTTAACCCATCGGCCTAATGGCCTGTTTAATTGAACAAGCAGCCCATTAATTACATTAATAAGGGCTGTTCAAAACAAATAAGAACAAAGAAACAGCCCAATTAAGCATTACAACAACCCAATTCAGCTCAACTTTCCTGTTCTCTCCCAAGCGGCGCATCTTTCTGCTGAACCGCCGTTTTCGATTGCCAAAATTTCAATCTGCATCACAGGTTTCAAAATTTGTCAAGATAATGCGAAAATTTTGAACCATTCAATCGATGCCTTGATTCATCGCATCGTTCCCGACACTCTATTATTCTAATTTTGAGTCCCAGAACGCCGTCCCATCATTCTCCGGTCTTAAACCGGCGGCATTGATGGTTGAAACTTTTCGTCTGATCAGCAATTTTTCGGATTGAGTATGGCATAGCTTCGCCACTGGAATTTCCGTCGCCGGTCTCACTCCAGAGAAGCCATGTTGCCGCTTTCTGCGTTGCACACGCATTAATCCGTTGAAGCCGGCAACGACAGCGCCACCTCGCTTTGCTGTTCGCCTGAGGCCGTGAGATACTCACCCCGGCAGAAGTAGTGCTGCTATCACCTGCATAAGGAATTTGAAGAATACAGTGAATGGCTAAACCAACACTTAATCTTATATCTGCATTCCAATCTTTCCAGATTAACTCAGCACATGACTTAAGCCTTTTCAACATTAAGAGAAGAAACGCCATTTCAATTATCCCTTCTAATCTGGAGTCATACAGGCTGCAACAATATTATTATCAACCATCTCCAAGAAATAATTTGTTTTAAGAGTGTAGGAAAATATGCACTGCAGATGGCTGAAAATAGGAATAAACGAATAATCGAGACACGTGTCAAACACGTTTTCCTTAAAACAAATTATGCCCTTCACTCTCGGTACTAGTGAATCGTAGGACACTTATTTCCCAGGATACAACGATTTAAGAACAACGATATTAGCACTATATCTTGTTCAAGGCGAATCGAGATATTGCCTGAAATATATCACCGGAGTACGAACGAATCTGAACAGAAAGATAAGTTGGCAATTGCCGGAATATGTCTATATCGTTTCTTCAATTCATGTTTCACGTTTTTCCAAGATGTCTCAAGTCGTTTCTTGTTTAGTCATCTTTTCAACTTCAACTAAAGTGCTATTTATAGCATCGTTGGAAACGTTCGGCATTATGAGCCACTAATGACTTCAAAATAAAATCGACATCCTGAATAATGAACCATTATTTCAGGTTTAAACTCAATTTATGTTTTATAACCGTCACAATAAAAACGTACGTAACGTTTTTGTATATTAATTTTGTTGCAGCCGTTACGTGCCAACAATTAAATTAAATGGAAAATAAAAACGAGGCAAATTCACTTCCTCATTTGTATTTTTCCAATGTGGAACAAAAACTCATTGCTTTTCCCTTTCCCAATAATCGGTTACAACAACTCTGAAAATTAATTTCTCATTCATCCAAAAAATGAGCAACATTTTCCAACATTTACGAAATCTAAGACAAACAAGGAAAGAATAAATCTATGCGCCAGTCTATCTCCCCATCATTGCTATTTGGATCGAGTTTGATTTTCCTTTTGGATTCGGGTCGTTGAAGATATAACTAAAAATTCCTGAACTAACAATTTTTGTTCTGAAAGACTTTTAAATTATATATTTTTTTAAAAAATGTCTTTAAACTATGAATTTTTGTTTCGAATGGCCTCTAAACTGTTTTTTTATTTTAAAAAGTCCTTAAACTATATAATTCTTATTTTATAAGGCCCTTTTTTTTTACAGTTCATTAGAGACGTGTTTGTTGTATGAAATTGAGTTGATGTGTTATATTTTAACGAAAAATATTAAGCTAGCTTAGCATAAAAATAATTTAGGGGCCTTTCGAAATAAAAATTGATAGTTTAAAAGATTTTTTAAAATAAAAAATAATTTAAAGATCTTTTAAAAATAAAAATTGATAATTTAAGAACCTTTTGATGCATTATGCCTTTAATAATAAAGTCATCCTCTTATAATAAACAAAACAATAAAAACTTACATTTTTTTCCTAAATAAACTTGTTTATTAATAGGAGTATTTTATATACAAATACACACGTGTAGTAGGCGCAAGAATGCAACAAAAGTACTAGTAGTTTTTTTTTTTTTTAGAGAAAGTCTTGTGTGAAATATTGCACACTAGTGTTATGTGCAATACTGTTGGGAGATGAATTTAATAAAGAATGATTTTGATTAGATCCCAAAACCCCTGAGTATGACATGTTCAGGATAATCTTGATAGTTGAGTCAGGATTCAGTTTTAGAGTGTTCAGGATGTTATCTGCAAAATGTATAGTCAGCAGATATAGATCAGGATAGGTTCTGAAGACTCAGTAAGTTTCTGAAGAAACTGAAGTTTCAGTATGAAACTGAAGTTTCTAAAGTTTCAAGATGAAATCGAGAAATCAAGACTCGGTGCAGAAACTAAGATATCAAGACTCAAAGGAGAAATCAAGACTCAAGATGAAGACTTTCAAGATATCACCAAGATATCTGTGAAGACTCAAGACTCAAGACTCAAGACGAAGACTCAAGACTCGTAAGACTCAAGCCACGTAAGATGTAAGATGTAAGATCAAGATCAAGATCAAGGAGGATCAAGATCAAGACCGGAGGATAATTATCAAGAATTAAGAATGACTTGAATGTATCAATGCTCAAGATAAACCTCGAATGTTCCGAGGCAATCGAAAAATATCTATCCAAGGATACAACATCGAGAAGAACGCGATTCCTAAGAAAAATAGATATTGTCCAAGACATTCTCATGCAGACAAAAGGAACTAAGACAAATTGTTATTAAGGTTATATCACTCAGAGATAGTAACCAAAAAGAGCCGCTGTGGTTGTCTACCTTTAACTGGAGACAAAAGTCAAAAAGAAGAAGACAAAGATCGTACATTATCGCTAATCGATAATGATGTGTCAAAAAAGAAGATGTCAAGTACTAAGTTCCGCATCGCAAAAAGTGTTGAATAGCTGCATGAAAGGCTATTGCCTAAAACGTGCTAGGGAGTCTCAAACCCTAAATATAGTCGTTCATCACACACCATAAGAGGAAACTCATGGAGCTATCTCTTCCAACGGATAGTTTTTCAAGAGTGACCTTGGTGTTTGCCTATAAATACTTGTGACCATCTACATTGAAGGTTACGGAAAATTTGTAAGCAACTCAAGAGCTCAAACTTATTATTGCAAGTTGAAGCACTAGAAAACCCAAGAATTTCCCAAGTGCTTTATTTCGAAGAGAGCTCATTCCACTAAGCCTAGCTTGATAAGATATATCCAAAGCTTAGTCGAGATATCCTAGCCTTTGCATTGTTCTTAATTGTAAAGGATATCTCATCCTAGTTGGAAACCAACCAAGAAACCCCAAACCCTTTGTAAGGTAGTTTGTGTGTGATTGTTGGTGAGATTGGAGTTGTAAAGAGTTAGTAAACTACAAGGAGGTAGTCAGAAAGCTCTAGAGAAGAAGTGAGTAATATATCTTGGATAGACAGAAAGCCTGTGTGTGTTTTGAGTTAGTAAACCTGAGAGGTAGTCGAAAAGCTCAAAATAGAAAGGTTAGTAAACTACAGAGGTAGTCAGAAAACCTTAGGAAGTGATTAGTGAATTTCTCTGAAGTGTCAGAGAGAGTGGACGTAGGAGCTTGAGTCTCTGAACCACTATAACTTGCTGTGTTCTTTGCTTTCTGTTTTGCTTTGATTATCTATTGCATATCTTTAAACCGAAAAGCATACTTTCACTTTGGTATTCAATTGGAACCAATCCATGAAAAGTCAGATCCGAATGAATCACAACCTAATCATCGTGCCATTAAAAAGGAAGGTTTTCAAAGAAAACTTAAAAACGAAAGTATAAACTAAGGGCCAACCATTCCAAGACATCCGGAAAGTAGCTAGAACAGATAGTTACCAAACTGAACTTACTCTTCTGAGGGTTCAGTAAGTTAGTTATCTGATCCAAGCAGCTCAGGATCTCTGAAAACTCTGGATCAGTTGGGATTATCTGAGGTATCTGAAAGCAGCTCAGGATCACTATCTCAGGTAGACTTTGACTCAGAGCGATTTGTGCTTCTCAGGACCAAATCATCAGGACAACCTGACCCAAGCTGACCTCAGTAAAGAAAAGTTTTAACAACACTGAACACGTGTATTCCCCCCATACACGTGTAGGACTCGTTTACACCGGGACTAACAAGTGGTATCAGAGCAGTGGTTCAACTTGACCACCTGCTTTGTTGACCAAAGTCTTATTTGCTAAAATACTTGTGGTCTATCTGAACAGATCTTATTTGCTGAATTCTTAAAAGACTCAGACAAAATGTCTTCTAAGAAACTTCTCATGTTCTCTGTAGAGAACTATGATTTATGGAGACTGAGAATGCAGGCTCACATGTATTCTAAACATGAACGTATGTTTAGAGTGGTCTCTGAAGGGTCATTCCAATTTACTGTGGTGAATCCCAGAGGAACAGAAAATGAGAGAAATGATCCCAGAACAGAATTTCCTAAGTCTGATGACCAACTTACTCCTGAGGAGAGGAAGTTAGTTAATCTAGACTATATTGCTAAAGACACACTATACAGTACAATTGATGATGGTGTGATGGGAATGATTTCTCATTGTAATACTGCTAAATAAATTTGGGATACACTAGTTGTAATGTGCCAAGGCACAGATCATATCAAGGAAAACAAACTTTCAATTGCCATTGGAAAGTTTGGTAGTTTTGAAATGGAAGAAGGTGAATCTATAGACAAATTGGAAGTCAGATTCACTAGCATTATGAATGATCTGAATGCACTTGGAAAGAGATATCCACAGAGAGAAGTGACATTGAAAATTCTTAGAGGTCTTTCTAAGAAATGGGACATTCATGCAGTGGTGATTAAAAATACCAAAAACATTGATTCAATGTCGTACCAACAAGTCTTCTCTGAGCTGGCTGAAAGCTTATGAGTTCGTAATTGATAAGAAATCTAAAAAGGCTGACAGCAAAGATGATTCATCATCTAGTAAAAATGTGGCTTTCAAAGCCAAGGATAAAACCTATAAAACTAGAGAGTCTAAGAACTCCCTTGCTAAGAATCGGGATGAGCTTGAGGATAAGCTAGCACTGATGGCAAGGAGGTTTGAAAGACTTAATAGTCGATATGGAAAATACAAAAACTATTACAGGAATCACAAGTACCAGAAGAAAGCTGGGGACAAATCAACTGAGAAGAAGAAGGACCTGAAAGCTGAAGGATCTTCATCCAAAAGGAAGGACTCCAACTCCAAAGAAGAAAGTGATCAGGATGATGATGCCAACAGATGCTACAATTGCCAAAAGAAATGTCACTTCCAGTATGATTGTCCTGACCTGAGTGCTAAGGAGAGAAGAGAAAGACAAGCTAAAAGAGACAAGAAGTTCTCTAGCAAGAAAGCCATGGTTGCAGAAGAAGAACATTCTGAGGAAGGATCTAGCTCTTTAGATGAAATATTCTCAGACAGTGAAAGTGATGACCTCTGTCTAATGGCTGTTGAGGAGGTAAACTCTTATTTCTCTATTGTTGCTCCTACACTAGCACAAGAGTTGTCAAGTTCCACTGTAAACAGTCAATTTGACTTGATGAATTCTTTTGAGAGTCTGATGAAGGACTATGCTGTTTTACAAGAACTGCTAAATGAAACTCAAGAGCGAATAAAGGAATCAAGGTGAAAATCTTAAGTGGAAAGACTCTAGCAAGAATCTGAAATCACTTCTCAATTAATGGGAGCTCTTGATGAATGGATGTTCTCAAAAGTACAACTCTCAGAGAAAGAGAAGTTGATAATGACCCTAACTGAAAAGCTAGAGAAATCCACTGAAGAGATTCAGCTGATCAGAACCAAGTTCAATGACCTCTCTGAGAAGCATGAGACTCTACAGAACTGTGAGGATAGTGCGCAGAAGAAGCTAACTCTATTGAATACTGCATCTAAAGTAATAGATGAAATTCAGAGTTATCAGAGACCTGCCACTATAAAATCTGGATTGGGATACATTCCAGGGGGAACCTCACAAGGTCATCTGAATGCTGCATCAAGTAGCAAGAAGACAATCTTTGTTAAACCAGTGGCACCTACACTTCAAACTGAAGAAATGCCCAAGGTGTTAGACAAGGGAAAAGGACCTATGGTTCCAGTAAAACTGAATGATCAAGTAAGATAGCCCAAACCTCAGGTGAAGGCTAGAAAACCTGAGCACTCAGTAGGAAAATTTCAGGCAAGTACTTCAAAGCCTCAGACTAAGAATGCAAACCTGAAAGGATCTGCACTGAACCATCAGAGGAATCTTCAGAAGAGAAACACTCAGCAGAGACATTCTCAACTGAAGAGACCAAGTCCTCAGTATACTGAAAGACCCAAATTTCAGTACAGGCAACCTGAACCCCACTTGCCTAAGGGTAAAGGTTACCTGAACCCGAGTCAGCAAAGATTCAGACCGGCTGCACAAAAGCCAAAGCAAATGAACAAAAGGCATGTACCAAAGAAAAACTCTAAGGCTCATGTTCATGCCAAGGCTAGCACTCATACACAGGACACTGCTAAGGCACCAAGAGTAGTAAATGTGTATGTAGATGTTTATGGAAGACAGATCAGCCACTCTAAAGTGATTAGAGTTGTTAGGCAGATTTGGATTCCGAAAGGTACAGCTAACCTTGTAGGACCCTACACAAATTGGGTACCTAAGAATTGATCTGTTTTTCAGGAGGAAAACAAGGGCACTGAGCTGATTGAAGATCACATAGCACTGATGAGTGGAGATGAAATTGCCCCTGCTGTATGGTATCTTGACAGTGGATGCTCAAGACATATGACATTATTCAAGAAGATACTCAGTGACTATGTTGAACAAAGAGGCCCTCAGATCACATTTGGAGATAACTCCAAGGGACAGACTGAAGGATATGGAACTTTGGAAATCGACTCAGTTCATATCCATGGTGTTTCATATGTATCTGGATTGAAGCATAATTTGCTTTCAATAAGCCAATTCTGTGATAAGGGTTTTAATGTTGAGTTCTCTAAGAACTTATGTTATGTGAAAGATGATATCTCACAGAAAATATTGCTAACTGGTACAAGAAAAGGAAATGTGTATCTTGCTGATTGGAGTTCAACTCCTAAAGATACATGTTTGGTTGCAAAAAGTTCCACAGATACCAGTTGGTTATGGCATAAAAGGATGAATTACCCGAATTTCAAAAACCCTGAATAAACTTACAAGATTAGCTCTTGTGAGAGGGTTGCCAAATGAAGTGTTCAATAAGGAACATGTTTGTGATGCGTGCCAAAAAGGAAAACAAGTTAAAGCATCATTTAAAAGTAAAGTAGATGTTTCTACTGAGAGAATACTTCAGTTGTTGCATATGGATCTTTTTGGTCCAGTAACACCAGTAAGCACTAATGGCAGGAAATATACACTCGTAGTAGTTGATGACTACTCAAGATATACTTGGGTCATATTCTTACTTCAAGAAGAAAGAGACTCGAATAAAATTTGCTGAAGTTATTGAAAAGGCTCAAGATCGAAAAAGAACTCGAGTGTGGTCAAAATCGATCCGACAAAAGGAATCGAATTTATAAACCATATTATATCGATTATTAGGCAAAGAAATGGAATTACTCATGAAACATCAACAGAAGGACCCCTCAACAAAATGGTGTTGCTGAAAGAAGGAACAAGACTTTAAAAGAAACTGCAGGGACAATGATAGCTGAAGCTGAGATTCCTAAAAGATTTGGGCTGAAGCTGTCAACACTGCATGCTATTCACAAAACATATCCATCTTGACCAAGAGTCAAGGCAAAAACACCATCTGAGCTCTAGAATGAAAGGAAGCCTCTTGTTTTTTTCTTTTCGTGTGTTTGGTTGCAAGTGTTTCATACACAATAATGGTAAAGATCGGTTGAAAACATTTGATAGCAAAGGCGATGAAGGAATATTCTTAGGATATTCTCGAAGTTAGTAAAGCTTTCGAGTTTACAAACCAGGGACTCTTATTGTGGAGGAAACACCTCATGTTGTTTTTGATGAATCTACTTGTGTTCGGAAGAAACAGGAACATGATGCAGAAGAACTGACCAAGAGAATCACCAGATTAAGCCTGAAAAAGAATGACAAATCATCCACTGAATCTGAAAAGAAGAAGTCAGTCACCTTCTATGAATGGAGTGACTCAGACTCAGACAAGGAAGTTCAGGATGGAACTCAGGATGGTGAGACTCAGAAAGCCAACACACCAAAGGTGACCAATCCGAGCAGACACCATTTCGGACTCGGTATGTGATGCCAATGAAGATGTGGTCTGGTGAGGCAAATTCTCGAATCTATCAACCAAAGGGGAACAAATGTCACCGACAATGTTCTGAATAGAATTTCCCCTGAGGAAGATGATTCCCTTTCTCCTTTTCTGTTGTTCCCTGAGTTTAATGAACTAAGCTGAACCTAACATTTCAAATGTCGAGGATATTATTGAAGGGGGAACATCTAGAAGAAGTTGGTTAGATAGTCATCCTACAAGTCAGATTGTGGGTGATCTAACTGAAGGTGTTAAAACAAGAAGGTTCCATGGAGAGAGTGCACTATTCCGTCGCTTCCTATCAGAGAAAAAGCCAACTGAGATTGAAGAAGCTCTACAAGATTCTCATTGGATTACTGCTATGCAAGAAGAGCTGAATCAATTCTCAAGAAATGAAGTATGAGAGCTGGTGGATAGACCTGAAAGGCACAATGTTATTGGAACCAAGTGGGTATTTAAGAATAAAAGAGATGAGAACAACAACATTATAAGAAACAGGGCAAGGCTAGTTGCACAAGGTTATTCCCAAGAAGAAGGCTTGGATTATGATGAAACCTTTTGCTGTTGTTGCAAGACTAGAAGCCATCGATTGTTTCTTGCATATCTTGCCCACATGAAGTTCACGATCTATCAAATGGATGTGAAAAGTGCATTTCGAACGGTGTGCTTAAAGAAGAGGTTTATGTGGAACAACCTCCTAGTTTCGCATATAATGACCAAGTTTCTGTGCTCGTAAAAGCCTTGTATGGTCTTAAGCAAGCACCAAGAGCATGGTATGATACTCTTTCTCAGTTTCTTACTGACCACGGTTTTGTCAAAGGAACTGTTGATAGAACTTTGTTCGGGATAGAAGATGGGGAAGATATCTTACTAGTTCAGGATATATGTTGATGACATCATTTTGGATCTCCAAAATCGGGCCGGTTGTGTGAAAAGTTTTTTACACCGATGAAAGGCAAATTTGAGATGTCTATGATGGGGGAGATGAATTTCTTTCTAGGTATTCAAGTGAAACAATCAAAGGAAGGAATCTTCATCAACCAAGCAAAGTACACCAGAGATCTGATTGCCAAATATGGTGTACAGAATTGCAATGCAGTTAGAATTCCCATGAATACTAACTACAAGATGGATCCCGATTCAAGGCAAATCAAGAAGTCATACTGATTATAGAGGAATCATTGGATCATTGCTCTATCTCACAGCAAGTAGGCCTGATATAACATTTGCTGTTGGGATATGTGTAAGATACCAAGCTAATCCTAAGGCTAGTCACATGGAGGCTGCCAAAAAGATACTGAAGTATCTTAAAGGCATAGTGAATAGAGGATTGTGGTATCCAGCTGATGATAACCTTGAATTAACTGGTTATTCAGATGCTGATTATGGAGGCTGTAGAATTGACAGGAAATCCATTGCAGGAACTTGTCAATTTCTTGGAAGTAAGCTGATATCTTGGTTTTGAAGAAATGGACCTCAAAGAGCAACCAAGATTATCGGGTGAATACATGGTCGCAGGAAGTCATTGTGCTCGATTCTTTCGCTCGCACAACAATTAAGGGATTATAAAGTTGTAGCCAATGAAGTACCCATATTTTGTGATAATAATAGTGCCATTGCTATTTCACAAAATCCGGTATTGCACACCAGATGCAAGCATGTGGATATCAGACATCACTTCATCAGAGATCATGTCGAGAAAAAGGACATCAGGATGGAGAAAATTCATACTGATAAGCAGAGAGCTGATATCTTGACTAAACCTTTGGCTGAATCAAGATTTCAGGAACTATCAGTTGAATTAGGGATGTTAGATCCAGGTGTATAGAGTAAATCTGAAAAATTGAAGGTTTTCAGATGCATGAAGTTTTCTCAGAATTCTACTGAGAAACTCAGGATAAAATTGGAAATACTGAACTGAGTCTCAGGAAACTCAGATGTACTGAAGGTCAGTACTCAGTATCATACTGAACCCGTTCAGTACTCAGTATCATACTGACATTTTATCAAGGTCAATACTCAGTAAGACTAATAGAGGGAAATTAGTCTGAAGAAGTAATGACTCATGCAACTCATTTATTGCTTAAGTGAAACTCAGTAATCATTAGCAATAAATAGCATAACACCTGAAGAGAATGTTTTAGGCGGGATCTTTGAAATTCCAAAGAAGGTCAACAGTCATTAAATGCTCTGTTGCTTTTAATCACCAATGAACTTAAAATGGCGGCTTACTTTTCGGAAGATCGTCCTTTCGCATATCCGATTAATCGTGGATTAATCTTAACCGTTGATTCTCACCAAACCGATATGAATTCCCATGAATCGGTCTATATATTTCCTTGAGAAGCCAATTCAAGCCATTTTTTATAAACCCTCGTTCCCAAATCACTCTGCAAAATAAAATCCCCTTTGCCCTCCGAAACCCTAAATCTTCAAATTCCAAAATGACTTATACCATTTTCGATAAATTGGCCGAAACCAATAAACCTTGGTATGAGTACGTTGTATCTCTGGAGAGTACTTCCAACGCCAAACATGAAGAAGAGGCGCTTCATTTGATCAGATTGGCGAAACTGACGAACCTCGTCGCAAATCAACCGGAGGCAGAATATTCGCGAGAGGTAATAGAGTTCGTCTCTAATATGGAAATAGATGAGGATGATAATATTGAGTCCAAGATTTTTTGTTTCGTATTTAGAGCATACATCGAAGTATATAGATTTTGTTCGGGAGTTGTACATAGTCCCTCAAAATTTAAATTATGTTTTTGAGTTATGCGATAGGGGAGATGATCCCACTTTGTATATGTTAGGTCGAGAGCAAGAGTATCTTGATAGGATTACTAAGAATCCTGTTAAGTTTGAGGCGACCTTACATAAGCGGCATTTGAGGCCAAAATACAGAGTGTTGATGGATATTGTGAGTAAGTGCATAATGAGTCAATCGGGGAGTTTTGAGCAGATTAGCACTCCCAAACTCCGATTGATGGCGGCGATTGAGGACTCACCCACCAAGGATTTCAACTGGCTGAAGTATCTGATTAAGGTGGTGAGTGAGCAAGCCAAGGTCATAAAAATGAGGATGGCTCAATTTCTATCAAAGGCAAGATCCTCCATGCCACCAAAATAGCTTTTATTTTGGAGATGTGTCGAGATGAGGAGGACATCTTTGCCAACTCTACTCCTTTCCCTAAGTCCAAAGTAATGTTCAAGCCCATTGTTGCAAAGAGGACCATCAAAGGGAAGAAAGAGAAGAAGGTGGAATCACCTGTTGCTGCTGCTGCTGAAGAAACCCAACAAGCCAGGGGGAAGGCTTTGTTGGAGGCCAAGAAGGAGCAGGGTGAAAAATTGAAGAAGAAGACCCTAGCTCCAAAGCGCAAGAGAATGGTGGTTCTCACTGATGATGAGGAGGAGAGTGAGGCTGAGGAGATTCAACCTGAGAGCCAAACTACTCAGAAACCGCCTTTACATGTATTGGCTCAGGCTATCTCAAAGGCACAGGATCAATCTGAGGAGCAAGTCTTCTCTGAGGTTCTTGAGACGTCGCTAAGTTCTGACAAATTCTCTCAAGAAATATTCCAAGGACCTCAGACCTCGGAGAAAGTTCAGATTCCTTCGAGGAAGGAAGTGCCGGCCGCATCGCAGAAGATGCTCAGATTCTCGCCGAGGAAATGCCCACTGGACCTCGTGAGCAAACCGAATTCCCATCGAGGAGGCGCCACTGGACTCGTAACCAAGTCGATTCAGACCGAGGAGTCGCTCGCTCAACCCTCGGGATTTACGAGCCTCGGGAGCCGATGAACTTTGATGAGCTCCCCGAAAGTGATCTTTTACTTGATCCTTCAGCAGACTTCTCTACTGAACCTGAGAGCCCGATGCTCAAGAAGGGTGAAGCTGAAGAGACCGAATGGCGAAGCAAGGGGGAACGGTTCATTCTTGACCGCTACTTTGAGCTTAGCTCATTCCCTGACCTCCAAGACATCTTCTTCAAATTGAGGTCAACGGTCTTCATCCTCAACCAGACTCTTTCAGAAATGCTCAACATAGCTTCATTCAGAGGCAAAGACCGGTGGAACGAGGAACATACTCGGGCCATGAATTCTCGTGATTCAGAAAACCAAGCTCAGAATGAAAACGTCTGACTTTGATGAGCTAGTAAAGAAGAAGGTTGCTGAGAGGAAGGATGCGGAAGTTGGTACCCCGAGCTCCAAAGACAAATCTCAGGATGGGGACCAACAAGGGGATGATGAGGGTCAATCTCAGAAGGAGAAAGACCAAATCGATGTCAAGAGGTCATTGGCCGAACATCCTCGATCGGGTTAGCCTTCAGTAACTTTTGGCACTATTAACAATTATGCCAGGATTATCAAGTACCTATCTTTAAATCAGAATGTCCGATATGCAGATCGGGCTCTGTGGACACCCAAACTCGTGGTGAATCCTGCATCCAGACCGAGTCCGATGCTCGTGTTCAGATCGAGACTCAGCCGTACCAAATTTCAGAGACACAAAGCAGACGATATGCTCCTGAGATTGATCTCACCCCTGTGATGGAGAAGTTAGAGAAGGTTGAGCCAATCCTGACCAAAGTTGCTCAGATCGAGGAGGTATTGGCCAACTAGGTTAAGAAGATTGAAAGCTTGAGTTCTTCTTCGTAACCGTGCAACTTCGTAACTCTATGACCGAGAAGTCGACCTCCATGGAAGGAAAGTTAGAAGAAATGATGGAGGGGTCGAGTGAAGCTTAATGAAGAGCTGAAGCAAAGGCATCAAGAGCAGACTGAATCTCTAGAAGCTAAATTGGCAGAGAAGAATGAGATGCTGGTGAAGAACGCTGTTGAGGAGATGAGCTCAATGCTCATGGCCAAGATGACAGACATGTTCAAGGAAGCTCTCTCTAGCCAATTTGCTCATCTGTCTGAAGAATTCTCGCATAAAGAACCACCTTAGAAGGCTCGAGGAGGAGCAGGATCGGGCAAGGCAGGGAGGTGCGGAGTGTCAAGAAGAACAATATCATATGGACACAACACTCTCCGGTCTTTCTACCAAGAGTATGGATCCAAGAAGGGGAAAGACCCTTGGGCCGATCTCGTGAAATTATTGGATCAAACTCAAAGGCAAGACGGTCAAGGAAGTCAAAAGAAAATCGCTGTCAAGCCATGAAGGAAATAGAGGCCACTGAGAAGCTGAAGTTTAAGAAGGTGGAGAAGCCAATCTACACTCAGGTTTCAGAGGAAACAATGCAAGAAGTTGCTGCAGAGAAACTGAGTGGTAGAAGAGTTGGAACAAGCCAAGTTGGAGCTGAAATGCCAATTAAAAGAAAAGTTGTGGCGTTCGAGGAGCCTAAGGGCAAAAGAGCTAAGGCTTCTAAGCCAGCCAGAGAAAGTCGATTCAGATATTGAAGAATCTGAGGAAGTGCCCCAGAAGAAGGTCTTCAATACTAGAAGTACTCTGAAGTCACTCCAAATTGAGCAAGCAAAGAAAACTGCTGCTTCTGTTTCTGGTGTGCCCGTGATCAGAAAGAAGATGGAAGAAGAGCAGAAAAGAAGGAGTGGTTTCAAGAGGTTCGCGAGCAAGAGAAGAGGGACAACACAAGCACAGAAATGGCCGCATGTTGACAAGTGGATGCCAATCCAGCTCAACGATGCATGGGAAGAAATCAAGAGAACCTTTTGGTTCTACTATGATGTGCTCAGAGAGTGGAGGGGAGAAAGCTCAGATCCCAATGAGGCATTCATTGACTATCTCCTGACCTTCTATCCAAAATACCTTCAAGGATGGATCAATCTTGTGGATGAAGGGAATGTGCAGATAACAGCCCCCAGTCCATACTCTTACCGTCCTCCTAGACTTGGAAATGGCTTGGTAAATGAAGCAGCCATTTCTCAAGAAATTGCTCAGTACGCCACTCAGTTGGGCCTGACAGGGAACAATCCTGATATCATTAAAGAAAGAGATGCGCTGAAAAGAAGATATTATGGAATGTTCAACCTTGAAGTGCCTGCTGATGAGGTGGAAAATCAGAACTGAAGAGCCTGAGCAGAAAAGCAAAAGAAGACTGAAGATCAACTCAGAAGATTCATGTAATCCTTTATCTTTTTTATCTTTTTGATTTTGTTAGATAAGATTCATTGTAATTTGTAACTGTCTACCTATCATCAATGAAACCTTATCATTTATGCTCAAAAGATAATATCTCATTATCTTAATTTACATGTCTTTAATTTTGATATGCCTGAATGTTGTCTATGAGATTAATTGTTGGGAGATTCTCTGTTTAAAGAAATTGTTGGAGATAAACCAATCTTGTAATAGGATAAACTGAAACTTGAGTATAGGTTAAATGTTTTGTAACAAGATAGGTTTTTGCATCATCAAAAAGGGGGAAATTGTTGGGAGATGAATTTAATAAAGAATGATTTTGATTAGATCTCAAAACCCCTGAGTATGACATGTTCAGGATAATCTTGATAGTTGAGTCTAGGATTCAGGTTTTAGAGTGTTCAAGGATGTTATCGCAAAATGTATAGTCAGCAGATATAGATCAGGATAGGTTCTGAAGACTCAAGAAGTTTTCAAGAAACAAGTTTCAAGATGAAACGGAAGTTTCAAGTTTCAAAGATGAAATCGAGAAATCAAGACTTAGAAGAAACCGAGATATCAAGACCCAAAGGAGAAATCAAGACTCGAAATGAAGACTCAAAAGATATCGGGCCAAGATATCTGTGGAAGACTCAAGACTCTGAAGACTCAGAAGACCCTGAAGACTCAGAAGACCCTTAAGACTCATAAAACCCTGAAGACTCAAGACTCAAGCCACGTAAGACGTAAGATCGAAGACCGGAGGATATCGAAGGCACAAGAATTATCAAGACTCAAAGAATGTATCAATGCTCAAGATAAACCTGAATGTTCCGAGGCACTGAAAATATCTATCTGAAGGATACAATATTGAGAAGAACGCGATTCCTAAGAAAAATAGATATTGCCCAAGACATTCTCATGCAGACAAAAGGAACAAAGACAAAGTGTTGTTAAGGTTATATCACTCAGAGATAGTAACCAAAAAGAGCTGTTGTGGTTGTCTACCTTTAACTGGAGACAAAAGTCAAAAAGAAGAAGACAACATCAGACATTATCGACAATCGATAATGATTGTGTCACCGAAAAAGATGTCGAAGTACTAAGTTCCAGACTGCAAAAAGTGTTGAATAGCTGCATGAAAGGCTATTGCCTAAAACGTGCTAGGGAGTCTCAAACCCTAAATATAGCCGTTCATCACACACCATAAGAGGAAACTCATGGAGCTATCTCTTCCAACGGATAGTTTTTCAAGAGTGACCTTTGTGTTTGCCTATAAATACTAGTGACCATCTACATTGAAGGTTACGGGAAATTTGTAAGCAACTCAAGAGCTCAAACTTATTATTGCAAGTTGAAGCACTCGAAAACCCAAGAATTTCCCAAGTGCTTTATTTCGAAGAGAGCTCATTCCACTAAGCCTAGCTTGATAAGATATATCCAAAGCTTAGTCGAGATATCCTAGCCTTTGCATTGTTCTTAATTGTAAAGGATATCTCATCCTAGTTGGAAACCAACCAAGAAACCCCAAACCCTTTGTAAGGTAGTTTGTGTGTGATTGTTGGTGAGATTGGAGTTGTAAAGAGTTAGTAAACTACAAGGAGGTAGTCAGAAAGCTCTAGAGAAGAAGTGAGTAATCTATCTTGGATAGACAGAAAGCTTGTGTGTGTTTTGAGTTAGTAAACTACAGAGGTAGTCAGAAAGCTCAAAATAGAAAGGTTAGTAAACTACAGAGGTAGTCAGAAAACCTTAGGAAGTGATTAGTGAATTTCTCTGAAGTGTCAGAGAGAGTGGACGTAGGAGCTTGAGTCTCTGAACCACTATAACTTGCTGTGTTCTTTGCTTTCTGTTTTGCTTTGATTATCTGTTGCATATCTTTAAACTGAAAGCATACTTTCACTGATATTCAGTTGGAACCAATCCACTGAAGCTGCATCTGAACTGAATCACAGCCTAATCACTGTTCCATTAAAAATGAAGGTTTTCAGCAAAGCTTAAAACGAGTATAAACTAAGGGCCAACCATTCCGCACATCTGAGTAGCTAGAACAGATAGTTACCAAACTGAACTTACTCTTCTGAGGGTTCAGTAAGTTAGTTATCTGATCCAAGCAGCTCAGGATCTCTGAAAACTCTGGATCAGTTGGGATTATCTGAGGTATCAAAAAAGCTCTCGGGATCACTATCTCAGGTAGACTTTGACTCAGAGCGATTTGTGCTTCTCAGGACCAAATCATCAGGACAACCTGACCCAAGCTGACCTCAGTATAGAAAAGTTTTAAAAACACTGAACACGTGTATTCTCCCCCATACACGTGTAAGACTCGTTTACACCGGGACCAACAAGTACAACATAAATAAGACAAAAGTTGCCTAAATTTTGCGGGTCAGGGCGGGTCATGCTCCGGCAGGGTGTGGGTTCAGGTTGGCACGGGCGCATATGTATTTATAGAAGGATATCTTTATCAAATATGTGTTATAGCCTAGTGGTTCAGGTTTGTTGCTAATGAATTTGGTCGCAGTGTTCGATTCCTACTGTACACATAATTTTTTTTTTGTCAAATTTTTGTGTGAAAACATGTGTTACTAAATGAACAAAAAGTGTTACCATATGAAGAAAAACGTGTTACCATATAAACAAAACCAAAACAAACTCGAAAAGAAAACCCCAGTCCAAAATTACAGATTTACATAACAACTTGATGTGTTACTACATGAACAAAAGAGTGTTACCCTATGAGCATAAGAGTATTACTACATGAACAAAAACCAGTACAAACGCGAAAAAAATCATCAGTATAAAATTACAGATTTATCATAAGGTAACATGGGTCACAAGGTAACACATTATTGTTCATATGGTAACACATGAGTATTCACATAGTATTACGACGATATATGAACATTGTTACATATTACTATAAAAACATGTGTTACTACATGAACAAAAAGTGTTACCATATGAAGAAAAACGTGTTACCACATAAACAAAACCAGAACAAACGCGAAAAGAAATCCCCAGCACATTGAGTTGATGTATCATTACATTCGTTACCTCATCGAGAATAAGATCTTACAGCTGATGAAGATCCGGGGGTCCAAAATTATAGATTTACATAAGAACTTGGTGTGTTACTACATGAACAAAATAGTGTTACCCTATGAGCAAAAGAGTGTTACTACATGAATAAAAACCAGTAAAAACGCAAAAAAAAATCATCTCAGATAAAATTACTGATTTCGTAACAACGTGAAAAGAGTGCGTATGATCTCGAAGATCGCTTCACAAAATCACAGGGAATCACCTGTAGATTTGCGAGGATGAGAAAATTGAAGAAAGCAAAAAGAATATGGAAGAGAAAGAGAAAAGGAAGAACAAGAGAAGAAGAGGAAAAACCTAGAGACGCACCACCATCAAAATCAACGGCGATCTGATCGCGTTTGTTGCAACGCGAGAAGAGGAAGAAGAAGAAATCTGCCCAATGACTGCGCGAGCGTAAAGATGAAATCTGCCCTAACCCGGCTATTATTTGACCCGCGAAAAAAAAACCTAATTGCACATATCACTTGTATGCAATATTGCATACAAGTTTTTGTGTTTTTTTAAACCAAAAGTACTAGTAGTTAGGTTTTATCGATTTGCCAAAACACCGCGTGTAAAAGGAGGCAGAAAGAGTGAATCCTCAAAAATATAAAACCTGGTTTTTGGGTCCACTACATTTCCTTATCGATTTTTTTAATTAGAAGTTTGATAAAATATTTTTTTAATATTTATACACAATAATCTATCATTTGTAGGCTATATATCTAGTCGGAAAGTTTCACAAAAAATGAGTTCGGGTTGGAATAAGTCATTTTTTACTAGTATAGATTGCATTTTTGTTTTAAAAAATAGTACATGCTGTCATTTGTAAAAAGGACAATAGTACCGATTGCAATTTGTAATTAACACTAATAAAAAATATAAGGGACTAAATTTAAATTTTGAGTGGGCCAAAAAAAATTAATAGGATAATTGGCCCGATAATATAAGATTGAAAATTAGCTAGTTTACCCTAATGAGAAGAAATCCGACAACGACGGAAGAAATGGCCGAACAGACCGTTGTCTAAGAAGAAAGGAGGGAAATTCCCGAAGATGTATATGGAGTAGAAATCGTATCGTATCTTCCAGTCAGAAATCTACAAACTTTAAAAACAATTTCTAAAGATTTGCTCCAACTGATTTCTAGTCCCTACTTTGTTAAAGTCGAATCCGAGTAATGGTCGCACTTTCTTGTTCAATGTTTGAGTACAACAACTATGATGATCAACAGACTAAGCAAATCCCCTACCTGCCACTATTTTCCTCTTCTTAATTGACAACACCACATTCCGTTTCCAAAATCAAAATCTTGGGCTCTGTTGATGGTCTAATATGTTTGACCGATCAGAGGTTCGGTGTAATATTTAATCCATCCATGAGAAAGTATTTACAGCTTCGGCCACAATCGGCGGGACGATGCGACATGATTATTTGCTCTTGGTTCGATAAGAGTGTAGACGATGGAGAATACATTTTCGTTTTATTAGATTCATTGACTCTGGGGTCATACTCATATTGTAAATTCGGAGTATTCGCAAGCTCCGAAATTAAAATGCATTCGCTCAGTCTCGTTTGATCTCGGTGTGGAACACTCAAGCCAAATCTTTTGTCTTGACCAAGGGACTCTATTGCACGGTGCAGTTCACTGGCCCGTGTGGCGGGTTAGCAATCGACAGGTTCGCTACGTAATTTTGGTGTATCATATCTACGAGAACAAACACTGGGAGATGTCACCGCATGCACAATGTGATTTCAGACGGGGAGTTTTAGACATGGTTGCAGAAATCGGCCTAGGTGGCCGCCTAGGCGTCAGCCGCCCCAATTTTATCAAAATCGGGGAGAAAAATCAGTTTTGCTGCTAGGCGGATTTAGGCTGATTTATTTCAATTTATTTTGTAATAAAAAAAAATCTGACCGCCTAGGCGGCGACTAGGCGGTTCTAGGCGCTAGGCGGCCATAATCCGCCCACCTAGCGATTTCCGACTTCTGCACCCTTGGTTTTAGATGGATGCTTGTTCGCAATCGACAAGAATGTGGTGGAGGGTGTGTTTGAGGTGTGGGTAATGAAAGAATTGTGGACCAAATGGGCTAATATTCAGGGATTCGACGTTAGCTCCACGAGAGTGTTGTTTCCTTTGGGATTTTTCCCGAATGGTGATCTTATCTTGGACGTTGATAAAAGGAAGTTGATGAAATACAGTTTCGAGGACAACTTGGCAATGCCTCTTATGGAATATCCATATGGGTGACGTAGAAACTATGTAATTATGTGTGCTGATACTTTGGTGTCTCCATCTATTTTAGATTGCTAGCTAATTGGAAATCTTAGGATTTCCAGTGTTGATTAATTTTCTTCGAAATCTTATAAATCGGTGTTTCATAATTTTCATGTTTTATTTCCATTTCCAATTGGATTCGAATTAGGTTTTGTCTTGGTGAGTGTTCTCATTCTCTGGATGCTTACTATTTTGAAATATGATTGAGGATTTGTGGGTATGATCTTCTGCAAAAATTTGATCCAGAACAGAAACCGGGCATTCCTGTTCGTCCTGATTTCTTACCATTGTGATTTGTGAAATATGTCACAATGATTGTAAATGGTTACTGAAAGTAAATAAATAATAAATAAAAAATATTATTTATTTATTTATATATAAATCCACACATGAGTGGATAAAGTTTGAAAAAGGAAGTTGGTTAACTTCTTGGAGAAAAGAAAGGGATTAAAAAGAGATTCTTTTCTCTCATTTAAAGAACGTGAATTCTCTTTAGCGTTCCGTACGCTTTCACAGAAAAAGAAAACTGAGAAAAGAGAAAGCAAGTTTCTCTTCTCATATGCATCACGTACATACTCAAATCAGAAAGATATTTAATATTGTGAATTAATGAAAACAATCAGTGAATCAATTCTCGTGGTTGCGTTTCGGACTAAGAGAATCCAGTCGTACGTGGAATTCAACTGGGTTCTATTTCTTCTACTGCAAATCTGGATTAGAGGTTAGTGAGTTTCTAACCCCCGTATTCCAACAATGGTATCAGAGCCATTGCGTTGGATTCTCGTATGCGTTTATGATTCTCGTACGGAGTATACTTTGGGATGTTTTTCTAATTTATTTTTCAGTCGAAGCACGTTTTTGTGGTTTTTCAAATTTTTACGATTTATTGAAACTGAATAATTAAGGCCTAAAAATTTTACTGTATGTGCGTGATATGATGTAGAATATATCTGCAAAATTTCAGAATTTTTGGCCTAGCCGTTTGTGATAAATAAATTATTTTTAAAAAAAATTTGTGAACTTTGACTGCAAATTGCGAACTGTACAATATGAATTATGATTATTCCTTGTTACTGGATTGTTCTACATTAAAAGAAGATTCCATGGGCAAATAATTCGTTAATTTTGGTTGAGCAACGAGTGAGATACAAATTTTTGAAGTTTTCACGTTTCTGGGGCCAATACGAAAAGTTTCAGAGAATTTGGGGGTCCTCCTATGAGAATTCGGAATTCTATGAGGACCTAATTGCAATATCTGAAAAGTAAATTCAATTTTCAATCAAAACCGATTCATCTGAATTGGACCAGTGGTTCAAACCGTGAATCGGGTACCGAACCGATTGACCGAACCGGCTAGCGGTTCAGTGGCGCGTGAACGCACGTGCAATCATGCGTGGTGGCGCGTGACAATCATGCACAGGCTCCGGTAACTGACCATGGTGGCACGTGTAATACACGCGCGGGTGGCCGGCGCGTCAAGGAACGTGACGACGCGTGAGTTTCACTCGGGAGATCAAGTGCCTCCCTGCCGCGCGTGACGGCGCGTGTGATGCACCTGAACGTGCGTGGCGGTGCATGTAATCTGCTGGCGGCACATCCCCGTGAGTTAGGCAGTTTCCGACGGGCTTTAGTGGTTTTCCGGCTGTATTTCAGTGGTTTCCGACGAGTTCGCGCTAATGCAATCTTGTTTTGGCTCGTTTAGACTTATTTTAACTCCGATTTTGGTTCTGAAAATTGCTATGTTCTTATTTTTCAGTGTAGATTCATAATTTGCATATTTTGGAGGCATTTGAGTTAGGAATATTCAAGTGCTTATTTATCTATTAAATTGAGAACCACAATTAAAAATTTAGTACACTTGTGAATTAGCTTATTATGCTTGAAATTAAATTTTCTTGTATAATTGTGAGCTTAACAATTTATGTGTTAAGTATTTAAGCATTGGATGTTTAAATGGTTGCTCATTTTATGTAGATATCTCGATGAAATGAACAATTTGTGTTCTACAAATTCGAGATTTTTTATGCATTTTTTTAAGAATTACATGAAATACTAGTACGCAATTTTGGAAAATCATAGTTGCTTGACGGAGATGCATAGTTTAATCGCTCTTATTAATTATCACATAAGTAATTCCGACTTAATAGCTCAAAATTTATAAGAGTTGAATATTGAGCTGTTACATTTCCAAGAAAACTTATTGTAGTTTTTTAGGACAATATTATGTTAAGATTGGAATTGTTTACTAATGGTGATAATATTATGAAAAAAAAAATTATGATGACTTACATGATCAATTAGTTACATTTTGCCTCTTGCTTACTACATTTTATTTACACTTAGCTACAAAGTTTTCTAGGATCATATTTGGCCGATGACTTAGATCCAATTATGATGAGAAGATTAGTATTCTCACTAAATCCATATTGAGGAATGAATCCTAATCTAGGCTCAACTACCACGCACATGTATTTCGTGATGAACCCAATCCAAGCCATATCTACCCATGGAAGGGTGCAAGCATCGGTCATGGTCAAAGTTCATCACTCCACACATGTCGTGCGTATTGACCTCAAGTCAAAGGAGTATCACATCACTCCACACATGTCGTGCGTATTGACCTCAAGTCAAAGGAGTATCACATCACTCCCACTAACCGAGACACCTGTAGACACATATTGTGAAATTACATTAAACGGTTTCTCGGATGGGTATACCAATACCCTCTAAGGTATCTATGCATCCATCATGAGATACCTAGTACCTCGTAGTAAGTGAGATCTTACTACACTCTCTAAGAGTATGATGCAGATCACACACCAATCTCAATTGAATCATCAATATCACATTCTTGATGATCCTTGATTGGAACCATTTGAGAATCATGCTTAAGTCATTCGAGTTCTCACAACCTCAATGACAACAATGACTCATGGGAACACTTGCATGAATAAATGCAAACAATCAAATATAATATTCAAATAAATGTATTGCCATACTTTAATATTAAATGAACTATAATATTAAATCAAACTGAATGTCATCGAGTATTATGTCCTTACAATAGATTGTCTCTAGGACACTAACACTAACAAAAGGTAGATGTAACACTTGAATACGAATCATCATTTATATACTTACGCTATATTTTTTTCATAATATCGGTACTAGATGTAGTACGCAAGAGACAAAATGTTAAAGATGATTCAAACTATTCATGAAGATTGTCTGATAGTATTGCCGAAATATGATTAAATTAAAATAACCATAATAGTTGATTTTTTTTGGGCTTATAGTAGCCATTAGATTTTCTTGACTACTTTGAGTTATTTTATTAAATCGTAACATGATTGTGCTTTATTACGTTTATAATGATAAATGTTATTAAGCATATAGTTTCATGTTGTTAAGTGGGAGTTTTAGCTATTTATTGGAGTAAAAGCTAAAACTATTCATGTTCATGTTTTGGAACTGAATCTGATTAATGGGGATACTTAATGAGATTGATGATTAATAACTTTAAGTTATTTTTCGATATCAAATTTTGTATTAAAATTTTTAGATGTTTGTTAGCTTAACATTGAACATATTGATACATAAATGAACATTAACTCATTGAATCAATTCAATTAAACCAAAAAATAACTTCAAAAGCTATCAACGCCGAGTTGAATAAAATAGAATAAACTCAATAACGAAAATTATGACATGTGGCATCATAATTAATTAAATGTTCTTGGAGAACAAGATAAATTGAATACTATCTATCATGTTAAGGAAGATCTGGGATTGGGATGTAGATTCAGATCAAAATGGATCAAAAGACTTACCTTTGCTTAAAATATAAGAAATTTCTAGCTCATAACAGATTGGTAAGCTCTATTATAGATAATATGATCCTTGAGTGTGTGCAAATCCTTACAACTTACGATATTTGGTAATATCTGATAGAGAAGTATGATAGCACTTCTTTTTCTGAATAACATAAAATTTAGATCTAACATGGTTATTTCCTTACAATTGGAGCACTTGAGAGTTAACACGACTTTTGATAAAAGTATTGAGACTTTCTCTTATTCAATTCCTATTGTTGAGTTGAAGGGTATAATACTTGGAGCTGTCAAGTCTGCATCAAGTGTTCTCGTTTCTCAATCCAGTTCTTAAAACACTTCAAACTCAAAAACATAAGACATACTTGAAGGAAGAAACGAAATGACAAGCAGTATCAAATTAGAAATACTGCAGTTAAACTTCAAATTAATCAAAATGCTAAGAAGAATAAGAAGAAGAGATATGCAAAACTGAAAAACCTGCAAGCTTGGTTATTTTACACATGAATACCTTGAGTTCAAGAGGGACAAAGAAATTCATTGTAATTATTTGGTTTTAGCATAATTGTCTATGGTGATGTGTTTATAACTGAATTTTATCCTTGAGGATTATAGATTCAGGAAACGCAAACCATTGACTAATGATGAATGAACATTTTATTTACAATATCATCATGTTCCAAGTGGGACGAGATGAATATATGTGGAAACTAAGTTCGAGTTGAAGTCTAGAGACTTGCAAATTTGAGATTGACAATGGTCAATGTTTCAAACTACAAAATGTCTTGTTTTCTCTGGAGATCATTAAGGATATCAACTCCGAATCTGTTCTTCTGTGATTGAGATGTATTTTGAAATTTATATTAGAGATGGTTGATATAGTATATGCAATGTGCATTATGGTTCTGGACAATTATTCCATGTTTTATATGATTTTGGACTGTAAGAGAACAATTATTTTAGTATTATGATGATAATTTATGGATTACTAAATATTTGTTCATTTAGTTATGCTTGTGTAAGTGATGACATTTAGCATACTAGATTTGGCCACGTTGTGTAAGATTTGAATAACTGACTTGCGAAAGAAGAACTATGGAGTTCATCTTTAAGAGTCAAGTTATCAAAATGTGGATTTATCTTGTTCATAAGTGATTAGAAAACCATTTGATAAAATTGTGATTGTTGATCATTCATTGCAATTATTTTATTTTGATAAATGTGATTTTATGAATGTCAAATAGAAAATCATGGAACTTATTGGTTTTTCATTACATAAATTGATAATTTTTCATGTTTTATATGTCTACAATTTCTCATAAATATGAAGCATTGGATTGTTTCAGATATTACCTAAATGAGTCTGAGAATAAAATGACATAACCTTAAAGGTTTTAAGAGCCGATAGATGACGTGAATGTTTATCCATGCAGTTCAAGGAACTGTGTAATGAAAATTGTATAATCCGACGATTATCAAAATCTTATACACCATTGCTCAATGGTGTGCCTAAAGAAGGAACAAAAGTTGTTGGATATGATGTGATCCATGATGGTACAACTATTTTAACTTTTTTTTTTGAAAAGATGAGTTATTTATGGTTGTCTGCATATTGAATAAAGTTATTCATAGTTGATTAAGTCAACTCCATCTGGAATCTAGATAGTTGAAGACCTGATCTTTAATTAATCTTGGTATCTGTAGACTAACAACTTACATACATGATTCTACGAGTCAGTATGAAAAGTAGGGTCTAAAGGGTTTATAAAATGTATTTTCTAAGATACTATGCTAAATCCAAGGGGTACAAATTAATCAGAGATCAAGGAGTTCAGAGTATGACATGAGATAAAATTACTTGTCAATTTTTCTGAAAAAGTTTTCCTAGTAAGAGAAGTATTCAAAATACTATACTGTTTTCAGATTGAAATAATCACCCTATATCAGATCAAAGTGGGAGTGATTTACTTAATGTTGTGATATTTGATAAAAGTTTACCCATTAAGATTAGATGGATCTTGATGAGAGTAATTATTTATATCACAAAGATTCAATCTTGAAAAATACTCTAGGAAACATGTGTCGAGAGATATCATGATATTGAGGGACATACCTTCTTTATTTTTTTCAGAAATTAGATCAGTCTTTAGTGAATGAGGATGAACTTACAGTTAACTGTTGATGATACACTTGAACTGTGATTTACACGATGTCAAATAAATAAAATGACATACGCTTCCATCCTGGGAAGTTAAAACATCGTGACATGTGTTTCATACCACATGTGCTAAGTTGACCATAAGGAAATGAGAAAGATATCCCTATTTTCTCATTGTATGAAGCCTTGAGGTTTTGATAAGCCTCTTAAAAGTACCCTTAGGACTTTCTACTTGATTTCTAAGTCTTCACTTTAGTGTTGCTACTTTAGCATGCTACCAATAGTTATGATTAATACAGCAATGCGGTACATGTCTAAGAAAGCAGCTATAGTGGGAGTCTGTAGACATTTTGTGTGAAAGGAAGGACATCTTTATTAACACGTTCTATTGTGTTCATTGACCGGTCAATCGAGTTGAGAACTTGATTATGAATACATGGATTTGATAAAAAGTTGAATATGCTCTAATAGTTTCACGGGATTGAAAGAGATATGTCAACTTGTGTTAACTGAAAGAGTTCTGGGGTATAACGAGTTTTGAATTCTTCATATAAAATGGTTGAGTTGCTATATATCATTAACACGTTATATAGCATGAAAAACTCATATTCTTGAGGGTCACACAATTTATTTATCTGTATGAAAATGTATTATGTGATAGTGTAAAGATGTGAAGTAAGTGAGTGTAAGGTTCAAACTTCATGTGTGAGTGGGAGATGAAAGTAAATAAATAATAAATATTATTTATTTATTTATATATAAATCCACACATGAGTGGATAAAGTTTGAAAAAGAAAGTTGGTTAACTTTTGGAGAAAAGAAAGGGATTAAAAAGAGATTCTTTTCTCTCATTCAAAAAACGTGAATTCTCTTTAGCGTTTCGTACGCTTTCACAGAAAAAGAAAACTGAGAAAAGAGAAAACAAGTTTCTCTTCTCATATGCATCACATACATACTCAAATCAGAAAGACATTTAATAATGTGAATTAATGAAAGCAATCCGTGAATCAATTCTCGTGGTTGCGTTTCGGACTAAGAGAATCCAGTCGTACGTGGAATTCAACCGGGTTCTATTTCTTCTGCTGCTAATCTGGATTAGAGGTTAGTGAGTTTCTAACTCCCGTATTCCAACAGTTACAATTCCTATTAAATGGCATAATGTGTTAGGCTTGCAACTTAGAGTTTTTTTACTATTTTATTAAAAATTCTTTTATCGATTTTTGTTTAATGGTGGCCTATTGTATTTGGTAGTTCAACCGTGTAATTTATGTCGTTCTGTTTTTTATTATATGAGTATGCAACTTGTTATAATGGATTCTATTGATAGTACAGGGAATACACATGTTGCCATGATAGAGATGATTCTACTTCGTTAAATATTTATTCGAGTATCTGTGTTTTAATAAAGTTGTGTTTAGTGGGCATATTCTGTTTCAAGATTCAAATCGAGCTGCCCTGAGAATTTATTTGTTGATCTTAATTATACCGTGATAATCACCTTCCATTCAAAAGTCAGGTATATAAAGTTTTCTTTTTTAATACATTTATCTGGATGTTGTAATATTTATGCCCCTTTTGCATATTAGAGCATCCACAATCATTCATAGAGAACTTTAAACATTGGATGAATGAATATTGATGTTTAAAATAATTGTGGGTCACTTTTAAATTGGAAAGAGAGTGTCGTCTGACTCATCCATCCAAATATATGGATATGAGAGAGAAAATACTTTTGGAAAAAAATAGGTAGAAGAGAGATGATGTTGGGGCCAACAAAAAGTAAATGAATAGATGAATAATTGATAAATTTGTGGATGACAGGGTTATCTGCCAACTCTGGTTTAACACATTCTGGGCTTCATTCTATTTGATTGTAGACAGCTTCGTCGATTTTTCTCTTAATCGGACTTGTTTTCCTTTTGCCTTTATCGTCTTTTTCTCTCCCTTTATTCTCTAATGCTTTGTGTTGCTCTCTTTTTCCCTTTTCGTGATATTTGATTTATATTATGTTTTCTCTTTTGGTGATATTTAATTTAGATTAGTTAATATATACACAGAGTGGGCTTCTTCAATTTCTTTTGATTAGCGATTTTTTTTGTACTTTATTAATGTCAAATTCGAGCGTTTTAGGGGATTAATATACAGAGTCACTTCCTTCAATTTCTTGTAATTGCCATAGGTTATGCTTGGCCTTGCATATCAAAATCAAGAGCATTAATAGCTCTGTTACCTGCCGTTTGATTTGAAGTTTTAATATTGTTATGTTGTATTGCATTGGATGTTATTATCTTTTGGTAGCATACCAACGAAAAGGAAAAGGAGAGACCATGCATAGCAGGCGAAACAAAATATCAAGGTTGTCGAAAAAGATAAGATTAAATTAATCTCGGGAGTTAAGTCAAAATAACATATTCAAAATTACAGTCATTACTAGCTAGCTTAAAAGTGTTGATAAGAACTGACTGAATATCATAATATAGAACACATGAAGCCGAGCTAAGTAGAAAGAAAGTACACATGATGCCTAAGTAGAAAGACAATCTAAAGTAGTATTGAACAACTTATATACTCCAATCAAGCTGGCTGGTGAGCTACTAAGAAGTGCTTGAGGCTCCACAATAAGCTGCATGTCAACATCTGTAACATACATTTTCATCAGATAATTAAAATGTGTTTACTAAAAAAAAAAAAAAAAAAGAAAAAAAGAAACTAGACATAACATAATGTGTAATAAAATTTTAAATATTTGATGTCATCAACAAAATCTATTTGCTTGTCGTTGATTTCAACGATACAATGTAATAAAATTGAATTCTATCATACTAATTGCCTGTGACTTTTCACGAGTTTAATACACTTTTGGTTTCATGGGACACACATTCACAATTTTGGTCTCAATACTCACCACTTTGGTCTCAAATCCATTATTTTTTTACAGTTTTGGTCCAGCGTCTGAAAAATCCGTGAGTTTTAGATGGAAATCTGCGCGTCCGCACACGCGCCCGTTAGTCATTATTTTTTAATTAAATTTTTTTAATTAATTATTAACAAAAACACAATTTCCCCCCAATCTCCGGAACTCTTCCCCCGCTCCCAAAAATCGCCCCTGAAGAAGATACAATAACGTCGTCGCCTGCATTCAACTTTGCCATGCTACCGCCGCCTTCGTTCATCTTTGCCGCGCTGTAGCCTACATTCATCTTTGTCGCGCCGCCGCACTCGTCGTTGTGTGCTCCCACACCGTCGTCGCCCTCGTCGTTATGATATGGAGCATGGTGTAGACTATCACTATTATGCATAAAATGTGACACTGTGTAAAAATCAAGCCATTTTTTAACAGTGATATTTTGTTGTGGGAAGCATATTTGCAGTTTACAGTGCACCAATTATGCTAATTGCAGTTCTTGCAAGTGGCTATATGTATCTATCTGGGAAATAGGAGATTCAGGGGTATGTAAGAAAATTTCATCTGTTTAAATTTTTGATCATTTAATGTATGAAAGTTTGAATGAATTTTTTGCAAACAGGAATCATATATACAAGAAACTGTTCGCCACCGTTCGCGGCAAAAACCGATCCCCGCAAAAAGGAGCCAAAAAGTACCCTATTTCCCTCCAGAAAATTAAAAATTTGAGAAAAATGGAGTATTAAATCGTTTGAGACCAAAACTGCAATGTTTTTTCCCTCCAAAAATCAACCCACACTCTCCTATTGATTTTTAAAGTTGTGGGACCAAAACTGCAATGGAAACTAACGGAAAACATAACGGCAGGACCAAAAAGTAAAAAAAAAAGGTTTTGGGACTAAAGTGGTGAGTATTGGGACCAAAATCGTGAGTGTCCGTGACCCATAGAACAAAAAGTGTATTAAACTTCGACTTTTCACTGACCAAATAAACAATTGGTGTTAAAGAGTCGTCACCATATAGATATGATTTAAAGTTGTCGAGCTCATATTATAAAGCTAAAAAATGTGTGAGAACAAAGAAATCATGCAAAAGAAACATATGGAACAGGAGATTAAAAGGATGTACATGTTAAACCGATTGTAGCATGCTTCCTCCAGCAGGCGAAACGAGGCTCTCGACAAAAGCACCACCATCCATATACTTAGACGGAACTCCGTCAACAAGCATGTCCCTAGACCAGGGGCGGATCTAGGATTTCAAATTTGGGGGTACGATAAAATAATTACGATAAAATATTATTACTCCAATATATATAGTTTCGCAACTCGGTGTATACTATATAAAAAAATTACATAGCCTTGATATAAAATTAAAATTATAATTAAATGTGTTGAGTCTTCATTTGTTTTCGAAGTGGCCTATGACAGCATCATCGAAAAAATTTGTAAAAACACATCATTTTAAATAAATGTAATCAAACAATTCTGAAATTACAACTAAGAATAAACCATGTTACTTTTCCGTAGACAAATAACCAAATAAATTTACCTATGACAAATAATTCTCAGGCAATTTACTTTTTCGTAGACAATTATATTAGTAATTTAAAAATGACCTACAAATAAATTTAGGGAAAATTGTGTCAAACTCTCTTGTGGTTTGAAAAATCAGCGTCAAACCCCCCTGTGCTTTAGAAGTTTTGTGAAACCCCCTTGTGGTTTCATAAATATGGTGCGAAACCCCCATTTTTGTTGATATAATAGAAAGTGTATTACACGCTCGTTTTTTTTCACTTTTTTTGTTGAAAAATGACATAATTACCCTACATTGACTATATTTAAGTGGGATTTGACTACAAGCCTTCATATTTTTACAATTTAAAGTTTTTATATAATTATTTAATTGTAAAAATATGAAGACTTGATACCAAAATCCCCTTTAATATAGTTAATTTAAGGTAATTCTGTTATTTTCCAACAAAAAAGTGAAAAATAACACTAAAAAACCAATTTGTAATACACTTTTCATTATCTCAACAAAAATATGGGTTTCATGCCATATTAAAAAACCACAAGGGAGTTTCACGCCATATTTATAAAACCACAAGATTTTTTTACACAATTTTTAAAGCATAGGGGGGTTTGACACCAATTTTGCAAACCATAAGGGGGTTTGACGTAATTTACCCAATAAATTTACCTATAAATTATATTTTCGTAGGCAAATTTACCTATGAATAAAAATGTCTATATAACTGGAAAATTTTGTAGTCAAATTGTTGATAATAAAACTATTTAAAATGGAAATTATTTTCCTTGAAAATTTCATAGGTATATTAAAAAAAAAAAATTATAGGCAACTCACTATTTTCTTATAATCATAAGATAACATAGGAAAGAAGAAAAATTGAAAATATAAAAGTTGGAATTGGAACAATGAAGATAGAGATGTGAATGTTATTTAACTCTTTATGACTTCATCTCTTTTCACTAGCTAAGGTTACTCCTACAAATTTATTGGGTACAATTCTTTTTAGACCATGTATATTAAGGGTAATTTTTCAAGTTGGGGATGCACTTGTACCCCTTTGTTCTTTAGTGCATCCGTTCTCTCTTTCAAATTGTAAACAAGTAAATTTTCATCTTCAGTTAGCAACACAATTTCCTCATCACCAATAAAACACAAAGGCTTTATTGCCTCGATTTTGACCTTCACACCATACTCTTTCATTATCCAAATATCCGACCGGATATTGCTTTGATTATCAATCATACAGAGACAACCCCCCAAAACCGCAAGCCTCCCAAATACAAAATTCATGTAATCTAGATCACTAGGTGGGGGAATTTCACGAAACACCTCGTCCGCCAAATCGAAAGCAGCGATCATAGACGGCAAACCCGATTCGTGCTTACAAAGTTTCCAATGGATAGCCACATTGGCAAAAGCACAGGGACTCCATTCGTTTGGAGGCGTTGCTGTGCGATGCGCGCGCCGTGGCGGTCAGGCAATGCGACGGCTTTGGGATTGACCCGAGTTTTTTGCAGATGATGAATTGAAGTGGCTGAGGAAGAAACACGACCTTCCAAAGCGGCGATTCAAAGATGCTGATCAAAATTAATTTAATTAATTGAATCGGTCAAATTATTCCCATCTTTCTCGTAATCACCAGTTGTCGTGGTGGACGTGAATTGAAAGGGTCAGCAATTGTAGTGTGGGCATTTGGGCCAAATTACATTAATTGCATGACTTGGGCCTTTAATTATTGAAATGAGAATAATTAATATTGGTTGGGCCATTGAGGCCTGAATGTGTTCGGCCTGATTGTTGGTTCTTGAGCTGACAACACAAAATTGATGGTTGCACCTCTTGGGTAGCGATGGCACCTCTGTTCGTGAATTCTAGTTCGCGGGCAATATCAATTAATTTGATATAGCAATATGATATGGTGCACCCTTCTTCCTTCTTGAATGGACGCAGTGTCCATGTTCAAAGAACTAATGAGAATTGAGAAAAAAGGGGTAACGAAAACGTTTTTGTGACGACCTCTCCTTTTTCCAATCAAAGTTAATGGGCCATTGAATTATTTGGGCTGAAGGCCATATCAAATTCATTGTGCCATTTATTGTTTTTCTAAAGAAGCAGAATGACTTGGTAATTTTCTGGAATACATTCCTTGTTGGAACAAACCAATGCCATCGGTAATGGTACATTGTGTCTGTCAAGCTGATATAGGTAGAGCTTCGAGCAGTATGTATAACGGAAAGTCGAGACATATTCGTCATCGACATAACTCCGTTAGATATTTGATCTCAACTGGAGTTATAATTATTGACTTTGTAAGGTCAAAAGATAACATAGCGGATCCGCTCACGAAGAGCATATGCCGGGATCAAATGAAAGCTGATAGAGGGAATGAGTCTGAAATCCACAAAGAAAACTGAAACAGTGGAAACTCAACCATGATGACTGGAGATCCCAAGAACTTGGTTCAAAAGGGAAAACTAAACTGTGAATGTTAGTTGTACAACACTTGAAAATCATGACTATTCCTGACAGCACTGAGTCAAGTGTTGTGAACTCGTAAGATGTGGTAAAGGTTAAGTCTTTGACTTTTAATGATTCCTAAAGGTCCAGAAGGAACTGAGTATGACGGGATACTCGAAAGGAGATCACCTATGTAAATGAGAAGTGAGGGCCGCTTCGACCAAACATTTATGAAACACAAAAGGGCGTCCATGGCCAAAACGGTCAAAAACATGAGAACGAATCGGAGTCGAGACTGACTTGTGTCTGCACTGCCTGTAAGGTATACACGAAGGTGGATTGGTTCAAGGCATCGTGTCCACTAAGCCGCCGGTGTACCTGACAGTGCTGGGCTACGGAAAGTTCAAAGCCACAAACTACTTCTTCGGAAGCAACGAAGTCTCAAATGAGCTGAACGATGTGTTTGCATCATTATATATTTAATTTTCACTCATGTGGGGGATTGTTGGAGAAATTAATGATGAGACCCGGTCAATGGTCATTCAGATTTGAATTTGAACTTATCTGCGTGGTTCATTGAATCTGGACGTTTTGTTGTTAGTGGGCCTTAACTTATTTCTCCACGTCTTCTGAGTGAGAATTCTTATATATAAGTTGGTTTTTCATTATTTTAAAAAATAATTTTAAAAAACACGCGTAAACTTTTTGCGTAGAGTTTTGAGAAAACATCTGCATATTTTTTAAGGATTTCGTTCTGCTCGTACTCCAGTTGAGTTCGCTGAAACTTTCTTTTCAGTGGTGCTACTGAAATTAAAGTGTGAAATCGTTTTACCTTTTGGGGCATTTACGCACGATCCTGTGAGCACTATCCAGGACGTAATTTGTCTTGCGGTGAAAAGGATTTTCCTTGACTCAGTTTCCTGTGTGTTTTTATTGATTGCTTTTTCATTGCAGTGATCTATTTCAACAGCGATCATAGACGGCAAACCCGATTCGTGCTTACAAAGTTTCCAATGGATAGCCCCATTCGCAAAAGCCCCGGGAGTACTGAAAGGAAGAGAGTGGTTATAAGTAGAACAATCACCCTTTTCCAAACACCCCTTTTAACGGAATACACGTCCACAAATATGTCTGGAATAATTTCCGATTCGTCTACGTCGTCCGTCTCATAATAAGAAAGTGCGACAACCTTATAATCGCTTGTAAGTCTATCGTAGCCGAAACCATGTAAGCTGATTCCGTCAAAGCAAGAGGCGAGTCGGGTATTTTTACCTGCTCTAGCGTTATCGGATTCACCAGAAACTTGTTGTATTCCTCGTCTACTAATAAAACAATACCGTCGCAACAACCCTCAACCTCAAATATATTATTTGGCAAATCGAGATTTCTGGAAGAGACAGCAGCACCGTCAAAAATATTATTGATAGAATGGATGGATCCAGATTCAGTTACGAGAATGAGATTCTGTTTGTGGGGTTTTTGAGTGAAGTGTGATTTCAAAAAGTCAGGGGTTGAGAGAAGAGTGCGCCATGGTTTTGCTAAGCATCTGCACCTGCCTACTCATTTTGGGGGGAGGCGTCAGAAAATGTCGACCAAAATTTCTTGGGGAAGGTCCGAGATGCCACCCATTTCTCTTCTATTGACAAAGGACAAGTTAGGGCTGTGTGTGTATGATGTATATAAATTAAAGGCCAAACTTTATTTTTTCTTTAATTAACACCTGTATACGGACATCATTGTCCATTAATTACGATTTTGAAATTGGGCAAAAATTTTTATGTATATTTTCAATTAAATCGTTTTGACAATATAAGCATCAATATATACTCCGTAAATAAGTATGTATCATAGAGTAATATTTCTGTGAACGTACCATGACTTTTGTGAAATATGTATGCCTTGTAACGATTACCTTTAAATTTCCTTCCCCTGATGAGAAGAGTACGTAATCAATTAAATGCAATAACCAATTTGATTCTACTAATTATTTTAGATACAATTAATTTATTTTTAAGTTTTTTTATTAAGCACACATACTAAAATTTAAGATTTTTAGCTTTTTAATATATATTTGTTAAAATAATAATTTTTATAATTATAAAAATAATATTATTATTGTGTTTATTATAATAATATATAATTTTAGTAAATATATATATGTATATTAATATATTTTTAATTATATTGTTGAAAGTATGAGTTAATAATAACGTTATATATATTTTTAATATTTCTATTATTAATAATATATTGTTAAATAATAATATTTTTATTTTATTTTCATTAAAATATTATTAAGAATTCGCTTTACTTTACATTTTTCGAGATATAGTATTATTATTAAAAAAATTACATCATTTATGGCTAAGTTTTGTATGCACCCGGGTGCACCGTGCACTCATAGTGCATTTTAGAAGCATGCAACTTGTTATGCTGAAAAGTGCGACTTATTTACACAGAAAAGTGCAACTATTAATATGGGAACATAGTTGCATGCTTCTGTTTGAAATAGTTGCACGTTTTTATTTTGTATAGTTGCATGCTTCTAAAATGCACTATGAATGCACGGTACACCCGGGTGCACATGAGACCAACTCATCATTTATATATTTTAATATTATTATATTTAATATGATTATTATTATTATTGGAGTTGGTTATTATTTTTATTTTATTAAATAAATTTTTTAACAAAATAATATTATTATTAAATTATTATTGTTGTTGTTGGGTAGAAGATAATATTATGAAATGAATGATAATATTTTTTGTGGAAAAACATTTAATTCCTCAAAATGTGGAATACATAAACCCATGGGTTATGTAAGGAATCACAATACCTTTATTTTTAGGAATGACCATTCCTAATGGAATTATGATTCCTTCCAAAAATACATACCAATCAATGTATTTGGAATAGATTAAGGAATGATCATTCCATTCTCTATCTATTCCAACATACCAATCACATCCTAAGTGTCGTATCATCCATGATGATGTTGCACTAATAATACATTTTAGAAACATGTTACTTGTTATAGTGAAAGATGTAATTTGTTTACACTGAACCGTTCAACTATTTATCCATATTAATAGTTGCAGCTCAATGTAAACAAGTTGCATGGTTCTAAAATGCACTATGAGTGCATGTTAAACCTGAATGCACATGAGACCCACTCAATGTCGAAAGACCAAAATCCCATTAATTATGGTTAAAACTCTTAACATATATTTGCATGCATAATCTTTGATACGCAGAGCAAATTGACACTATTGTTATTTGAGATTCGACGACTAAATTAAAATTTAAATCAATATAAAAATGAAAGCCAGTAATTTCAAGCATTCAAGATTGCTCAATTTAGGAAATTTCTCCAGCTCATTTTAGCTATATACACATAAACAAAGCCAGTAATTTCAATCACTCAAGATTGCTTAACCAAGTAATTAAAAGCTGTAAAATCTGTTTCCACCTTAGCATGAACAAAGTTAGGACAAAAGTAAAAGTAAAATATTCTGAGTAGATTTTCCTTGAATAATAGAAGAAAAAATATTTGCTACCAATAAATTAAGTCAGATATTATAATTAAATAAATTAAATTAAGAAATCACTCTAATAATTAAATTAGACAAATTCTTGAAACAGAAAGTCCAGATAGTATAGCAAATCACGGAATTGAAGGGCAGAATGGTGACTCTAAGATTAACTAAATTAAAAAAAAAAATCTCCTATTTTAGTTTGATTGGGGCCCACCGCCACATAGGCATTAGCCTACACTTGCAAAGTATACCCGCAAAGTCGGAATACTTAGTACATCACCAAAAATAACTAAAACCCTGTTCATAATTTTTTTGCCCTGTACATTAATTTTATTGGCCTTTTACCTTATTTTCTGTTCATGAAAAAAAAAATTGGGTATTAGACATGTGCATTGTTTTTATTAAACAAAAATGTTGTGTTTCACTCCTTTTCTTCAAATTTAGGATTTATTTAATTTTTAATGATTGTTTTTTTTTTTCTCTCAAATAAATTTCACATACATATACATGATAAAGTAAAAGATCTAACAATAAATTCTGCTATCCGAGAATTCCGCCTTGCCGGGTCAATGATCGTCTTGATCGGTGGGCGCCATCTGCGGACCGAGCTTCCTGGGCGGATTCTGCAGCTTGTGTGGCGTTTGCCCAATATTGGCTGGATCTTGCAACTTTCGGCTTCTGGGGTCTTGCCCCAAGTCGCTCTTCCTAGTCATCAGATGGCGGCCCACCGGCTTTGCGACTTTTACGCAAGTCAATTTTATTCATGTTACAACAATTGCCCCTCAAGTCGAGGTCTTGAGCTTTGCTTCTGGGCCTTGTCTTGAATAATAGTATCCCGACTACCAACTTCACGACCTAGGGTTCGACCTGGGTGCAAAGTCATCCTCGGGCAGGCGAATGATCTCCTCGATTACGCGAACCGATGCGATATGTCACTTTACAGTATAACCCCAACAAAAGGCTGTCGGGTCAGGATGATAGGAAATTGCGGTGGTTACCACGCGCGACTTTCTGTGTTATTCTTCTGGTAGGGGCCTGAGACTTATTTTATTTGCAATTCGACCCTTCCCCTTGCTTATAAATAGACGAGGGTTTCCCACTCGAAGGACTTTTACATCTTCGTTTCCTTCGAGTTCTTTCAAGAGTTTCAGCAACCAAGAGTTCAGGTAATTCTTCGATTCCCTTTTTCGAATTCTCTTCAATGGTTGCCGGTCCGTCTACGACTCCCATTGTCTCTCAACCTATGGTAGTGTCATCGTCTTTGGAAGATGATGTCCTACTGATCCATCGCCGTTGTCACCGTGGGCGAGTTCTAGTATCCACGGTTTCGGGGGAACATACTTACGGCGGGCCTTCTGTAAGTCCGGCATCCACAGCCGGTATCTCTGGTGGCATTCGGGAGGATGACGACAATGATGTGGAGCCCGATGATGCCTTCATGGCGGAGTTCGAGGACATCGTTCATCTGCCTTCGGTGGACGCCAGTTCGATTCGTATTGTCCCTTCGGAGGTGGACGAGGTCGCGAGACCTTCTGATTCGGCGCGTGATGTTGGGGCGTTTCAACGCCTTTTTTACTATGAGGCCTACTTGGCCCGGGGCCAGTACAAGTGACCTATTCGTGAGTTCCGCAAGTCGATTCTTTAGGCTTTCGCGGCTTTGGACAAGAAGTTCCGATCTTACTTGTCCGATCGGTACGTGCGTGGGCTCGGACGTCGGTATAAGGTGCCAAAGGACATTCATTTTTATGGGGCGATGGCTGACGAGAGTGCCGACCAGCCATCTCTTGGGATGATCGTGGTGAACGAGCACACCATGGAGGCCGGGATCCGCTCTCTTCTGCATTCGGCGATCTCCAATCTGCTCGCGGCCTGGAACCAGAGCCTTACACAGATTACTCTGAATGGATGGAGTTATATTATGTCCACCATGACTATGTTGGGGCAGGCCGGGCTCTATCGGATGCCGACTTTGGGCGAGCTGAACTATGTGATGCACCCTGTCCACCAGGAGGGTAGTTATAATGTCGTCCGACTTTGCAAAGGTTGGGAACTCATGAGTGGTATACCGAACAAGGTCGATGGTTAGCACCAGAGGTGGTGGTTCGTTGGCGGGGCCTGGGAGTACATAGACCCCGAGAGCCCACTGGCTATTCGTGTGCCGACGAACATCATAAGTCGTTTTTACTTTCCTTTGAATTTGTACTGATCTAATTCTTTTCTTATCTTGCAGCATACCTGCCCAAAGCCAATGACTTGTTCTGGGATTTTAACGCGGCTTTCATGGAAGTGCAAGACACCCTACGTAGCGTCCGAGACATTAAATTTCTCAGTTCCGAGCTCCAGAGATTTTGAGCCGGTTTGTATACATACCTCCGCCACCTGAAAATTCATGGTAAATCTCTCAACTCGCTTGCTCTTTATTGTGGCGACTTGCGACTTATGCCTATTTTCATGTTGGCAGTGGAGAGTTTCCCAGTCCACCGGCGATAAGCCTCTGCATTAGTCATGGCCACCCATAAGAAGTTGCTTCTTAGCTCGATGAAGCAGAGGTCGGATGTTTCGGCCCAACTCCCTCTGTTCGTACCGGTCCCTCCGCCGCTGATCAGGGAAAGAGGACTGTTGAGTCTTCCCCTCAAGTTACTGAGCGTGCCTGGAAGCGGGTGAGGGATGATGAAAGCCGGCCCAGGAGGTCGCCTCCTCGTGTGGCCCAAACTACAACCTCTTCCACCCTCGGAGGTCGTCGCCCCGAGGATAACTTGTGGGTTGGCTGGGATGAGGAGCGGGACGCCGAGTAAGTTACTAACTTTCATATATTTCTAAATTCTTTCTTCTAAGCCTTGTTTTTCATGACTTTTTTATTCCTTGCAGCTCGGAGATCACAGCAGCCAAGTTCTCTCCCAACGTACTTAATTTCTTGAGGTCGGGAGAATTTGGGGTGGAGGGGCTCCCTGATCAGTGGCCGAGCTACATGGCATGGGCCATGAAAAACATGCCTCGATGCTGGTCGACCGATGACCATGCTAGCACCCAGCGCCAAAAGGTCACTAGGAACCTCTATTCGGCCATGGTCCACGCCCAGCGATCCGCCTTGTACCTGGAGAGGGCATGCGGCCAATCGGAGAATGAGCTGCGCAAGCTGGAGGAGCAGCGCCGGCTATTCAGCGAGCAGGCCAAGTCGCTGCTCGCTACCTGCGAGGCCCAGAAGAAAGCGGAGTCCGCCCAATCTCGACTTGCTCAGAGGGTCTACGAGCTCGAGGGCTAGTTGAAGGTCGCATAGGATCACCTCGGGGAGAAGTTGGACAATTCAAAGGCAGTGGTTGATCGGGTCGAGCAGAAACTGGCCTCCCAGACCGCCGACTTCGTACGCCGGGAGGAGCCGAACACAAACTTCGCTAACTATATCTCCAGCATGGTTGGGGAGTTGGCCGACTTTGTCCGTGACAATCCTCCTGATCCCAATATTGAGTTGGAGATTAAGGATTTTGAATCGTTGGGTGTCGACTTGTCCTTCTTCCCCGACCAGGGGCAGATTATGTTCCCCGATCCTGGGGACTTGTTGGCTGGGACCTCCCGAGCGGTTCCCGTGATGCCGGTAGTCGAGGAAGGGTCGGCATCTCTTGAGGTCGGGGCCCAGCCAGGAGTTGAAGGCGGGTTGGGTGAGGACCCTGTTGGCGATGCTTATAGGAGGAGAACTTGGTGGATTTTTCTTATTTTCTTTCTTTTCATTCGGCCTTAGGCCATCTTTTGTAGTTAGACTTTGGGCTTTCCATGTAACGACCTTTCTGGCCCTTTCTTCATATTAATGAAACCCTTGTTTCTGCTTTTTTGAGTTGACTTGCTTTACTTTCCACGATTTTAAATTGTGTTATGTTCTTATCATCTTATTGTCATTGCGATTTAATTGGATTTGTTCTTGCCGTCTTATGTGAATGTGGCTTGCATGTGAACTTTTGCTTAGTCGTCTTATGAAATTTCAACGAGGTCATATCCCATGGGTTGTGACCTTATTGCTTATATGATGAAAGTCGTGCCTCGGGAGGTCGATGTTTCTTCAATCGACCTCCTCCGGTTTTGATCATGCAGGAATCTTGTAAAGAAAAATATACTTATTATTGCATTTGGCTAGGCTAGTAAGAAATGGCGACCTTCAACCTATTGATAGTATTTCTTCAGGTGGGTCGCATTTCAAGGGTACTGAGCCAGTGTGCCATCTGGATTTTCGAGCTCGTAGGCACCATTAGGTAGACATCTTGATATCTTCAAGGGCCTTCCCAATCTGAGCAGAAGGTCCCTTTTGGTACACTGAGTACCTTTTTTAGCACCATGTCTCCCTCCTTGAACTTTCTAAGTCGTACTTTAGAGTTATAGTACTTCTCCGATTGTTGTTTGTATCTTGCGTTTCTTAGATTGGCCTCTAATCTCCTTTCTTCAAGTAAATCTAGATTTCTGGCAAGGGCCTCGTCATTATGGTCATTCGCGACCTGCGACATCCGGAGACTTGGAATGTCGACTTCTGAAGGTATGACTGCTTCGGTCCCAAAGGGTAGGGAGTAAGGTGTCTCCCCAGTTAAGTTTCGACAAGTCGTTCTTGTTGGAAAATTAGGGGTGCCCGGATCTATTCGAGGTGAATTTAAATACATATTTAAATTAATTAATTAATTACTAACATGAATTAATCTTAAATCAATTCAACATGATAATTAATAAGCAAATAAACAACATGCGTACACATAATCCACATAAATCTTAAGCATGCGGAATCTAGGAGTTACGAGATTACATACCTCTTGTAGAGACAATAGTTGAGACGATGGATCTACCCAAAGTGCCTTCTCAAATATGTCCCAAACCCACGAATGTAATCAGGTGGGAGGATTGTCAACGAACGATTTTAATTTAAAGGAGAAAATAAAATTATTTGTCACCACATTTGTGAATTTCTAATATTTCCAACACATGGAATTGCATTGGGGATGAAAAATTCATCCCCTATTTATAGGACTAGGGGGGACGAAAATTTGGGCATTGAGAAATTTCCTTGCTTCTTCCTCAAGACACAATCTAGAATATATCCAATATATTATATTTCCCAAAATATCTCCCAACAAAATTTCCTCCTCCTTTCTTGTCCACTATTTTCGAAAATATCATTTAAAATAGGAAGAAATAAGATCTTTTTCCTTTCTTGAATTTATGGGATAAGCTTGTATCTCAAGAATACCTATTCCATAAGGTCTTTCCAATAAAATCAAGAAAAAATCTCTTCTCTCTCCTATTCATATTTTTCGAAAATAATTAGGAAAAATAGGCAAACTATTTTCTTCTCATTTTCATTAATTGGACTTTAATTTGGGCTATTTGAGGGGCCTTTAGGAGAATTAAGATTGGACCTCCAATGGGCTATGAAGCTTTAATATTTAGCCAAAATATTATTCAAGCCCATTAATATTAATTTACTCCACTATAAAATTAATATTGAACTATCCATCTTAACCCACATTACGACTTCACAATAATATGGCTCCCGGTCATTATTTCCCGCATTTAAAATTATCTTAGTCCATTAATTAATTAAGCCAAAAATGAGGACTTTATATTAATTAATATCTTTGTCCTTGGAGTAAAGACAACTCAACATTATTATCCATACCGGAAATAAATTTCCACTTGCAAGATTTGGTATGATAAAGATTCTGAGCCCACCAAGGGGACAAATCAAGCAAGCCGTACTTGCACGCGATTCTCCGTAATAAATTTTAGCAATGGTCATGTAATTAATAATATTGTCCAAGATACAAGGTATCGAATCACATTGATTCTCTTCCCATCATAAGTCAAAGCAATAGTTATTAATTTCACACGATCCTATTTAAGGGACGAAGATTAAGAAATAACGAACCACTGAGGTCTAATTCTTGTATATTCAGTACCGAAGAATTTATCATCCTGAAGGTCATTTTCAGCGCATTATAATGCACTAGTGTAATCTCTTGGTCAAGATAAGCCAATCTGAGCCTTACACTTCAACCTTTCATGATGGATTGTTCATTTCCATCTGGGTTGTGAATTTGTACTTTAGTCACGAGGAACCGTTAATTTGATCTTTCGTGATCTCGGTATCACCAAATTAACTACAACGTAACACGCATCTTCTTTATTTAACGGTATGCAAGAAATATTTATAACATTCATTCATATTTAATGCAACATGTGATAAATAATTTATTTCAGTAAAATAAATAAGAAATTCAGTTTGGTTATACAAAGTAAAAAGCTTACTTTTCAGTATAACCCCAACAATCTCCCACTTATACTCAAAGTCTGCTTTTAAGTATACTACAACATGTCTCGTGTTCTATGTGACATCTAATATCACCCTACACCTAACCTAATAATATTTCTCCCACTTATACTCAAAGCAGATTGACAACGCTCTTGACACCCATTCCTTCCACATGTCTCTCGAATGTACTCGAGGACCACTTTTGTGAATGGATCTCGCCAGGTTGTCTTCGGATTATTTATCTTTGCCACCTCCATGTCTCATCTCTTAACGATTTCTCGATAAGATGGTATTTTCTTTCTATGTTTCACGCTGGCCTTGTGGGCTCTTTGCCCCTAGAATTTGCAATCGCTTCCGGCATTATCACAAGAAACCGTGATTGTGATGGGTGTTGGGATTATATCGAATGTATGCTTTTTACTTTGTATAATCAAAACCTAATTTCGGACTTATTTATCTAAATAAATTGTTTATCATCGATGCTTTTAAATATCGTTAATGTTACATATATTTATCGCATAACTGTTCAATAAATAAACGTGTTACATTGTAGTTAATTTAGTGATACCGTATCACGTAAGATTAAATTAACAAATTCCTTGTAACTAAAAAGTACACCATTCACAACCTAGATGGAAATGAACAATCCATCGTGAAAGGTTGAAGTGTAAGGCTCTTGGATTGGCTTGTCTTGACCAAGAGATTACACTAGTGCATGACCGATGTAATCGAATAGGACCTACAAAAGGACAAATTCTTCAGAATCAACAAGGAAGAATTAGACCTCGATTGGTTCGTTATTTCTTAATCTTCGCTCCTTAAATAGGATCACGGTGGTTGATAACTATTGCTTTGATTTATCATAGGTAGAGAATCAATGAGATTCAATACTTTTTTATCCCCGGGCAAGATTATTGGTCACATGTGATTGCTAAGATTTAATACGGAGAATCGGTGCAAGCACGCTTTGTTCGACGGTTCTTGGGAGGATCATGTTTTATCATACCAAATCTTGCAAGTGGAACTAGTTTCCCAGATGGATAATAATGTTGAACCGCTCTTGACCATGGACAAAAAGATATTAATTAACGGAAAGCTATTTCAGTGGCTTGAATTAATTAATGGGCTAGATAATCTTAAACACGGAAAATAATAACCGGGAGCCATATTGACTGTAATATGAGTTAAGATGGATAGTGCAATATTAATTATGTAGTGGGATTAATTAATATTTATGGGCTTGAATAATATTGTGGCTCAATATTGATAATTCAAGATCCATTGGAAGGTCCAATCTTAATTCTCCTAAAGGCCCCCTAAGTAGCCCAACATATAGTCCAATAACTGAAAAAGGTGTTTAAAATAAAATAAATATTGTTGCTTATTTTTTCCTAATTTTCGAAAATTATGGATAAAAGGGGAGAAATATTTTCTTTGAATTTTGTTATGGAATGAGGATATGTATTCTTGGAATATAAGATTATCTCATTAAATTCAAGAAATCTCCCACTTGGTTATCCATAAAGCATATTTTCGAAATTTTGATAATTAAGGGAAAGAAAGATTTTCTTGATTTTCTTGAAAATATATTATGGAAGATATGTATTTCTTGAAATACAAGAATATATCATAAATTCAAGAATATCCAAATCTTGGATTCTTGCCCTATAATTTTCGAAATTAATCCATAACAAAGAGTAGGTGGGATTTTGTGGAATATTATAATTATGGAAAAAAGAATATAGGAGATATATTCAAGATTTCTTGGAGATCAAGAAAAGATTTTCCCACATTGTTTTTGCTCTAAAAATTTGACCACCTCTACTCTATAAATAGGTGATGATTATTTCATTCCCAAGTACAATTCCATGTCTTTGGAAAATTAGCAAATCCACAAAGGTGGTGCAACATAATTTATTTTCCTTTTTTGTTAATTGTTCGCAAGCGTCCTACCACCGGATAGTCGAGCAAGGATTAAGGGAATACTTGGGAAGTTCTTTTGGTGTGTCTAATAAACAAAGCCATTGCCGTCCCAAGAGGTACGTTCACGTAAACTCGTAGAATTCCGCATGCGTAGGATTTATGTGATTTAATTATATGCACGATTTGTTGTTAGATTATTATTTGAATTAATATAGGATTAATTCATGCTAGTAATAATTATGGGAATTAAATTTGTATTTAAATATTCATCCCGAATAGATCTGTGCAACTTATTCCCCAACAACTGGTATCAGAGCCACGGTTTCGGGCTCTGAATTTTTTAAATTGTAATTTAATTCGTTGTCATTAAATTTGAATTTGGATAGTAGAATTGCTAGATCTTTTTTTGCAGGTATCCAATTGTCATGGAATTTAATGTGTTTATTTATGTATGCATATAAATTGTGGTTTTTAATTCGATTCGTTCGGATTCGTTTTCCCTCGTGAGAAAATCCACGAGTAGATTAGGATTTGTTTGATTTGATCAATGTAATAGACTAGTCTAGATCTAGGTTTATTTATTTTTTGTAAATAAATTGTAACCGGATCGAAACGGAGGCGAGATTTAAGAATTAAAGGATAAAATCCGAATCGGGAGGCGGGGCGGCGGCCGCGCGAAATGTGCTAAGGGAGGCACGCACGTGACGCGACGATGCAGCACGCACGGGCGCAGGCGAGGCTAAGGCCGAGGGCGAAGGCTGCAGGATCGTCATACAAGACAGTGGCGGGCGATAGCGAAGGCTGGGTACGCAAGACGCTCGCCGAAGCCGCTGCTGAAGCCGCTGAGAACGACGCGGGCGACGCCGCCGAGGTCGCTGAGTACATACCGGTGATAGCTGCGCTAAGGTGCACGGGCGCGTTGTTTCGCCAAGGGGCCGCCGATAAGTGGGCGTGTATCCCGCCGCGAAGCACGGCCGCGTGGGCGTCGGGAGACGGAGTTCTTTCGAGACGACGAGGGGGAGAAATTCAAGACTTCTTTCAAAAATCAAGCCAAGAAAAAATCAAACCATGACAACCGATAATTTGCGCCATTATGTTTATTTTTCCGCTTTTGTTTGATTTATTATTGTGCTATCTTTATGCTTTATTTAATTTGTTTAAATGTGTTTGCATGAGAGTTGCCCAATGAAAAAATCTCACCGTAAAAAAAAAAAAAAATTACTAAGTATGTTTAAATAATTAATTGACAATTTTATTAGGATAATAGAATTGAACTAATTTTGACCTCCATGATTTATTTATTTGTGAATTCTTTTGGAGAAATTCCCCCCACGGGACGGTCAAAAGTTAGCTTTCACATGAATGAATTCCAAATGGATGATTGTGGATTATTACTAGTGGTGACGATGACCTCCCCACGAGGCTCGCTCAAAGCGTAAATAATAATCCTCGTATTTAATCATGGTTATTACTTAGGTATAAAATTGATATGCATATACTTCCCTCAAGTCCCCCGGTCAATTTTATATTGGTGGTGGGGAGCCAACTATTAACTGGATATTAAAGGTTTGTAATCGTTTTGTTTGTAAATCTGCTTGAATGTGTTTAAATAATGACCCACCCCACGTGGCTTATTTAAACTGTTTTGAGATGTTGGCTGATGCATGTTCATATTTTTTTGAGATTTTAATATGATGCATGTGATCGAACCTTGTGATATATTTGTGCTTATGCATATTATTGTTTATTTCAGTTCAACATGTCACAACCCTTTAATCCACTGTTCAATATACTTAAAGACAATTTGCTTACTGGTGAAAACTTTGTTGATTGGAATCGTAAACTTACTATTGTCCTCACTGCACAAAGCCATAACTGGGTTCTCACTACACCTAAACCAGAAAAGCCAAAAGATGAGTCAACTAAAACGGTTAAGAAAGAGTATGCTGACTGGGAGCGTTCCAACGAAGTGGCAAAGTGTACCATCTTGGGTTCTATGTCAGATGTGTTGCAACACCAACACCAGAACGTTGAGACCGCTGCAGACATCATGACTAGTCTTAAAGCGATGTTTCAACATCAGAACCGTGTTGCTCGTCAGATCACCATGAGGGACTTGCTCTCTACGAGAATGGTGGAGGGAACGCCCGTAAGGGAGCACGTTCTCCAGATGATGGCTCACCTTAATAAACTTGAGGTACTTGGCACTGAATACGACATCGAGACCCAAATCGATTTCGTGCTCCACTCTATGCCAAAAAGTTTTGAACAGTTCAGGTTGAACTACCAGATGAATAATCAGAAGTTCTCGATGCCTAATTTGTTGCAAGCTTTAGTCTCGGTGGAGGCGATATTGGGGCAAAAGAGCCAAGCCTTGGTGGAAAATGGACCTTCTTCTTCTTCTAGGCCAAGGGGTGGTAAGAACAAGAAAAAGGACAAAAGCCACAAGCAAGTGAACTCAAGCGTTGCCAATGGCAAGAAAAGGTGAAGGGAGGTAAAAGAGTGAACAAGCCAGCTAAGGGGAAGTGCTTTAACTGCGGTGAAAAAGGACATTGGAGGTCAGCCTATTCCAAACCCAAAAGGAATGGAAAGAAAGGTAATTCTCACGCACTAGTTGTTGTTGTTTAGCAGCGTATGCCTCCCATTTATGGGTAGTGGATACGGGATCCACTGATCATGTTTGTTTCACTTTACAGGGGTTCGAGCGGACCCGACAACTTAGTGAGAGTGAGATCCTCATCACACTGGGCGATGCTACGAGAGTGGCAGTTTAAGCAGTGGGAGAAGTGTACCTGTCTTTTGAAGACAGAGTTTTAATTTTAAGAGATGTTCTTTACGTTCCGAATTTTAGAAATAATTTAATTTCAGTTTCTAAACTTTTTCTTGATGGATATTCGGTTACTTTTAATAAAGTTGTTACCATTTCTATTTTTGATAAATTTATCTGTCGTGGAACGTTATCGAATAATCTCTATACAATTAACTGTGCACACCACTCACGAAATGCATCCTATAACACATCAACTTTTTCCGATAAAAGAAAACGTTCATCAGACGTGAACGAGACACTTCTATGGCATCTAAGATTGGGTCATATAAATCCAAAGAGGATCCAAAGGTTGGTGAAAGACGGTTCACTGGAGCTTCTCCAAGTTGAACCAATTCCAACCTACGAATCATGTTTGGAGGGTAAAATGACCAAGAGGGCATTTGGAGCCAAGGGGAATAGAGCCAAATAAGTGTTAGAGATCGTTCACACAGATGTATGTGGTCCAATGTCAACCAAAGCAAGAGGAGGTTATGAGTATTTTATCACTTTCATTGATGATTATTTAAGGTACGGTTATATTTTCCTTATGAAGCATAAATCTGAGACCTTTGAGAAATTCAAAGAATTTAAGGCTCAAGCAGAGAATCATAGGGAAAAACGTATCAAGTCTCTACGATCCGATCGTGGAGGCAAATACCCCAGCGATGAGTTTTTGAACTACTTATTCGATGAAGGGATTGCATCCCGCCTTAATCAAGACCGGAACCCCTCAACAAAACGGGGTTGCAGAGCGAAGAAACCGAACTCTTTTGGAAATGGTTAGATCTATGATGAGTTATGCGGATCTTCCCAAGTCGCTTACGGGGTCATGTTTGGAAACAACAAACCTACATTCTCGAACTTGGTGCCATCCAAATCTGGTTCACAAAACTCCCAAAGAATTGTGGACCCGGCGCAAGCCCAAGATGAGACACATGAAGATTTGGGGTGTCCGCCCACGTGTTGGACAAGGAAGCCAAAAAATCGATCCTCGATCGTAATTAAGGCTGTTTGTGGGATACCCCGAGGAACAAAAGGGTGTATGTTCTATGGTCCTCAAGATCAAAAGGTGGTAATAAGCACCCACTTTAGATTTTGGAAGAAGACTATATGAACGAAAAGAAGACCTGTATGAGATTACCTTAAATAAGCTAAGGGGGCTAACCTCAATGCCAACTGTACAAGATGATATACCAAACGACAAACTTACACAACCGGAGCCTCGTCGTAGTGGGAGGGTTGTGAAATAACCCGAGAGATTCATGGGAATAGGAGAGTCCTTGGACTTGATTCCTGACAAGATTTAATCGCACTCCATGGACATATGACGAGGAAATCCAAGACAAGGATGCAGATTCTTGGCAAACAACAATGAAAAGTTTAAATGGGTTCTATGTATCATAACAGAGTGTGGGAGCTAGTCGAACCACTTAATGGGGTCAAACCCATTGGTTGCAAGTGGGTGTATAAGAGAAAAAGAGGACCGGACGGGAAGGTGGAAACCTTTAAAGCAAGACTCGTGGCGAAAGGTTATACTCAGAAAGAAGGGATCGATTATGAGAAAACTTTTTTGCCCGTAGCCATGCTTAAGTCCATCCGAATTCTCTTATCGATTGCTGCGCATCTCGACTTTAAAATATGGCCAATGGATGTCAAGACAGCTTTCCTTAATGGAAGTCTTGATGAAGAGATCTATATGCAACAACCCCAAGGCTTCATTGAAAAAGGTCAAGAACATCTAGTTTGTAAGCTCATGAAGTCCATTTACGGACTCAAACAAGCATCCAGAGCTTGGAACCAATGTTTTGATCATGTTATAAAATCTTATGGGTTCGATCAAAATGAGTTCGAAAGTTGTGTGTTCAAAAAGTGTGTCGGAACTGCATTGGTATTCTTAGTACTATACGTAGACGACATTCTGATCATCGGGAACGATGTAAAGGTGATATCAGATGTAAGGGCATGGCTTTCAAAACAGTTTGATATGAAGGACTTAGGAAGCCGACACATCCTTGGGATCAAGATCACCGAGATCGCAAGAAAAAGATGATAGGCTTGGCGCAAGCTTCATACATGTAGACACTATCTTGAAACGATTCAAAGATGCGTAATTCCAAGAAAGGCTTCGACCTTTCGCATACATGGAATCCATCTATCCAAGAAAATGTACCCTAAGACCTAAAAAAGGAGATAGATGACATGAGAGGCTTTCCTTATGCTTCTACCGTCGAAAGTCTTATGTATGCAATGTCAGTATGTCTGAGACCGGATATCCGCTTTGCCGCTGGCATGGTGGCAAGATATCAAAGTAACTTGGGAAAGAACATTTGACTACAGCTTAAAAAAATATTCCCAAGTATCCGAAAAGAACTCCTGGATAGAATGTTAATTTATCACCGAGATAGTCCAATCCCATCTGGCTACACGGATTTCGGATTTCCAATCCATATAGACTCGGAAAATCTACCTTCTAGTAGTGTGTTTTGCATGGGGGAGGAGCCGTGACATGGAGAAGCGCCGGCGTAAATGCGTCGCAGATTCTAACCATGGAAGCCGAATATGTAGGCTTGGCGAGACAAATGAAAGAAGCGGTTTGGCTCAAGAACTTCCTAGTGGACTTGAATGTAGTTCTAATTTGCCCAAAAAGAATCACATTTTATTGTGACAATGCCGGAGAAGTTGCAAATTCAAGGGCACCAAGAGCCCACAAGGCCAGCAAACACATTAAAAGGAAATACCATCTTATACGAGATATCGTTAAGAGAGGAGATATAGATGTGGCAAAGATAGCGTCTGAAGACAACCTAGCAGATCCATTCACAGTGGGGTCCTCCAATACATTCGAGAGACATGTGGAAGGAATGAGTGTCAAGACCTTTGCAAATCTACTTTGAGTATAAGTGGGAGAAATTATTAGGTTTGTGTAGGTGACATTAGATGTCACGGATTAGGAACTACACGAGACATGTTGTAGTATACTTAAAAGCAGACTTTGAGTATAAGTGGGAGATTATTGGGATTATACTGGAAAGTATGCTTTTACTTTGTATAATCAAAACTAAATTTCGGACTTATTTACTGAAATAAATTATTTATCACTGATGCTTTAAATATCATCGAATGTTACATATATTTACTGCATAACTGTTCAATAAATCGTACGTGTTACATTGTAGTTAATTTAGTGATACCAGATCATAGAAGATTAAATTAACAGTCCCTTGTAACTAAAAGTACACCATTCACGACCTAGATGGAAATGAACAATCCATCGTGAAAGTTTGAAGTGTAAGGCTCGGATTGGCTTGTCTTGACCAAGAGATTACACTAGTGCATGACTGATGCACTGAATAGGACCTACAGGAGGACAAATTCTTCAGAACAGAACAAGGAAGAATTAGACTTTAGTGGTTCGTTATTTCTTAATATTCGTTCCTTAAATAGGATCAAGTGTGGTTGATAACTATTGCTTTGACTTATCATGGGTAGAGAATCAACGAGATTCAATACTTTTTATCTTGGGCAATATTATTGGTCACATGTGATTGCTAAGATTTAATACGGAGAATCGTGTGCAAGTACACTTGTTCTATTTGCCCCCTTGGGAGGTTCATAAGCTTTATCATAAAAAATCTTGCAAGTGGAACTAATTTCCGGTATGGATAATAATGTTGAACCGTTCCTTGACCAAGGACAAAAGATATTAATTTACGGAAATCTGTTTCAGTGGCTTGAATTAATTAATGGGCTAGATAATCTTAAACACGGAAAATAATAACCGGGAGCCATATTGACTGTAATATGGGTTAAGATGGATAGTGCAATATTAATTATGTAGTGGGATTAATTAATATTTATGGGCTTGAATAATATTGTGGCTCAATATTGATAATTCAAAATACATTGGAAGGTCCAATCTTAATTCTCCTAAAGGCCCCCTAAGTAGCCCAACATATAGTCCAATAACTGAAAAATGTGTTTAAAATAAAATAAATATTGTTACTTATTTTTTCCTAATTTTCGAAAATTATGGATAAAAGGGGAGAAAGATTTTCTTTGAATTTTGTTATGGAATGAGGATATGTATTCTTGGAATACAAGATTATCTCATTAAATTCAAGAAATCTCCCACTTGGTTATCCATAAAGCATATTTTCAAAATTTTGATAATTAAGGGAAAGAAAGATTTTCTTGATTTTCTTGAAAATATATTATGGAAGATATGTATTTCTTGAAAAACAAGAATATCTCATAAATTCAAGAAGATCCAAATCTTGGATTCCTGCCCTATAATTTTCGAAATTAATCCATAACACAGAGTAGGTGGGATTTTGTGGAATATTATAATTATGGGAAAAAGAATATAGGAGATATATTCAAGATTTCTTGGAGATCAAGAAAAGATTTTTCCCACATTTTTTTGCCCTAAAAAATTCGACCACCTCTACTCTATAAATAGGGGATGATTCTTTCATTCCCAAGTACAATTCCATGTGCTGGAAAAATTAGCAAATCCACAAAGGTGGTGCAACATAATTTATTTTCCTTTTGTTAATTGTTCGCAAGCGTCCTACCACCGGATAGTCGAGCAAGGATTAAGGGAATACTTGAGAATTCTTTTGGTGTGTCTAATAAATAAAGCCATTGCCGTCCCAAGAGGTACGTTCACGTAAACTCAGAGAATTTCGCATCGAGGATTTACGTGATTTAATTATATGCATGATTTGTTGTTGATTATTATTTGAATTAATATAGGATTAATTCATGCTAGTAATAATTATGAGAATTAAATTTGTATTTAAATATTCATCCCGAATAGATCTGTGCAACTTATTCCCCAACACTGGGCAAATCCGGAACGACGTCCAAGTCCACTAGGAAGTTCTTGAGCCAAACCGCTTCTTTCGCTGCTTCACAAGCAGCTACATATTCGGCTTCCATGGTAGAATCGGCGATGCATTTCTTTTTAACGCTTTCCATGTCACTCCTCCCCATGCAAAACACACTACCCGAGGTTGACTTTTCGAGTCTATGTCCGATTGGAAGTCCGAGTCCTTGTAACCGGCGGGGATTAGACTGTCTCGATCGATAAACTAACATTTTGTCCCGCGGTCCTCTTCAGACACTTCGAATGTTCTTAATCGCAATTCAATGCTCTTTCTCTGAGTTACTTTTGATATCTTGCCACCATGCCTACCGAAGCAAGATATCCGGCCTGCACAAAGATTGCACACATGAGGCTTCCCCGCCGGGGAAGCATAAGGAACACCCTTCATGTCATCTATTTCCTTTTTGTCTTGGGACACATCTCCTCGATAGATGGATTCCGCGGTCCGAAAAGGCACAAAGCCTTTCGAATCTCAGATCTTCGAATCGCTTCAAAATGGTGTCTATATATGAGGCTTTGTAAAGCCCGATCATTCTTTTCCTACGATCGAAAGTGATCTTGATCCCTAGGGACGGACCCGCTTCCCCCTAAATCCTTCATATCAAACTATTTTGATAGCCATACCCCTTACGCCCGACAACATCTTTACATTGTTCCCGGCGAGCGTAACGTTATCTACGATAGTACCAAGAATACCAAGGCGGTTCCATCACGCTTTTTATACACACAACTTTCAAAATTGTTTTGATCAAAACCGTAGGATTTTATAACTTGATCAAAACATCGATTCCAAACACGGGATGCTTGCTTTAGTCCATAAATGGACTTCTTTAGCTTGCAAACCGATGCTCTTGGACTTTTTCAATGAAGCCTTCTGGGTTGTTGCAGATATAGATCTCTTCGTCAAGACTTCCACTAAGGAAAGCGGTCTTGACATCCATTTTGCCAGATCTCAAAGTCTAGGTGTGCAAAGAATCGACAAGAGAATACGGATGGACTTGAGCATGGCTACGGGTGAAAAGGTTTCCTCATAGTCGATCCTTCTTTTCGAAAGTGTACCCTTTTCGCCATGAGTCTTACTTTTAAAGGTTTCAACCTTTCCATCCGTCCTTTTTTCTCTTGTATACCCACTTGCATCCAATGGGTTTTACCCCATTAAGTGGTTCGACTAGCTCCCACAATTTTATTGTGATCCATTGAACCCATCTCGGCCTATCATTGCGATTTGCCAAGAATTTGCATCCTTATCTTGGATCGCCTCGTTGTAGGACCATGGATCCGATTCTTCTCCCGAGATCAAGCCCGAGGACTCTCCGATCCCCAAGAATCGCCGGTTGCCTAACAACCCTCCCACTACGACGAGGTTCTCGGTTGGTTTGCGGTGTGACGCTTGGTATTTCGCTCTTACATAGTTGGCAACAGAGTTGGCCCCCAAGTTCTTCTAAGGTAATCTCGCTTTAGGCTTTTTTTATCGCTCATATAGTCTTCTTCCAAAAATCTAAAGTGTGATCGACATTTACCTTTTGATCTTGGGACCATAGAACATGCATCCCTTCGCTCCCTTGGGTACTTATAAAAAATTTTAATCTTAACGTGAATCCAATTTATAATCTTCCTTATCCAAAGACGTATGCGGACACCCCTGCATCCTCATGTGTCCTAAGCTAGGCTTGCGCTCGGCCCACAACTCCCTAGGGTTTTGGGAACCAATTTGAATGGCACTAAGTTCAGAATGTAAGCTGAAGTTTGCAAGGCATAACCCCAAAACGATTTTGGTAAATCCGCATAACTCATCATTGATCTTACCATTTCTAGATGCGTTCTATTTCTTCATTCTGCAACCCCGTTTTATTGAGGGGAACCGCGTACTAATCGATGCAATCCCTTCATCCGATTGTAGTTCAAGAATTCATCACGAGGTATTCGCTCCACGACGGATCGTAGAAACTCGATACTCTTTTCCTTATGATTCTCTGCTGAGCCTTAAATTCTTTGAATTTATCAAAGGTCTCAGATTTATGCTTCATTAGGAAAACATATCCATAGCGTGAGTAATCATCGATAAACCTAAAGAAATACTCGTAGCCACCTCTTGCTTTGATTTGCATTGGACCACATACATTGGTGTGAACGATCTCCAACACTTCTTTAGCTCTAAGACCCTTGGCTCCAAATGCCCTCTTGGTCATCTTACCCTCCAAACATGATTCAAGAAGTTGGAAATGGTTCAATCAAGAGGGACTCCAATGAACCATCTTGGACCAACCTTTGGATCATTTTTGGATTAATATGACCTAATCTTAGGTGCCAAAGAAGTGTCTCGCTCACATTAGCTTTAACGCCTTTTACTTGAAATAGTAGATGTGTTATAGGATGCATTCTATGAGTGATATGCACAATTAATAATATAGAGATTGTTCCATAAAGTTCCATGACAGATAACAACATCGTTAAAAAAACAAAGAATATGTTTATTAAAAACGAATGTAATATCCATCAAAGAAATAGTTTTTGAAATGTAAATTAGGTTTTTGCGAAAAAACAGAACATAAAGAACATCTCTTAAAATTAAACTCTTATCTTCAAAAAAGACAGCGCTGTCTCCCATCGCTTCACTTCCACTCAGAAGATCCCTAGCGTGACGAGGATCTCTCCCACTAAGTTGTCGGGTCCGCTTTGAACCTTGTAATGTGAAACAAACAAGATCAGTGGACTCAGATCCATTACCCACTTTAATGGGTAAGATACGCCGCTAAACAAGTTTCAACAACTAGTGTGTGAGAATTACCTTTTTTTCCATTCCGCTTGGGATTGGAACAGCCCACCTCCAATGTCCTCTCTTGCCACACTCTAAAACAGATCCTTGTACTTAAACTTTCATCTTTGAAGTTTGAATATAACCGGTTTATCCTTTTTGTCTCTTCATTATTCTTACCACCAATGGCCTAGAAAAAGAAGAAGACCCTTTTGTAACCATGTTCACTTTCTTGCGCTCAATGTCCTCTTCGACCAATGTAAGAGCTTTTACAAGATCATCCACAGTAAAATCCATATCTTCCATTAGATACTCTACATAAGGGTGATCGTAGCTTTTTGGCAGAGAACTGAGTATGATATCAACCTTAGTTTTGAAGTCATATTTTTCGCCAAGAAATCCAAGTTCTTCAAAGAGAACCATAACCCTAAGAACGTGTTCTTTTGCATTCGTTCCTTCTTCCATTTTCAGCTTGACCACGTCATGCTTAATGCTTTGGATTGCTATATGGGCCGGATGTGCAAACATCGCTTCGAGGTTTCCCATAATGTCTGCAGTTGATGCAAATCCTTGATGAAGGTGCCTTAACGAATCCGACATGTGTGTCAAGATTATGACCTTTATCAATTCATTTGCCAGCTCCCATTCATTATATTCCATCTCTTCCCATATACTAGCACCATTAGCTGGTTTTTCGGGTTTGGTGCATTAAGTACCCATTTGGATTCATGCAAGGTGAGGGCATTCATAAGGTTCAATTTCCAAACAAAATAATTATCTCCAGTAAGCAAATTGTCTGTCAGTATATTGAACAGTGGATTAAAAGGTTCCGACATGATGATACTGAAAATAAACATACATCTTGTGTCAATATCCAGATAAACACAAAGAAAATCACATAATTCAATCACATGATTCATATTGAAATCTCAAAAAAGTATGAACATGCATCAACCAACATCTCAAAACAGTTTTAAATGAGCCTCTTGTGAGGGTCATCATTTAAATCACATTCAAGCAGGTTACAAACAAGAACAATTACAAACCTTTAATTAAAAAAATAATTAATAGTTGGCTCCCACTTGACCAATACAAAATTGACAGGGACTTCGGCAAAGTATATGCATATCAATTTTGTACCTAAGTAATAACCATGATTAAATACAGAATTACTACTTCGTTTTGATCGAGCCTCTTGGGAGGGTCATCGTCGCCATTAATAATAATTCACAATCATCCTTTTGAGAATTTATTCATGTGAAAACTTTCTTTTGGCCGTCCCTTAGTGGAATTTCTCCAAAAGATTTCACAAATAAATAAATCATGGAGGTCAAAATTAATTCGATTCAAAACCGAATTAATTGTTTAAAACATACTTAGTAATTTTTGAATTTGAGATTTTTCGTTGGGCAATTCTCATACAAACACATTTAAAAAAATTAAATAAAGCATAAGAAAATACAACAATAAATCAAGCAAAGCAGAAAAATAAACATATTGGGCACAAAATATCCAACTGTCATGGTTTGATTTTTCTTGGCTTGATTTTGAATAAACGCCATCTTGAATTTCTCCCACTCGTTCGTCTCGAAAAGAACTCCATCTCGAAACGCCATGCCAAGTAGCTCAGCCGAATGAATGCACGTCCAAGATCCCGCCGGCTTTGGCCGAAGCGATCGCGCCCTACGCGCGCTTAGCGCAACGCGCTGCCGCATCTTGGTATCGGGCAAAGATCGACATCGATGGACGGCATGGCCAAGTGCATGCCCATACACAGGCCTCGCCCTTCGCCCGCCGCTCGACCACATCGCCAAGACGACGGCCAAGATCCAGTTCGCCGGCCGACGCTAGCGTGCGCAGATCCAGCCTCGCCTCGGGCCTCGACGCCAGGCGCTGTGCTCCATGCGTGTTCGCATCTTCCACCACGCAGCATACCGGGTCCGCTTTCAACTCCCTTGTTTTCATTTTCGCTTTCGACGTTACAATTTATTTAACAAAAATAAATAAACTCTAAATCTAGAGTAGTCTATTACATTGAACAAATCAAATAAAATTTTCATGGATTTTCTCATTTAGAAAACAAATTCAACAAGTTAATTAAAACAAAAACATACGCATAAAAAAAAAATAAAATACATTAAATACTATGACAATTGGATATCGTTGTACCCGGTTTGTTCACCGACGTACAAGCAAACAATAATGATGAAATCACCGAACAAAGCAATAAATAAAACGATAAAGAACACAATATTTGGTTACCCAGTTCGTCTATGAAAAAGACTACCTGCGGGGCTTACCAAGGAGAGTATTTTTATCAGATATTTTCTCGCTTTATGATTCTATAAAGTCCGATCCTTTACAATGTACGATACAAGTTATATTTATAGACACAAAACTAGGGGATCTTTCGTGGGCTTCATCTCACGGCCAACCCAGGCTTCAATTTGCCAGACTAGGTTTCCTTTTCTTGTCCTGCAAGTCGCGATCCCAGATACACTTACCCTGATTATGATCCGTAAAATCCACCTCACTAACTACCTGAATCTCTTCCATATTTATCCTCATCCGACCTCGAGACCGGGTCGGTCCTGACCTCCGCGTCCTCCCAAGCCGCCTCGCGACTTCCTTTCTTTCCCCGCCCCGCATGACTTGTTTAGCTTCTCAAGATGCCAAATGACTTGCCGATCTTTTTGAAGTCACCTCAAGTCCCGCTTTTGACTAGGTAAAGTCGGATGATATGTTAGCCATAAGGTGGTCAACTCCTGACCTTCTTCAAGTCGGACTATTTCCTGTTACAACAATTACCCCTCAAGACGAGGTTGCAAGCTCGCTTTGGGGACTTGTCTTGAACCGTTGATGTTTACCAACTTGCAGCAAGTCGGCCTCGGGATATGTACCCAAGTCGAATCACCATCCTTAGAGGCGACGGTCGCCTCGATTTTAATCGGGCGCGACGTGTGACAGACCGCGAATGATGGCATGGCAGTAACGCCCTCCCGCCCTTGAAACTCGCTAACCACCGGTCGATATCACCCATGCGTTGTCTGTGCAACCTCCATTTCCTCAGGGGGTCTCGAGAGTTTGAATTTGGTTTCGACCCTTTCTTTATAAGTAGGGCAAGGGTTTCACACCATAAACCCTTTCTCTCTCGCTTCAACCCTTATAAAATTCACGCCTTTTCGATCCGCTTTCTTCGCCACTTCTAAATTCAACCATTTTTTAACCACCTTCCCTCTCCTCGTTTCTACATTGATGGCATCCGACTTCAATCTGCCTCCTGCTTTCCTCCCTTCACATTTTCGCTTTCATCGGACGACGATTTACACCGCCAATTAATCCTACCGCCATCAAGGTAATGAATCCACCACCGGCGCGGGGGGTGCCCCGATCAAAGGCTCGGTGCCGACGATGACGGGAAACAACGATGATCGATTCCCCGGGCAGAGTTGATGAAATCATCCACCTCCCCATCTTGAACTTAACCCCGCCGCCGCCACAATGGAGAGGAGGGAGGAACGGCCCTCCGACCCAACCCAAGATATGGGGGCCTTCGAGCGGTCTTCGACATCGCCGCGGTGGAAGCCCGAGCTCGATATGCGTTTAACCCCGACCGCCTACCAAGTCGGGTCAGGTCGGAGTTCAGAAGGCCGCAAAGAGAAAAACAGACGACTTTTATCCGACCAAAGATGCGACTCCCTTCGCCGCTTATACAAAGTACCACAAAGACGACACTTTACGGGCGCCGATTCCGAGGAAAGTGCCGATCAGCCGCCACCTGGGATGATCGTGGTGAACGAGCATACAATGAAGGCTGGGATTCGATTTCCACTTCACCCGACTATCTCTCACTTGCTGGCGGCCTGGAACCAGAGCCTAACTCAGATCATTCCCAATGGATGGAGCTACATTCTATCAACCATGATCGGTGGCGGTGCCAGTCGGCGCTTACACAACCCCGTGAGCTGCCTTCTCGTGATGATTCCCATCCATCAAGCCCGGGCTATAATGCCGCGGCGGTTGCAAGAAAGGTCGCGAACTCGTGAGCGGATCCCTAATAAGGTCGAGGGTCGCATAATGTTGGTGGTTTGTCGGGGGCGGGAGTCCGTGTTCCCTTCGAGCACTCTACCAATTCATGTCCCAACCGACTACGCGACTCGGGTCGCCCACGGTAGGTTTCAACTTTTTTGACTTAGATATTTGTACTGATCTAATTATCCTCTTCTTTTGCAGTCTTCACACCCGCTGCCACCGACCTCTACTGGGATTTCCTAGAGGCTTATAACCTCGTTCGCGACATCCCCCGAGTTGGCGAGACGTGAACGCTTTGAACTCCGAGCTTGACCGACTTAAAGCCGACCTGTACACATATCCGCATCACCTGAAGATTCCTTGTAAGTAACCCTCACTCTTTGCTCATGAATCTTCATCGTTGATCTGTCTGACCGGTTTGACTTTCATCGTTTTTATAGTTCCCGACATCCCCATCTATCGACGCCAACCTCCCGCTGAAGTTATGGCCTCCCATAAGAAATCCGTACTCGGGCAGATGAGGCGAGTGGTGCCTTCTGAGGCCGCTCCTCCGAGATTGATCCCTGCAGGTCGCTCCTCCAAGCTCGGCCGCCGCCCCTCGGGGCGATAAGCGGTAAGAGGAAAAGTGGGGTTGGTTTCTATTTAGATTCCGAGCCCCGCTTTAAGAAGGGAGGAGGAGATCGCTCATACCGGGTCTCGAGATCAACAGAGGTGGGAGGTCGGGCCGAGTCCGCCCCACATCACAACCGGCCACATCCATCCGGGATTTTACCACCAACCACTTTCAAGAACCGGCCACTCCGTGCCCCTGCCCGAGGAGAGGTCGCTATATGATTCCCGGGTAGGATGATGTGGACCGGTGGTTGAGGCACTCATCACGATCCGTTTAATCTTTTTCTTGTTAACTTTTATCGATGGCTTATCTTTTTTTTTCAGCCCGATTTTCGGGGTCGACCGATTTTTTCCGGAGGTGGTTAGCTTCCTCAGTTCCCACCTACCCAATCGCCGAGATCCCTCGAGAAGTGGGTCTACATTTCTCCCAAGTAATCCAGAATCCCCCGGGTGGACGAACACTAATCACGCTTAACGCCATCGCCAAAAAGGTGACGGGCAACTCAGACGGGCCATAATCCACTCTTTAAAAGGGCCTTATTTCGAGAAATTGCGGTAAATGGAGACCGTATTCGACATCTCCGGAATCGCAAGTTCGTGGTCGATCAAAGCCAAGTCGATCCCGGCGGCGGCCGAGACCCGTATACCGGAGAAATCCAATTCAGCACCTTCGCGATCTCCTCGGCGGTCGCCCCGCCGAGGCGAGGGGACCGCCGCCGGAGAGGTGAAGTTGCCCGCGAAGGGCGTAGGTCGAGGCGAGACCGCGACATACGAAGTTAAAGGCGCCCACGCGGAGGGAAAGGTGGTGAGGTGGAGGCCGACCGCCGTGAAAGCGAGACGGCCGGATTATGGGGAGCCGATACCGCGAGGCTCAGCTTCGCGTCATTGGCGAGGCTAACTCCAATTTTGATTACGCGGATGGCCTTTCGACCGGGTCTTCTCGGCGAATTTTACCGGCTTATCGCCGATTCAAAGACAACGTCAATGACAACCTTTCGCGCCCCGAGACGCTGGGCGGAGATCTGAGACTTGGAGGACATGGGCATTGATCTCTCATTTTTTCCGGACCCAAGCCGGGATCAGACGCCTCTCCTGCACCTGGAGTCGAGGTCGACTCCGTCATACCTCCCGAGCCCATTGTGGAGGAGGTGCTGAGCTCAGAGGTCGATCCCCCCGCAGCTACGTTTCCGGAGCCTCCTTTTGGGACGGTCAGCATCCTGGCCTCGACTGCCTCCACTGAGGAAGAATGAATTTGCAGCCCCTTTTCTCTTCTTTTTTAAGTATCATTGTACCAGCCTCTGGGCCTTGACTTGTAATGCTCCATCTCCAGGCCTCCGGGCCTCTATCAATGAAAAAGATTACTTCGTTTTTTGTCTCATCTATTATTTATCTTAATGAAACTCCCATATTTTATCCCCCAAGTCGAGGTCGCAAACCCCCGTTAGGACCCCGACTTGAACCATCGCTTTTGTTGATCGTGATAAGTCGGCCTTTGGGGCGCCACCCATGAAATATCATCCTCGGGAGGCGACAATCGCTTTTGATTTCTGAATCGGCGTGATGTGTGACAGACCCGCAATGATGGCCTGGGCACTTTGTGACATCTCCCGCCGCGAGCTCGCCCAACCAGCGGTCGCGTATCACCCACCCACTGTCCGTGCGACGCCAATTTCTTTGGGGGGTCTCGAGAGTTAGAATTTGCACTCCCACCCCCCGCCCTTCCTCTATAAATAAGATGGGGTTTTAGGACGATAATTGGATTGTACCTCTCTCCCCCACACTTACCATTCTCAAGCTCATGCATGGGAAATTTTGGCGAGTCCTCATTTTCACAGCATCCTCCCAACAACTTCTTCTACTCTACACAAATGGCCTCCGGTTCTCAGTTCATCCCCGTGCTTCCCCCGTTTCTGATCTCGTCTTCATCGGAGGATGACCATACGGCCATTGCCAAGCTTCACTGCCACTCGGGTGGCGGCAGTGGAGGTGCCCCTGGCCGTCTGCGTCTTGGACACCGATTGGGATGACGGGGTTAACGACGATGAGCAATTTCTGACATGTAATATGGATTTAGTATTGTATATGCGAACTCGATCAAGCCAAAATGCCCTTCACCATCCCTTGAATTTTTTGCACCACTTGTATGGCACTCGTGTTCATTTAAAGCGGGAAGTCCCATCGCAGCTCTGACACTTCACGGGCTGTCAAAACATCCTTTTCTGATAGTTTTACAGCATCTTCCTCCGATGAAATCCTGAGATGAATTCCCTGGGAGCCGACCTACTTGGAACTTTCCTGTGGGATCAGCGACCTCCTTAGTATCAGAGAGTCGTGACTCCAGTAACTCCGTAGTATGAGTCAAGTCGTTAGCCTACCTCCGGGCCTTATTGTAATGGGTTTTTTTCCTCTTTCCGACCTCTGGGTCTATTGTAATGGGATTTTTCCCGACCTCTGGGTCAATTAATGAAATTCTCTTTTTAATTCCTTTGTTGTGTTGACTCGATTTCCTTATGCAATTTTTGCCTAGTCCTTGTCATCTTAATATTTACGCGACTTGTTTATTGGACATTCGCTTAATCGTCTTATAAAGTCGGGATTCATCGCACCCTTATGGGTTGTGATTTTCTCTCCGGTATTTCGAAAGTCTCACCTCGGGTTCGCACTTTATCGATCATATATTTTTCATACGACCTGCATGTTATCTATCATGTCTTTCATGCGACCCACTTGGTTTCTACACAGGAATTTTTCTTTCAGATAGAATAGAGAATTACTGTCACCAAAAAATTTATTTACATTGTTGTGATCAGTACAAGGGTGTAAATCTACTGATAATACTTTTTAAGATGAGTTGTATTCCACATATATTGGGCCTTGGTCCCATCCAACTTCTTGAGCTCATATGCCCCATTTGGTAAGACCTTCGATATTTAGAACGGACCCTCCCAGTTTGGACCGAGGGCACCTTTTGAGTCTCCGAGTATCTTTATTAGTACTAAGTCTCCGACCTTGAAACGTCGAGGTCATACTTTAGAATTGTAATATCTCTCCGACCTCTGCTTGTATCTTCCATTTCTCATGTTAGCCTCCAATCGCTTTTCTTCGAGTAGGTCTAGGTTTATTTTCAAGGTTTCATCGTTATGATCGAAAGCGACCTGGCTGGTCCGGAAGGTTGGGAGGTCGACTTCATGGTACAACCGCTTTCGGGCCCGGCTAGCAGTAAGGAGTTTTGCCCAAGAATTTCGCAGTCGCAATACGACCACAACACGCCCGGAGCTCGCTAGCCCATTTCCTTTTCCCTTCGATCTTGGCCTTGAGCGTGTGCTTTATAATTTTATTCACGACCTCAACCTGACCGTTTGATTGGGGGTGGTATGGGGTGGAAAATAACTTTGTGATCTTTCATTTTCTGAAAAAGGCATCGATCTTTATACCATCGAATTGTTTTCCCATTATCTCGATATGATCGCTTTGAGGTAGCCCGAACCGAGGATAATGTTCCGCCATATAAACCTCGATGACATGATCTTGGTCCATGGGTTGCCAATGCCTCAACCTCTACCATTTTGTGAAGTAATCCACCGCTACTAGGCATACTTGACCCGATCCCGGGGCCGTTGGGAGGGCCCAATGATGTCTATCCCCACTTCGCAAAAGGCCAAGGACCGAGAATGTTTGTGAGTTCCTCCGTGCGACCTTGATGGAGGAGCATAGATCCGCATTTGCAGGGCATTTACGAGAAGATAATAGCATCGGCCCTTAGAGTTGGCCAAAAATACTCTTGCTTTGTGGTCTTGTGGGACAACGACTTCCCCGCAAATGGTTTCCGTGATGCCCTTCGTGTATTTCTCTCAGAGGATGGCTTGACCTTGTTTAGGTGTGATACATCGAGTAGGGGCATGCCGAAGCCTAGCCAGATAACTCCCCCGCTAATCATTGCGGTACCATGTTGCCCATAGTTGCATTTCGCCGAGCTTGACGCGATTAGTTGGCAAGAGGCCATTTATCAAATATTCCATGATGGGTGTCATCCATTCGGACGGGGTTTTCAATGATGTTATCAGTATTTGTGCGGTGGATGGGTGGGAAAGTGTCGCGGATGGTGACATCCTTCATGTCCGGTGACCCTCGAGGTCGCCAAATGAGCTAAAGCATCGGCTCGAAGTTATGCTCTCTCAAGATCAACTTGACATGGATTTGTGTGAACTTCGTGCATAGTATTTTTTACGACTTTCCGATAGGCCGCCATCCTATCGCCCCGAGCCTCAGAGATTCTAAAACTCGACAAAGCTATGAGCCGGAGTCGGTGTGGACTTGTTAGCCTCTTGACACCCATGGTCAGTAGCCATTTAAGCCGTGATGAGCGCCTCATATTCGCCTCATTATTTGTTGCGGAAATTCAAAGGTGATGGCGTTTAGAATGAGATACCCTCCGGGCTCATCAAAAAACTAATCCAGCCCCCGACTTGTGAGAGAGGTTGCTAATCCATCTATGAATAAATCCCATGGCGGGACGCCCAACACCCGCCTCAAGGGGAATGTGAGCTCGACGATGAAATCGCCTTTGGCCTTGCCTTGACGGCAGTCGTGGGCGCGATGTCACTCAGATTGCCCGACCTCAATGGCCCATTTGAGACATCGACCGATGTGTCCGGGTGATTGGTGCACGCTCTCAATTGCGTGGAAGGGAGGACCTCGACCGGTGATCGAAAAAAGTACGGTCTTAGCTTTCCTCACACTCATGACTGCATGAGGACAACTTCTCTAACGATGGATAACGTTGTTCTATCTCTTTTTGTCCGGGTCGACGAAATAAATGGGCAAGTGGATCCGGCCCGCCGCATCAAAGATTTGCACTCAAAGCGGGTCTCCAAAGCCGCGAGATATAAGAAACAAACTTCTCTCCCCGGGACAAGTTTGGATAAGATGCTCACATTTGCCGTGTAGGTTTTGATTTTTCAAAAGCATCCCGGCTCTCTGTGTCCATTCAACTTCACTTTCTTACGGATCACGTCGAACATTAGCTTCAGATTTGTCCCCATCCCGGAGATGAACTCGCTTAGTGCGTGCCGGGCATCCCGTGAGTTTCTAAACCTCTTTCACATTTTCGGGTGCCCCCATGTCTAATATGGCCTTGACCTTCCCTGGATTCGCCTCAATTCCCCCGCCATCGACTGTGTGTCCCAGAACTTCCCCGACTCCAATCCGGGTTACACTTCTTGGGGTTGAGCCTCATGTTGAACTTTTCGAGGATATCAAAGGTTTGTGCGAGGTGAAGAGAGATGATCCTCCTTTTTAAGTCGTTGACGACTATATCGCCGATAATAACCCTCATCGACTTCCGATTTGGTCGGCAAACATATGATTGACAAGCCTTTGGTAGGTTGCCCCTGTATTCTTCAGGCCAAAAGGCATTCTCTTCCAGCAATATAGATTTTTCTCGGTCAGAAACGAGGTGTGTTGCCGATCTGGTTCATGCATGGCTATTTGGTGATAACCCGCGAAAGCATCCATGAATGACATCATCTCGTGTTCGATCGTGTTATCTATCGTGTGATCGATGTGTGGCATGGGGAAGAAATCTTTTGGGCAGGCCTCGTTGAGGTCGGTAAAGTCGATACAAAGCCGCCAGGTCCCGTTGGACTTTTTTACCAACACTGCATTGGCTACCCACTGTGGCTGGTCGGCCTGCATGATCAGGTCGTTATCCAATATCTTCTTCACCTCTTCGGCTAAAGCAACATATTTTTCGGGGCCAAATTTCCACCTTTTCGGGTAACCGGCCTCGACCGGGTCAATGAAGTCGGTGACACGCGATTTAGGATCGATCCCTATCATGTCTTTTTTGCGACCGTGCAAAGACGTCCCGTTCTTTTTGAGAAAGTCGATGACTTTCCCCTTAGGTCGTTTCGGCATCTTGGAGCCGACACGACTTCTAGATCCGCGGCGAGTTGGATCTATCTTGACTTTCTCGAGTTCTTCTCCCGGGATGGCTCTTGGGCCATCTTGCCGGGGGTCATCGATTTTGGCCTCGATTAGGAATTCTTCAGGCTCGTGCCCTATTCTTGGATCGAGGTCGCTGTAGGTTCTTTTTCTGCTTGCTCTTTCCTTATTTAATTCCTCATCTTGTTCATTGCTATCTATTACAAATGTTTGTTTGATAGGTGTTGGTGCAGAATTGAAAAGAGACGAAGAGTAAATTAAACAACCTTCAGATTGACTTTGGTCGCCTTAATCGGTACCGACCAGCCCACTCTTGGTGGGGAATTTACATGTATAGAAAGTGGAGGACGCTTGACCTCTAATTCATGCTCAAAAGGCCTTCCCAGAAAACCATTATAGGAGTTGGGAAGGTTCCATTAACCAGAAAAGCTAATAACCTAGTTGCCCTAACTTCGCTATTCAGTGTGGAGACCAGCTCGACGGCCAGTCGGATAATCCCCGTCGGCTTCACTGTTGCATCACCAAACCCTTTCACGACATGGTCGCACGGGGTGATGTAGGCATATAGTCCCCGAGTCTGATCCAGGTTTTCTTGAAGAGGATGTTATGTAGCGCACCCCCATCTACCGAAGTTTGGCACAACCGTAGTTCCTATGATATTTGCTCGGATCACCAGGGGTCAACATTAGATAAACCACCCCTGGCTTTGTCCTTTTCTCCCAACTTCGATCGTCTTTGGACTCTTCCCTGCAGGGTGAGCAATACCATCTTCTTGGCATTCTCTATCTCCTTATCTCGCCTTCATCTTCCTTTTGGAGGAGGAGTTCGAGTCCTCCGACCGCCTCTAGGGGAGAGAGGGGTGTGTATGACGTTCCCGCGTTTTTCAAGCATGGTATGGCAAGGCGCTCCCCCGCCCCCCTCGTTGTCATTCCTATGGGTGCGCTCCACTTGTTGGCGACCTCTCTGAGCCCGGTCGCTTTATTTTTACGAGGTCGCTGACTAATTCGTCAAGAAGGCCATCTTCATACAATCTCGTGAGTTGAGCGATAGATCTTTACACTCACCGTATAGTGACCGACCTTTTCGTGAAAGTGGCAATACTTGTTGGGTTCACCTTGCCTTTATTCTTTATCGGACGAGCGGGAGGAGTAATTCCGGCAATAATATGGGTGAAGATATGTCCGGCGTCATGCCCTAGTGCATCCATCACCACCTAATGCTCTCCTCAAAGGCTTGAAACTTCCAAGCGGCCAGACAAAGTGGTGGCCTTCGGGAACTCTTCTTGGGCTCAACGACCTCCTTAGCATCGAGAGAGTCGGGATTCCAAGAGTTCAAGAAAAGATGGATCAGTCGCTAGATCACCTCCCGTCCACTTAGCTAGTCGGATAATGTCGGTACACATCCGCTGCAGAGTTTGGTCCCTTTTGAGGCCGTAGAGATCGCCTTAGCCACTTTGCCTCATCCCCAATGGGATCTCCTTCCATGATCGGGGCTTTGTCGATCCTCTCAATATAGGACCCGATCGGATTCCTTATCACCCCGCTGGTGTTCATCGTGCACCGATTCGGTGGGTCGGGCGCCAGGCGTTAAGGCCAAGAATAAAGCAGCGAGCCGTTTCAAAAAGTGTCCAACCGACAAGGGTGGAGTAGAGGTAAACCATTGATGGCTTGATGGCTCAAGGTCGGGAGAAAAAATTGACATTTTATGCGTCGGTTTGTGCCCGTACGGGCCATTATGCGAGTTAATGCCAGCCATGGACCAACTGTTGTGTTCCCACTAAAAGCGATCCAAGGTCATTGCATTAATCCTCTTGGTGGAGTGCCAAAGTGACGAGGGATTACAGTGGACAATCCGGGATGGTGAAAATGTCTATCACATGGACAGGTTGCGATTCTCCATCTTGTTTTCTAGTAATTCTGTGGGTATCAGATCATTGCCCATTTGGCATCGCGATGAGTACGTGTTGCCTTGGAAATCCGGGTAGCTGCGATGGTGATCCTCGGCAAATACGTTGGTAGAGGTTTTATGATGCAGAAGTGCGGTCGTGCTCCACGATCAGCTTCGTCGAGGCTCGGGGCGTACACCGTCTTGACAGTAACCACCGAGAACTTTACGAACCCCTAGGTCACCAAGTCGGTCGAAGACATTGTTCGACCCCGCAGGTCTCTCCAGGAGTCGGCGATTCAGAACTACATCGTGTTTTGCCGGGTCGTAGGCCAGTTGGCCCATCGAATGTCGGGGCCCATGCGCCCTTGTTCTTCGAGGGTCCGGCCTCTGGGGACGGCCTTCTTAGGTTTGGGAGGGTGCTCGTCTTCGCCATCGGGTGGGTGAGGCATTTCTTGTTGAGGATGGCCATTTACTTTCGCCGCATCCTGGGGGGTTTTGACCGAGTTCCACTATCCGGGGTGACGGAGGAGCTGTGGGGAAAGTGCACTGTGAGCTCACAGAGAACTCGTCCCCATCGCGGGCATCTAACTCACATCTGGTAGGGTGGCCTTGGTTGTTTATCATCTTTGTTGATCGGGAGAATGGATGGGGTTTCCTTGAACAAAAGATATTTCTCAGAATCTTTCCCACAGACGCGCCAATTGTTGTACCGGTTTGTTCAACGCTAACAAACAAACAAAGAATGATAAAATCACCGATCAAAGCAATAAATAAAATGATAAAGAACACAATATTTGGTTACCCGGGGCCTTTATGAAAAGACTACCTCCGGGGCGACCAAGCCAGAGTATTTTCTTGTATATTTTACGCCTAGGATTCTATAAAGTCCGATCCTTTACAATGTGCGATACAAGTTATATTTATAGACCACAGTAACTAGGGCTACAGGTCTTGATGGACTTCATCTCACTTGCCAACCAGGCTTCGGCCGACTAGGTGGTTTCCTTTCTTTCCACAAGTCACGATCCAGATACACTTATCCCGATTATGATCCGTGAAATCCATCTCACTAACTTACCGAATCTCTTCCATATTTATCCTCATCCGACCTCGAGATCGGTGGGTCCCACCTCCGCGTCCTCCCAAGCCGCCCAGGACTTCCACGCTTTTCCTGGCTTTCCCATGACTTGTGTAGCTTCTCAAGATGCCAACGACTTGCCGATCTTTTTGAAGTCGCCTCAAGTCCTGCTTTGACGGGTAAAAAGTCGGATGATATGTTAGCCGAAGGTGGTCAACTCCCCGACCTTCTTCAAGTCGGACTATTTCCCGTTACAACAGATACGTGCAAAACAGATCTAACAATTCTACTATCCAATTTTCAATAAAATTTAATGGCCAACATTATTTAAATACAGAGCTTGAAACCGAGGCTCTGATACCAGTTGTTGGGAAATTAGGGGTGCCCGGATCTATTCGAGGTGAATTTAAATACATATTTAAATTAATTAATTAATTACTAACATGAATTAATCCTGCCCAAAGTGCCTTCTCAAATATGTCCCAAGTCCACGAACGTAATCCGATGGGAGGATTGTCAACGAACAATTTTAATTTAAAGGAGAAAATAAAATTATTTGCCACAACCTTTGTGGATTTCAAATTTTTCCAACACATGGAATTGCATTGGGGATGAAAAATTCATCCCCTATTTATAGGACTAGGGGGGACGAAAATTTGGGCATTGGGAAATTTCCTTACTTCTTCCTCAAGACACAATCTAGAATATATCCAATATATTCTATTTCCCAAAATATCTCCCAACAAAATTTCCTCCTCCTTTCTTGTCCATTATTTTCAAAAATATCATATAAAATAGGAAGAAATGAGATCTTTTTCCTTTCTTGAATTTATGGGATAAACTTGTATCTCAAGAATACCTATTCCATAAGATCTTTCCAAGAAAATCAAGAAAAAATCTCTTCTCTCTCCTATTCATATTTTTCAAAATAATTGGAAAAATAAGGCAAAAATATTTTCTTCTCCTTTTCATTAATTGGACTTTAATTTGGGCTATTTGAGGGCGTTTAGGAGAATTAAGATTGACCTCCAATGGGCTATGAAGCTTTAATATTTAGCCAAAATATTATTCAAGCCATTAATATTAATTTACTCCACTATAAAATTAATATTGAACTATCCATCTTAACCCACATTATGACTTCACAATAATATGGCTCTGGTCATTATTTCCGCGTTTAAGATTATCTTAGTCCATTAATTAATTAAATTTAAGCGAATGGACTTTTATATTAATTAATATCTTTATCCTTGGAGTAAAGACAACTCAACATTATTATCCATACCGAAATAAATTTCCACTTGCAAGATTTGGTATGATAAAGATTCCGAGCCCACCAAGGGGGACAAATCAAGCAAAGTTCGTACTTTGCACGCGCGATTCTCCAGATAAATCTTAGCAATCGTCATGTAATTAATAATATTGCCCAAGATACAAGGTATCAAATCGCATTGATTCTCTTCCCATCATAAGTCAAAGCAATAGTTATTAATTTCACACGATCCTATTTAAGGGACGAAGATTAAGAAATAACGAACTACTGAGGTATAATTCTTGTATATTCAAGATCATCAAGAATTTATCCTCCTCAGAGGTCCTTTTCAACAAGATTATAATGCACTAGTGTAATCTCTTGGTCAAGACAAGCCAATCTGAGCCTTACACTTCAACCTTTCATGATAGATTGTTCATTTCCATCTGGGTTGTGAATTTTTACTTAGTCACGAGGAACTATTAATTTGATCTTATGTGATCTGGTATCACCAAATTAACTACAACATAACACGTACTGCCTTATCGAACGGGTATGTAGTAAATATATATAACATTCATTCATATTTAATGCAACATGTGATAAATAATTTATTTGAGTAAAATAAATAAGAAATTCAGTTTGGTTATACAAAGTAAAAATCATACTTTTCAGTATAACCCCAATGATTCCAGAAGACCACAACACTTCGGCAATTTTGTCGCCCATTTTCCTTTTCTCCCTCAATCTTCATCCTCAAGGTGTGCTTGATGATTTTGTTAATGGCTTCGACTTGTCCGTTTGACTGGGGGTGGTATGGCGTGGAAAAGAGCTTCGTAATCTTCCATTTTTGAAAAAAAACTGTTAATTTTCAATCCATCGAACTACTTCCTGTTATCAGATATTATTGCTTGTGGTATACCGAACCTACAGATTATATTTCTCCATATGAATCTGATGACATGATCCTGATCTATGACTGCCAGAGCTTCAGCTTTAGCCCATTTTGTGAAGTAATCCACTGCGACTAGGGCGTATTTGACTTTGCCTTTGCGAGCCGCCAGAGTGGCCTAAAGGATATCTATCCCCACTTTTTAAAAAAAGGCCATGGATCGAGGTTGTCAAAGAGCTCCTATGGGGCAACTTTGATTGAGGGTGAGAAAGTTTGACACTGTGGCATCTTCGTATGATATGATTGCAGATCCGCCTTAGTGTCGACTCCGAGAATAACCCCGTCTTGTAGCTTTATGAGCGTAACGATTTTCAAATATGGTTTTTTTTCCAGACACTCGCGTATTTCCTTAGATGGTTTGCCCGTTTCGGTGTTATACATCTAAGGAGCGGTGTGCTGAAGCCTCGTTTATATAGCTTTCACCTCGATGAGGGTATACCTTGCGGCTCTCATCTCAGAATCGCCGAGCTTTTAACCATGTCTTGTAAGGTGACTCACTTTTTTCGTACTCGATGATGGGTGTCATCCAATTTGATTTTATTGGGAAGTCCGGGTGAAGCTACCAAAGTATTTATCTTTGGAGGGTGGGCTAGTTTCGTTATGACAATGTCCTTCATTTTGCCGGCCTCTCAAGTCGCTAGTCGAGCTAGAGCATCGTCTGAATTCAAATCCCGGGATGAGCTTCATATGTACTTGTTTAAATTTATGGAGTTTTTTTTATGACTTCTTCAGAAAGTCACCATTCCGTCAGTCTCTGTGCTTCATATTCCCCGAGACTTCTGACATGCTACGAGCTTGGAATCAAAGGTAATTTAGTCTCTTGATACCAATTATTATTGGACATTTTCAGGTCCGTTGATGAGGGCTTCAGATTCGGGACTCATTGTTAGTCGCAGAGAAAAAGGTTATGACATTCTGGAAAGAGTTGCCCTCTGGAATGACCAGGACTACCCCTGCACCCGACTTGTGGGAGGTCGCTGAGCCATCTACAAACAATTTCCAAGGTGGGCGGTCGAGCTGTTGGCCTCTCGATGACGAAAAAGTTAGTTCGATTATGAAGTCGGCCAAGGCCTGTGCTTTAATCATCGGGCGAGGTGCTGGTTACTCCATACTACCCAATATATATGGCCCATTTGAGATAGTAACCTGTCGTTTCAGGTCGATGAAGTATGTTCCTTAGAGGTAGGGAGGTGAGTACTTCTATTTGATGGTAAAAAAAATATGGCCTCAAGTTTCTGACGCTCATGACCAGAGCGTATGTCAGTTTCTCCAGAAGTGGGTATCCTTGTTCAGTTTCATTGAGTGTCTGGCTGACAAAATAGATGGGAAAGTGAACCTGCCCCTCCGCCCGAATTAATATCGCGCTTAGTACGGTTTCTGATGCTGCTAGATATAGAAACAACTTCTCCCCTGGAAGTGGTTTTGATAGAATGCTCAAGATCTGCCAGATATGCCTTTATCTTGTCAAAAGCCTCTTGACTCTCTGTGGTCCACTCAAATCTCGACTTCTTGCAAATTGTGTCGAATAATGACTTGCATTTATCCCCCATTCGGGAGATAAATTTGTTCAATGCAGCTAGGCAACCTGTTAGTTTCTGGATCTCCATAATTGCCTTGACCTTTGCTGGATTATCTTCGATGCCCCTCTTGCTGACCAGGTGTCCCAGGAACTTCCCATACTCCACCCCAAAATTGCATTTTTTGGGGTTGAGTTTCATGTTGAATTTCCTCAGGATTTCGAAGGTCTGAGCGAGGTGGGCGAGGTGATCCTCCTTCTTTAAGCTCTTGACGACTATGTCATCCACATACACTTCAACAGATTTGCCGATTTGATTTGCAAACATGTGATTTATCAACCTTTGATAGGTCGCCCCTGCATTCTTCAAGCCGAAAGGCATCCTCTTCCAGCAATAAAGGTTCTTCTCTGTCAGAAATGAAGTATGTTGCTGATCTAGCTTGTGCATTGCTATTTGATGATAGTCTGCAAAGGCATCCATGAAGGACATCATCTCATGACCAGCCGTATTGTCTATCAGGTGGTCGATGTGTGGCACAGGGAATAAATCCTTTGAGCATGCCTCATTGAGGTCGGTGAAGTCGATCTAAAGTCGCTAAGTTCCGTTAACTTCTTCACCAAGACCGCATTAGCGACCCATTAAAATTTGTTTGGCTCAGATGACCGTGTCGTTGTCCATGAGCTTTTTTACCTCCTCTGCAAGTGCCACATACTTTTCTGGGCCAAATTTCCTTCTTTTCTGGGCTACCGGCCTCCGACTTGGGTTGATGTGGAGTTGATGGCATGCGACTTGGGGATCAATCCCGACCATGTCCTTGTGCGACCAGGTGAATACGTCTAGGTTTTTTTTCAAAAAATTGATGACTTCACCGAGGTCGCCCAAAGATGTTGAGCTATGATGACTTCCAAATCTGGTCGAGCTCGATCTATTTTGACTTTCTCAAGTTTTTCTCCCAGGATGGCCCTGGGACCTTCTTGTCGGGGGTCATCAATTTCAGCCTCAATTATGAATTCTTCTGTTTCGGGACCTATCCTTGTGTCGAGGTCATCTCGACTTCTCTTATTGTCTGTCTTTCTAGTGTTCAAGTTATTACATTGCATTTTGCTATCTATTACGAATACTCGTTTGCTAGAATTACATGCAAAATTGAAAAGAGACGAAGAATAAACCGAACAACCCCTTGCATCCACTTGGTTGCCCTTAACGGTTCCGACCAACCCATCTTTCGTGGGGAATTTTACATAGAAAAAATACGTTGAGGATGCAGCCTCGAACTCATGTTCAAAAGGCCTCCCGAGGAAACCATTGAAGGAACTCGGAAGGTCGATTACAAGAAAATCGCATAGCTAGTGGTCCTAACCTTTTCATCTAGGGTAGAAACTAACTCGATGGCTAGACGGATGATGCTGCATGGCTTAACAGTCACATCCCCGAAGTCTTTAACGACGTGGTCGTACGGGGTGATATAATCTTCGAAATCCCAGAGCTCGTCTAAGGTCTTTTGAAGAGGATATTGCAAAAATTCCCCTCGAATCCACTAGTAGGAGTCATACCATAATCCCCATGATGTTGGCCTTGATCACAAAGTGGTGGCATTTGCAGACAATCCGATCCTTTATCCTGTTCCCCCAAACTCAATTTTATTCATTTTCTGGCCACGGAGAACATTAAAACAACACCATTTTTCCGCATTCTCCATTTCTCTTATCTGAAAGCTTTCATCGTCGTTTGGATGAGGTGGGCTGTGAGGCCTCCTACTGACCCGAAAGTGAAGAGAGGGTGTGTATCGTGCATAAACCTCCCGCATTTTTTTGGTATGGGGGATCGGTGCTGCTCGCCGCTTAGCCCTGCGTTAGGGTTCCTTTCGCTTGGTCTTCTTGTTCGGGCGTGCCTTTATTGACGACCTCTCGGCTTTTGGCTCATTTTCTGCCCGAGGTTTCTTGATTTAACTCATCCAAAGAACCCATCTTCATACAGCCTCCAGAGCTATTTCTCAAGAGGTCCCTACACTCACTGTAATGACCCACATATCGTGATAAGGGCGTAACTTGTTGGTCTCCGCTTGCTCTGTCCCTTTGATCGGGCGAGGTGGGAGGAAAAGTTCCCGACCTTTGATCCGTGTAGACGTGACCATGTGTCATGCCTAGGACTTCCATCAACTTCACCGTAACTATTTCTTTGAATGGGTTTGAAGTTGCCGTGCCTTATAGTATTTTCGATTTTCTTGGAACTTATTTTTGGTTCCATACTTTCTGTTTCGGAAAGTGGGATTCCGTGGTTCCGCCATGTGTATCAAGTCGCAGCCCATTTCCATTTTCCACGTAGTTTGTGGGTAATCGACGGTCACGCACCGCCATATCTTGTTCTTCGGGCCGCTTAACGCCCCAAGCGCTTGCCTCATCCCTTAACGGATCTCCTTCAAGGATGTTTTGTTGATCCCTTCCAACATAGGATCGATCAAACTTGTTCTGGCTCAATATTGGCGAGGCTATCTGCCTCTTGGCGTCGGTTGCACCACTGGATACTATGGAATTGTATGCTACATGGACCATATGAGCTCCCATTGCTTGGCGGTCTATAGCAGATGTATTTCGATTTTTCTGCGGGTGGGGCCAGTGACCCCACAGTGCGTGCCAGTGATGATCTGGAGACGGCAGGGTTGGTGTCATCCCTGCTCTGCCCCATTTTGATTGTCTACTGGGTATTTGGGGAGACCTGATATAGGATCATTGAGGTGAATATTTAAATCTGGCGTTAATTATAACAAATTATTACTGGCGTGGATGATTCTGTAATTTCAAATAATAATCAACAACAAATCGCCATATAAACAAAGCCACATAAATCTCATATACAAGAATTGCTGGGGTTCGTAAACTAACCTCCCAGGTGATTTGACAACCATTGAGAGAATGGATAACCGCCGCAGACAAACCGAGCTTTTCTCAAGTATTCTAACTGACCTTCTAACAATCCGGTGGAAGGATATGAACAGTCTTTAATGAAAAAATAAAATTATATTTTTACCTTTGATTTCGTTTTAAACTTTTATTGAATTCCGTTGGGGAAAACATTTTATAAGAGAATTAATTTTTGGAAATCATCAATTTTTAATTCTCAATCTTGGAATCTTATCTCCATAAAAAGTCATATATTTGGTTTTTGATAAAGGGATGAAGTTTTGGGGTTGGGATCTTGATTATATTCATCATTCAAAGAAAGAATCAGGAAATTTCATCAAATTTATTTTAATAAAATCAATCAGTCAAAACAGGAGATTTCGGATTGAGACCAATTTTTAATTCATCAGAATCTTATCCGCCGATTCCTGACAAAATTTCTGAAATCAGTTATCCATCCTTTGATAAATTATTTTTCCAAAAGATTAAGGAAAATAGGCAAACAATATTTCATTTTAAATGCAGTTCATTGAACTGTTCATCTCCAGTTAAGATTGTCAGATGAAATGTTGATTAATTCAGTTGGTCTTGAGGGCCTCCAGGGATGATCTAGGATCATTAAAATCTTCAGATGATGGATCCGTGGGTTCTCTATCCAGTCAAATGAGTTCAGATCCAGGATCCAGTTCAATTCAGGAAAGTTCATCCAGGGTCCTCTGATTCATTTTTGATCCTTGGGGTCCGAATGAAATTCATCCTTTATGGATGATTACTTATTTTGAAACATATATTAAATTAGTGATATTTTCAGTGTAATCTCTATACTCAAAGTTAAATCTATCTCTCCAACTTATCTCAAGCGGTTGGTCTTTGCTGGTCTCAGATGTGATGCAGAGGCATGCCTGGCCAGATGGTTTATTTTACCTCTATATCTCTATACAATGTTTGGGAAGTTTATAGGTTTTATTGATTCAAAAGCTTGATTTGTGTGGACAGTGGTGTATTAACCCGGTACAGACATGTTGAACAATGATGAATTAAGACTAGGAATCACATATTGAGGAACTCAAAAAAATATAAGTTAGATTAAAGTTAAGCGAATCGAGCGAGGATGAGCGTATCAAACCTTCGATAGAGTGATGAGTTGACCATATGCTCCGAGGAGCTAAGTAAATGATGATGATATTGATCGGATCAATCTAAATGAAATGATAAATATATCTCTTATCTAAAGACGCTCAGTGTGAATCGGACGGAAGAATGTCAACATAGGTTGCCCGGCTTCCTGGTGGCGAATCGTCTTATTAACCGTAGAATCGTATATATATCTGCGGGATATAGGCGTAATGCGGCTAGAAAGGGCAAGTACCGAAGAGCTGACATGACTTTATAGGCTAAATCCGACCTGTAGATTACCCACAAATAACACAGTTAATTATCTCCAACTTGGCTCTTTGATTTCCAAGAACTATCATAATATGGATCAAATCTTCACTAGTAAGGTTCACCGAGTATCTGTCAATCAATATCATAATTTCCATGCGAAGAACATAAAATCTAAGAATATTACCACAAATGGTCTCCATAGTTCTTGTACACATAATCTATCGCTTCAACTTTTTAAGGCTACTAATCTTGATGAATTAATTTACGCGGATCTATTAGGATAAATATTTCATCTAAATTTAATTCTGATAGTATTATTGCTGGCATGATTAATCCTATATTAATTAAAAATAATAATTCAACAACCGTCTGTCCATATAAAACTAGGTTTCTAAATAAATCTCAGCATGCGGAGTTACTACGAGTTAACAGGCATCTGCTCCCAGATGACAGTAGTCTAGTTGATTGAACCATAAACATATTCCTTAATCAACGCCGACTGTCCTGGGTGGTAGGATGCTGTGAACAATTAACAAAGGAAAATAAACTTTTGTTTTCACCTTTGTGTAGTTTACTAGTACTGCATTTATGGAATTTATGCTGAGAATGAAACATTCATCCCTGTTTACACTGAGGGTGGTGGTCTATTCATGTGAAATGGGAAGGAAAAAATCTTCTTGTTCTCCAAAAATCTTGAATATATCTAATATATTCTTTCTCCACATATTAAAATCCCACTCTCTTATTGTTATGAATATTTAAAATATTAAGGGATTAAAAAGATTCAATTTGGATCTTCTTGGTTATGAATATTCTTGTATTTCAAAAATACATATCTTTCTTAATATCTTTTTCCAGAAAATCAGAAAATCTTTATTATATCTTCAAATTTTAAAAATACTATATATGGACTGACAAGTGATTCTGAATATAATAGAAGACAATCAACACAGCCATTCGAAAATACATATCTTCGTTCATAACAAAATTCAAAGAAAATCTTTCTCCGCTTTTAATACATAATTTTTGAAAAAAAAAAACGGAAATAACAAAGTTTAGTTTATTTTTAAACACCTTTTCGATTATTGGACTTTTTATATTTGGGCTATGAATAAATTAAAATCAGATCTTATATATAATCCATAATTAATATTATATCATCAATATAAACTCCGGTTATTATTTAAATAATTTACAGATTATCTAAACATTAATTAAATAAAATAGCTTTTCCAATTGATATCTTTGTCTTGGTTGAGAATGGTTCAACATCTTATCATCTGAAAACTAGTTCCACTTATGGAAATTTGGTATGATAAAACTTATATGAACTCGAAACGTCGAACAGCGTGTTGCTGCGATTCTCGTATTAAATCTTAGCAATCATTATATTAATATTTTGAATAAAAGTGACGAATCTGCGTTGATTCTCTACCGAAGCGACCAAGTCAAAGCAATAGTTGCAACCACCGTGATCTATTTAAGGGAATTGAAATAACGAATACCAGCGAGTCTAATTCTTGGTATTGGGTTAAGAAAATTTGATATCATGTGGTCTACATCCAATTCATACCGTAAACTGAATTAATTAATGGGCTGAATAATCTTAAACCACGGAAATAATGGGAAGCCATATTATTTGTAATATGAGGTTAGATGGGATGGTGCAATATTAATTATCTGATGGGATTAATTAATATTTGGGCAGATATTGTGGCTCAATATTAGATAATTCAAGATCATTAGAAGGTCGATCTTAATTCTACAAAGGCCCACAGGTAGCCCAACATGGTCAATAGCTGAAAATGCTGATTAAAATAAAAATAAATATTCATTTGCTCTATTTTCCTCTAAATTTTACCCCAAGTATGGATAAAGAGGGAAAAGATTTCTTTGAATTTTGTTGTGGAAAGCAGACTATGTAATGTAAATCGAGACCTCTAAATCGAAATCTCTCCTTGATTATACATAGTGGTATTCAAATTTGATATGTGGTGGGCGAAGATTTTCTTGATTTTTCTTGAAAAAGATATTATGGAGAATATTTTCTTTGAATACAAGAATATCTCCTCTGTTCAGGAAAGATCAAATCTTGGTTCTTGCCTGTAATATTTCGAAATTCTATAAAACTCAGAGGTGTGGATTTTTTTTTTTGTGGAATATTTTTAATTATACGGAAAAATATATGATTATATTTAAGATTTCTTAGTGACGAAAAAGTCTTTTACGGTGAAAAAACACACAAATTTCCTGCCTCCTCCTATATATGAGGGATGATTAGTTCGTCCCCGAACAATTCCATATCTTTGAAATATGATCACGTAAGTGGTGCAATAAAGTTTATTTTTCCTTTTTGTTGGTGTTAGCAGTATCCTTCACGGATTATGGGAAGGGCTAGGGAATGCAGGAAGTCCTTTTGGATTTGGTCGTCGACCGAAGTCCTTTGCCATCCCGAGAATGCGTTAAATGGCTTAGTAGATTAAGCGTCGCGTGGAGTTTCGTGACTTTTTGCCATGCATGATATGTTGTTGCAATTATTGTTTGAATTAATATAGGATTAATTAATGCTGTAATAATTAATGAATTAAATTGTATTTAAATATTCTTAGAATAGATCTATGCGAATCATTCTATGGCTGAGTATCGAGCGGTTTTGGGCTCACAAATTTTAAGTTGTATTTAATTCATGGACGATAAATTGAAGGAATTGGATGATGAACTGTTAGATGCATTTTGCGGGTGTCAGTATGTAGTTTTAATGTTTTATTTTGCGCATATAGCGGCAGTTTTAATTAGATTAGTTGGGATTTATTTTTTTATAAGTGAGAAAATCACCTGCAAATTAGACTGGGATTTGTTTGATTTGATCCAGTATTAGACTGGTCTGAATCTGATTTATTATTTTTTGTAAAATAAGTGCGGATCGAGGAGCGAATATGAGAAAAAAGAATTAAGGCAGCTCGAGAACCGAGGCGTGGCGTGCCTTGGTGTGTATTGCTGCCTTCGTGGCCTTTCTGACGGCCAAGACGGCCAGAAGCGCCACGAGGATGAGGCGCAGCGCCTGATTACCAGGCAACAGGCAATGGTAGGCGGCGTCTTGCCTTGAAGCAGCCATTACGAGAAATCTTGGCGAAAAGCAATGACGGCAGCAGCGGATCCGCTGGTCTGTAGCGTTACTGATGAAGGCTATAAGCTCTGTAGAAGCGTCTTGAAAGCCTTTGGCGTGGCACCGAACTTTGATGCGGCTACTAAAAGGCGTCTGACCAAGTGGCGGCGGATCCATAGTGCATCCGGTATTTCACGAATCTTTGGCCATTAAGCGGTTGAACTGAGGCAAGGCAGTGGGAGAAATTTGAGAGGCGTGTTTCTTCCAGATCAAGAGCAGAAAAATCAAACTGCAACAATTGGATAATTTGTACCCAATATTTATTTTCTGTTATCGCCAGTTTATTTTATTGCTATCTTATGCTTTATTGTTTTTAAATGTGTGTTTTAGTGAGGGGTTGCCCAGAATTGAAAATCTCAACTTCAAAATTACTAAGTATGTTTTAAATAATTAGTGTTAATTTTATTGGGATAATAAAATTGGAATTATTTCCCCGACCTCCATGATTTGATATTATTTGTGAATTCTTGGAGAAATTCCCCGGGGACGGTCAAAGATAGGAGTTTCCACATGAATAATAATTCTGACGGATGATTGTGGGTTATTACTGGTAAATGACGATGACCCTTCCATGAAAAGGCTCGATCAAAGCGAAATAGTAATCTGTATTATCATGGTTGTGCTTAGGTATAAAATTGATATGCATATATGCTTTAAAGTCCTGTCAATTTATACAATCGAGACCAGAACCCATTGTGTCTGGATATTAAAAGGTTTATAGCTGTTCTTGTTTGTAACACAACGAATATGTTTAATATTATTACCCATTGGCTTATTTAAAAGCTGATATTTGAATATGTTAGGCGTCATTGTTCATATATTTTTGAATTTTAAAATATGGGTATGTGATGAATCTTTATTGATATCTTATGCTATGCATATAGTTGTTTATTCCCGATTCGGCATGTATTTACCTTTTAATCCACATTATTCTACTTAAAAGTCAATACAATCTATGTATGGAAACTATGACGATTAGAGAATTATAATTGTCCTAAGCGCACAAAAGCACAAGTGGATTTTGACCTGCGAGAAAAATCGGAATGAGCCAATGTGAGTCAAACATGCGGGACTTATGGATCGCAACCTGCCGAGATATGGGTATTTGAAAATGGTGGGGAGGCAAACCACGTGAGGATTCGTCCTCAAAATAGATGATGGCCCATCTGAACAAACTTGAGATTACGAGTCACAGTTATGATCTGGAGACTCAGATGGATTTTTTAATTCTTCAGCTCTCTTGCCCAAAGTTTGCAGGCATTTTGGCCTAAGCTAGCTAATTTGTTGCAAACTTTTGGTCTCGGTAGGGAAATGATGAAGAGCGCAAACTCAAGTTTTGACGACTTAAGTGGTCAAATCTTCTTTTTAAGGGCCAGGGTAGGCAAGATAAAAGAAGGACAAAAGGCCCTCTTAAACAATAAAACTCCAAGCTTGTTGCCAGAAGCTGATAGTGAATAAGGAATGATTGTTTATTAATAGGAAAATCCGAAGAGGAAGTGCTTGTTGCCCGGTGAGAGAGGACAATGGAGGTTTGCTGTTCCCAGCCCCCAAAGATGAGGAAGAAAGTGAATTCTCTACACAGTTGCCAAACTTGTTTAGCGGCGTATACTTCTCATTAGTGGGTGGTTGATACGAGATCTATTTAATCATGTTAGCTTCTGGTTCCTAAAATGATCAAAACTTTAGCGTGGTGGGAGTGAGATCTCATCACCTTGGGCAGCGTTGCAATGAGGCTGACCCAATGCTAAGTGAAGTGGTAGATATTGCGATACTTTCTGTTAATGCGATTATTACAATACTACTGTAGTATGATTGATATACGATGCCGCGAGTAGCAGGAATTCTAGTGGGAGAAGTACTTTTCTCTTTTGAAGATAAGTCACTAAGATTATCTTTGTGTTCCGGTTTGAAAAGAATTCTGCTAGGTTTCTAAAATTCGATTGAGACATAGTTTCTTCTAACCAGAATGACATCATTTTTGAAATAATGGGTATATACTATTCTGGACATTGATGGAAAATCTCTGCAATTAGCATGCACCACTTTCCTGGCTCATGTCTATACATCCATTTGTTTAAGAAAGAAAACGTTCATCGACGTGAAGACACTTCTTTGGCATCTAAGATTGCGTCATATAAATCGAAGAGGATCGAGGTTGGTGAAAGATGGTTCTGGAAGGCGTCTCCAGGTTGAATCGATTCAACCTGCGAATCATCAATTGTTTGGAGGAGTAATATAGCCAAGAATAATTTGGGCCAAGGGAATTAGGCTAAGAAGTGTTAGAGATGGATTTCACACATAGATGTATGTGCTCAATGTCAACCAAAGCAAAGAAGAGGTTGCGATAATTCAACTGATGATTACTCGAGAATGCGGTTACATTTCATATGAAGCATGATCTGAGACCTTTGAAAATTCTAAAAGATTTTTAATCAAGCAGGAAATCATGGAAAGCGATATCAAGTTTCTCGATCGTCGTGGGCGATTACCTCGGCAATGAGTTTTCGAACTTCTTACTCTACGATGAAGGATTGTGGCTGACTATACATTTGAACCACCTCAACAAACTGAGTTTGCGAAGGCGAAACAACATAATTCTTTTTGAATAGTTAGATCAATATTCAGGTTATACGGATCTTCCCGGAGTCGTTCTGGGGTCATGCAGCAGAAAACAGCGACACATTACGAGCTTGGTCTTATCCAAATGGGTTCCCGAACCAAAATTGTGTGAATGGGGAATATGTTGATATGAGATTACATAAAGAACTTTGGGTGTCACGACCTCATCGTTGGACGAGAAACCGGTAAATTGGATCCTCGATCAAAATTAAAGAAGAATTTTGTTTTGTAGGATGCAGAGAACAAAGGGTGGAATGTTCTACTAGTTCGAAGATCTAATTTGGACATCAAACGAGGCTTTAGATTGGAAATATATGAACCAAAGAAAACCCAGTGATTACATATAACAAACTTAGAAGGCAAACCTAAATTGCCAAGCCCAGCCTTTAGATGATATACCAAGCGATACATTTTTCTACCATGGGAGCCTCGTTATAGTGGGAGGGGTTGTTAGGCGGCAAAGAAATTAAGTGGGAATGGAAGTCACTCGGACTTGATTCAGGAATGGAATATCGTGGACATATGACGAGGCACTCCAAGATAAGGATCTGCGATTTGTAAGCAACAATGAAAGCGAAGTGGGTTCTATGTTTTCATAATAGGTGTGGGAGCTAATTAGAACCACTTAGTCAAACCATTAGATCTGAGTGGGTATATAAGAGGAAAAAGGGATCCCGGACGAGAGGACGAAACCTTTTAAAGCAGGAAGCTAATGGTGAAGGTTATGCCAAGGAAAGAAAGGATCTTGATGCTCAGAAACTTTTTACTTAGTGATAGCCATGCTTAAGTCCATCCGTATTCTCTTATCTCGATTGTTGCGCATTTGACGTTCAAATCTCGGCGGAAATAGATGTAAGGCGACTTTAAAATATGATCTTGATAAAGAATCTATATTATAACAAGGTTTCATTGAAATAGGCCAGAACACCTAGTTTATAGCTCAAGAGGTCCATTCTGGACTCAAAGCAGGTATCCGAGCTTGGAACCAAGTTTTGATCATGTAATAAAAGTCCTTATGGGTTTGATCCCGAAAGCGAGTTTGAAAAAGTTATTGTGTATAAAAGGCGTGCTAGGAGGCGCATTGGTAGTCTTGAAATGCATGCGTAGATCACATTGTGATCATCGGGAGCGATGTGAGAAGGTGTGATCAGGCGTAAGGCATCTTTTCAAACAGTTTGATACTGAAAGACTTAGGAAAACCCGGACACATCATGCGGATCGAAGATCGCGAAAGAAAAGGATGAATGGAGTTAACTCATAGTTCATACATGAACCTTTGGTTTTTGACTTGGATTGACTGTCTGGCAGATTCAGAAGGATTCGTGCAGACTTGGAATCCATCTATCAGAAAAATCATTTCTAAAGCGAAAGAAATAGATGACATGAAGAGTGTTCCATGCCGGTACATCTGAAACCTTATGCATTCTTTGTGTCTGACCCAGGATATTTGCTAGTAGGCATGGTAGCAAAATATCAAAATGCCGAGGGAAAACGCATTGGGCGATTAAAACATTACGAAGGTATGCGAAAAGAACTGGGATAGAATGTTGATTTATCGATCGAATCTCAACCCCGTATTCGGACTGGATTTCCAGGGATATGAATTCGAAGTGCTCTTGCCTTTCGGTTAGGTATGTTTCCGTTTACTAGGAAATGTAGCATACATCAAATGGGCAGTCTTCAGGCAATGCATCCTTGACTCAACCATATGGAAATCGGGTAAGTAGGCCTTGTGAGCGAAAAGAGCAGATTGGGCTCCTAGATAACTGTAGTGGACTTGGTGGTGTTAAATTTGTACAGCAATATCTGCTTGGGGGCGGTTGCAAATTCAAGAGTCCACAGGTCAAACAACTTATTAAAGAGAAATACATCTTCTAGAAGCTCGTTAGAGGAGAATATAGATGTGTAAAGATAGCGTCAAGGATAACTGGAGATCCATTCTAAGCGTCTGTACTCTGGTGTCGATTCGAAGACATGTGAGTGGAATAGGTGTCGAAATGGTTGCCCGATACGCTTTGAGTATAAGTGGGAGAAATTATTATAGGATTAAATTGTAGGTAGTGGATATCCGGACCTCTCCGAGGCGATGTTGTAATGCTCTTAAATCTGAACTTTTGTTATAGAGTGGGAGATTGTTGGAGTTCCCTCTTGACAAATTGACTTTATGTGATCATAAATATGATTGAATGGCCCTTATATATTTCTTACTCGCTGACCAATAATTCATCGTGTTACTTATGGTAGGGTAGTGATACCCGATCACGGAAGGTCATTAACAGTCCTTATGTAACTAAAAATCATTACTGTTGTGTGATGGCACCATCGCGAAAGGTTGAGGTGTGAGCTGAAATTGGTTTAATATTTGACCAGGAATTACACTAGTACTGCTGCATGAGCGGTCTGTGAATAGGACCTCTGAGGAGGATAAATTCTTGAGCCCGAACAGGAAAATTGAACCTCGATGATTCGTTGTTATAACGCCGTCCATAGAATAGGATCACGTGGGATTGGTAACTATTGCTGACTTATCATGGGTAGCGAATCGAGAAGATTCAACCTTTTTTATCTTGGGCAATATTATTGGTCATGTGATTGCTAAGATTTATCCCGAATTAGTGTGCAAATACGCCTTGATTGCCCCCTTGGGAAGTTCATAAGTTTTTATCATGCCAAATCTTGCAAGTGGAGATTAGTTTAGAGTATGGATAATAATATGAGCAGATTCATGACCAAGGACAAAGAATATTAATTAGCGAAGCTATTTGGGTGGCTTGAATTATTAATAGGCTGAATAATCTCTGGAAATAATGGCCAGAATATATGTGTAATATAGGTTAGATATGGATAATGAAAATGTAGTATACAGTGGGATTAATTAATATTTGGGCTTGAATTGCTCTATTGTGGCTCAATATTAGATGTTCAAGATCATTAGAAGGAATCCCAATCTTAATTCTCTAAGGCCTTTGGTAGCCCAACATATGGTCAATAAGCTGAAATTGATTAAAATAAAATAAATATTGTTGCTTATATTTCCTCTAGAATTTTCGAAAATTATGGATAAAAAGAGGAGAAGATTTTCTTTGAATTTTCGTGTTATGGAATGAAAGATATGTATTCTTGGAATACAAGATTATCTCATTAAATTCAAAATCTCTTGATTATACGCCAGTGAAATTTCAAAATTTTGGAAATGAGATGGGCAAGAAAAATTTCTTGATTTTCTTGAAAAGATATTATGGAAGATATGTTTTCTTGAAATACAAGAATATCTCATAAATTCAAGAAGATCGAATCTTGGATTCTTGCACACTAATATTTTCGAAAATTCCATAAAATAGAGGAGGTGGATTTTGTGGAATATTTTACTAGTATGGGAAAAAGAATATATGGGATATATTCAAGATTTCTTGTGACCAAGAAGTCTTTTCACATTGAAAAAAGCCTGAAATTGTTCACCCTCCCTCGCATATATAGGGGATGATTAGTTCATTCCCGAAGCAATTCCATATCCGGAAATGTAAAATCTACACTAGTGGTGCAACAAAGTTTATTTTTTCCTTTGTTAATTGTTACTAGTATCCTTCACGGTTGTCGAGCAAGGCTAAGGAATGCAGGAAGTCCTTTGAGTTGAATCCGTCGACAAGTCCTCAAAGTTCATCAAGCAGTAGATTCAGCATCGTGGGTTTTCACCGATGGCTTTTATATGCATGATATGTTGTTGCAATTATTATTTGAATTATTATAGAATTAATTAATACTGGCTTATCATTAATAAAGATTAAATTTATATTTAAATATTCACCCCGAATAGATGCAATGCCGAATCATTCCCAACAAACTTCGAACTGGTTTGATCAAACCCATAGACTTTATATGATCAAAACATTGGTTCAAACCTCACAGATGCCTATTTGAGTCCGTAAATACTGGATTTCTTGAGCTTTAAACCTACGATTGCTCTCAGCCTTTTTTCAATGAAGCCTTGGGTTTTGTTTGCATATAGATCCTCTTCATCAGACTTAGTTAAGGAAAATTTCTTGACATCGTTTCTGATTTGAAAGTCCAGAATCTTGACAGCTCGATAAGAAAATTCGGATGGACTTGAGCATGGCTGGGCAAAAAAGTTTCTCATAATATCCCTTCTAACTACGAGTATAACCTTTAATACAAGTCTTGCCTTGGTTTTCGACTTCGATCTGATCCTCTTTTCTCTGTCACCCAATAATGGGTTTGACCCGTTAAATTAGTTCGTAGCTCCGCTTTTCTGTTATGATCATAGGAAAGCCTATTTAAACTTTCATTGTTGTTTTATGACTGAATCCTTGTCTTAGATTGCTAAATCATATCTCCATAGTCTGATTGTCTTGTCGAGATCAAATCGAGACTCCTGTCCCGTAGATCTCATTGTTTTCACAACCTCACACTACGACGAGGTTCGGTTGTGTAGATGTCATTTGGTATATCATCTTATGCGATTGTGTGAGGTTTAACTTATAGCTCATTGGAATGATCTCCTTGAGGTCTTCTTCCGTTCGTATAGTCTTCTTTTAAAAAATCTAAAGTGGGTGCTTATTACTGCACTTTGATCTTTGGACCATAAAGTATCACACTGCCCCCATTTCCCTAGGGGTATCCACAAACAATCTTGAATTACGATGAGGATCCAGTTGCGGCTTCTTTATCCAACGTAGGTGGAACCCCAAATCTTCTCGTGTGTCTCAGGCTAGGCTTGTTGGGTCAACAATTCTTAGAGATTTTGGAGCAAATTTGGATGACACCAAGTTAGAGAATGTAAAATTTTATTGTTTCCAAAAGGCATGACCCCGAGCGACTTGGGAAGATCGCGCGTAACTTCGTCATAGATCTTAGTTTTAAAAATTTGCATTTTACCGCTTTCTGCCAACCCCGTTTTTTGAAGGGTTCAAGTGCTGATTAATTTGGGATGCAATCCTTTGTCGAACAAGTAGTTCAAAACACATATTTGGTATTCGTCTCACGATGGGATCGTAGAGACTTGATTTTTTTCCCTATGATTCTCGCAGCAGGCCTTGAATTCTTTTAGATTTCTCAAAGGTCGTAAGGAAAATACTCTTAGTACCGCCAGTAGTCATCGATAAAAGTGACGAAATGCTCATAACCTCCCTCTTGCTTTATGGTTGACATTGGACCACATACATATGAAACGATTTCTAACCTTCTTTGGCTCTATTTTCGCTTCGGCTCCAAGATGCCCTTAGTCATTACCCTCAAACATGATTCGCGAGTTGGAGAAACTCGATGAACAATCTACCAACCTTTGGATCCTCTTGAGTTAATATGTCCCAATCTTAGATGCCATAAGTGTCTCGTTCGATACGATGAGCGTTTTTCTTTTCTGGAAACAATTGATGTATGGGATGGATTTCGTGAGTGGTATTGCACGATTATTTGTATAAAATTGACCGACAACGTTCACGTAGCCGAGATAAATTTATCAAAGAGAAATGGTAACAACTTTATTAAAAGTAACTTGAATAACCATCAAGAAAAAGTTTAAGCGAAATTAAATTCTTTCTAAAATTTGGAGCGTAAAACATCTCTTAAAATTAAAACTCTTGTCTTGAAAAGGCAGGTGCACTTCTCAACTTTAATTGTTTACTTTCTCTCGCGTTGTCCCAGGTGTGATGAGATCTCACTAAGTTGCCGGGTCAGCGAGACACTGTAAGTGAAACAAAACGTGGTCGGTGGACCCCATTATCCACTAAATGGGAGGCATCAGCATCGCTAAAAAGTTCGACAACTAGTGCGTGAGAATTACTTTCTTTCCATTCCTTTTGGGTTTGGAGCAGTACGACCTCGATATACCTTTTTCACCGCGATAAAATATTTTCCTTTTACTTTCTTGTGACAACGACCTGTATTTGTCTTTTTCTCCACTTTTCTTGGTGATGAGATTGCTTTTCTTACGTACTTTTCTTTTCTTGAGACTTGCCTTCCGTTGGCACAGATCGAAAAAAGACTTTTGGTCTGATGCTTAGATGTTTTCTTCCACTAAATGCTTCTACATTTTCTCCAAGGCTTCTTGTAGGATGTCTGTAATAAATGTGATCACTCATTAACCAAACTTCTGATAAAACAGTGAAGCACCTTGGAAGAGTTAGCGAAAAAGAAATTTAATTTAGACTCGTCATCCATTATGAAAATGCAAAGATAAGCCAGTTTTTCAAAATGGTGTTTAATTCTGAGAACATGCTCCTTCACTGGTCCCTCGGCCATCTTTAAGCAGCCCGCGTCGTCATACTAAGCGATTGATCATGCGGTCTTTTTAAGAAAACATTACTTTTCGAACTTTACGCAGTTCCCAGACTTCGACCTTATTCTATGAATGTGTCTCAAATCATCGAACCGATTGAAGTCCAGATTACGTTTCATGGGTTCATTAGCTGCTCCCAAACCATTATACAAGTGTCTTTCGCATTAGGTGATTCATGATGGCTTCGTGGCTTGCGTCATAAAGAACGATGATGTTCTTGTCTGGGTGAGACAAAGCTCATATTTCGTTTCCAAACATTATAGTTGTCACGATTTAATTGGTGTTCTTTAGTCTGTATCGATTGGTGGATTAGGTTGCGCTTTTGATGTTGAAATTATTAATATGCATAAGCACAAATATATCACAAGGGATTAGATCCGTCATCATATTAAAATCTCAAAAAAATGTGGTTTATCATCACTGACGTCTCAATAGGTTTAAATAAGCCCGTAGGGGTGGATGCATTATTTAAACACATTCAAGCGAGTTACAAACAAACGCGGATATTAAACCTTTAATATCCAGTTAATAGTTGGCTCAAAACGACCAATATAAAATTAGAGGAGGGACTTGAAGTATATGCGTATCAATTTTATACTAAGTAATAACCATGATTAAATACGGAATCATTATTTTTTACTGGCCCGAGCCTAAATGGGAGGTCATCGTCGCCACTAGTAATAATCACAATCATCATTTGGAATTCATTCATGTAAGCCATGTACTTTTTTGATGATCGAATCGAGAGAATTTCGAAAAGAATTCCTGAAATAAATAAATCATGGAGGTCAAATTAATTGATTTTATTCTTCCAGGAATAAAATTGTCATTTAAACATACTTAAGTAATTTTTGATGGTGAGATTTTTCATTGGGCAACTCTCGTACAAACACATTTAAACAAATTAAATAAAAGCGGCAAAAAACATAATAATAAATCAAGCAAAGCGGAAAAATAAACATATTAGGCCAAATTATCAAATTATCGCCGTTTGATTTTTCTTGGCGATTTTGGCTTTTGTCGTCTTAATTTCTCCCACTCGATCGTCTCGAAAAAGAACTCCATCTCGGCATACGCCAAGTGGCTTCGCGATCGGGGATGTAAGCTATTCGGCGGCCACTTGGGTCAGTCGACCTCGGCAACCAGCCTTTACCTTCTCAGCGAGCTCAGCCTTCTTGCCTCTCAGCCTGCCCTGTGGCCGGCCTCGGCAGGCGGCGGCGTATCGCGTGCACATCCGCGCAGCGCTTCATTAGCCTGCGCCTCGCCCGCCGAGGCTCATGGCAGCTATCGCGTCCGTCTTCATACTACTTCCATCCGCCAGGTACGCCATCAATCGTCTTGCTGTCTTAACCATCGTCGCTTAGTCGCTCACGCCCGTCGAGCCGATCTGCCCAGCGTACTAAGCGTCGTGCCGTCATCAGCGGCGTCCAAAAGCGCGTCGATACTCCCTTGGCACGTTTAGCGATGAATGCGATGATAAGGTGTCTTTGATACGGATCTATCCTTTAGTGCTTCGATCTCGCCTCCATTTTAGATCTGGATTTGAATTTATTTACAAAAATAAATAAACTTAGATCTAGACTGGATATTACATTGATCGAATCAAACCGAATCTGATAAGTCTGCTGGTGGATTTTCTCCCGCGAGCAAAAGCGAATTCGAGCAGATGAATTAAAAACCACAATTTATATGCGTGCAAAAAACACATTAAATTCACTGACAATTGGATATGCAAAAAAGTCTTGCGATTCTGCTATCGATTTCAAAATTTTGTAACGAATTAAATCCGCAATTTAAAATTGAGCAAACAAGGCTCGATGCAGATTCATTGAAATTAATTGCCTTGGATCTGTGGGATAAATAATTAAATACAAATAAAGTGCGATAATTATTCTTTGGAATTAATCTATATTATTAATTCAAAATAATAATTCAACAACAAATCATGCATATAAACAATTTCACGTTAATCTGCATGTGGAATTTACGAGTTAACGTGAGCGTACCTCTTCAGAATATATGATAGCCGTTGATTAGACACACAAAAAAAGCCTTCCCAAAGTATTCGCCAATCCTTGCTCGACAATCGTTGGTAGGATAACCATGAACAATTAACAAAAGAAGAAATAAGCTTTTGTTTGCCTTTGTGGATTTTAATTTTTCGATTACATGGAATTATGCTTGGGAATAAAACATTCATCCCATTTATAGGAGGTGGTAGTGAAAATTTCATGTATGAAATAGGGGGAAAAAATTTTTCTTGATCTCGAGAAATCTTGAATATATCTCATATATTCTTTTCTCCTCAATTAAAATCACACTCTCTTATTTGTTATGGAATATTTGAAAATTAGGGATCAAGATTCAAATTTGGATCTTCTTGAATTTATAAATTCTTCTTGTATTTCCAAAATACATATTTTATAATATCTTTTGAAAATCAAGAAAATCTTTCTTCCTTTATATTCAAAATTTTGAAAATCTTGCTATATGGATAACCAAGTGGGAGAATTTCTTGAATTTAATGAGATAATCTTGTATTCCAAGAATACATATCTTCATTCCATAACAAAATTCAAAAAAATCTTTCTCCTTTTTAATCCGTAATTTTTAGAAAAATGGGAAAAATATGCACCAGATTTATTTTATTTTTAAACACCTTTTTGAGGTTATTGGACTTTATATTTGGGCTACTTAGGGAACCTTTAGGAGATTAAGATTGTCTTTCAATGGATCTTCAATTATCGATATTGAGCCCTAATATTATTCAAGCCCTATAAATATTAATTAATCCGCTCATAATTAATATTGCACTATCCATCTCAAGCACTGAAATAGCTTTCCATTAATTAATATCTTTTTGTCCTTGGTTGAGAGCGGTTCAACATTATTATCCATACGAAAACTAGATTCGACACCAAGATTTGGTATGATCGCTCAGGAACCTCGAACACCGTCGAGATTCAAGTGCTAATCTTACGATTCTCATTATTAAATCTTAGCAATCACATGAATGACAATGATTATTGCCAGATAAAAAGCAATATTATCAAACCGTGATCCTGTTAAAGGGGCGAATTAAATAACGAACCCTTACAATTCTTGTTTTAGTTAGAAGAATTTTTCCTCCTGTTAGGTTTTATTAAGTGCATCGGTCGTACCTTTAGTGTAAATCTCTTGGTCAAGACAAGACAATAGCCTTACACTTTAACCTTTCACGATGGATTGTTCATTTCATACAAATAGTGAATAATTAACTTTTTTTTAGTTTACAAGGGGTGGTAATTTAATCTTACGTGATGCGGTATCATAAATTAACCTAATGTAACTTTGTCTACTATTTATTAAACGGTCATCCGATAAATATATATATGTAACATTGATAATACTTAGAAACTATCATTGATAAATAATTTTATTTGATAAATAAGTCAGAAATTCGGTTTTGATTATAAAAAGTAAAGCGTACTTTTCGATATAATCTGACAAATACTAGGATAGATTTCGATTGGAACTGACAAATCTTATACCTAAACCAAAATTTAGTTTATGTTTGTTTAGCTAGATTCGAGACTAGGGTTTTCTGTTTTCGATTTTAGGATTGGTTGGTGAGAACTCCTTGAAACATGGTTGTCTTTGTGTTGGACCAAGTTGATTAAGTTGGTGCCCACTGGCATTAGGGGAAGAGTGAATGGGGACAAGTTGTTTGAACCACTATAAAATACGGTGTGCATTATCAGTTTCATTTTTACCATCACGCACACTTTACTTGTTTCAGTATTACATCGTAATGCAGTTTGGATCGGTTGCAATCAATGATATAATTAGTTTTACTACATATGTCATCGATTGAAACATATAACTTAGAATTACGATTTAACAAGTTGGTTTTCACAGGTAAAACTTAACCACTTTTGTCGGTTAAAGGTGATGAACCTTTGAAGCGTCTCCCTCGGTGATTAGTAAGTTGGATGTCAGTCGAAAGTGATTCAGCAACGCTCTGATCGAACGAAACTGCTTTATTCACTGATCCATAAAAAGTTTGAAGTTTATTCACCCTCCCTCTGACTTACCTTTCTTCAAAAACCGATTAGGGACCTACACTTAATGATTTCTCGTATAAGATATGGTATTTCCTTTCCAATAGTTTTGCGGCGATGGGCTCTTGGTTCATGGGCCACCTAAGCTTTGCTCAGAGCATTGTAACAATATACACGTGATTGTGTGGGCAGAGGTCGGAACTACGTCAAATCCCCACTAGGAAGTTCTTGAAGCAAAACCACTTCCCTTCCTTTGCTTCACAAGAGAGCTACATACCGACTTGGTAGCAGGAATCGTGCATTGCGCTCTGCCTTCTCCATGTCATGGCTCCTCCCATGCAAAACACACTACCGAGGTAAATTTTTACGGAATCTATGATCCGATTGAAATCTGAGTCAAATGTAACAATGAATCGGGGCTGTCATTGATAAACCCGCATTCTTTATCTGAGTTCTCGTTGAATGCCAGAATATTTTTTAAGCTATGAATCCAATGTTCTTTCCAATTACTACGATATCGCCAACTTGCCAGCGACCATGAAATCTCTGACTCGATACACATCATTGCATACGTGGGGCTTAAAGCGGTAAGGCATAAGGAACACCCTTCATGTCATCTATCTCCTTTTAGTCTTGGACACACATTTCTTTGGATAGATGTATTCCGTATCTGAAAAAGGTACCAAACCTTTCTTGGAATCTTGCATCTTTGAATAGAAAAGCTTCAAGGCGGTGTCTGTATGAAGCTTGCGATAAACTATCATCTTTTCTTACGATCTCGGTGATTTTGATCCCGAATGACGGGCTTCCCCATAGTCCTTCATATCAAACTATTTTGATAGCCATGCCCTTCGTCCGACAACACCTTTACGCCGTCTCCGATGAACGAGAATGTCATCTACGTATAGTACTAAGAATATCAATGCGATTGACAAACACAGCTTTTTATACACACAATAAGTACTTTCGTTTTGATTGAACGTAAAGACTTTATAACTTTGATCAAAACATTGGTTCCAAGCATGGGATGTTTGCTTTGGTCAAATAAAATGGACTTCTTGGGCTTACCAAACTAGATGTTCTTGGCCTTTTGATGAAGCCTTAGGGTTTGTTGCATGTCAGATTTCTTCCTCAGACTTAGTTAAGGAAAGGCATCTTAACGTTTTAATCTAATCTTAAAATCGTGATGTCACGTAATCCAAGAGAATCGGATGGACTTAAACATAGTACAGGCAAAAAGGGTTTTCCTCATTGTCAATCCCTTCTTTACGAGTGTAACCTTTTGCCAGAATCTGGCCTTGAATTCTACCTTCGTCCAGGTCCTCTTTTTCTCTTGTATACCTTTTGCATCCGATGGAGGCGGCCCTGACAAGTGGTTAAACTAGCTCACCACCTTATTATGATCCTCGAACCTATCTAAACTTCCATTGTCGTTTGCCGATAATCCTCATCATGTCTTAGGTGCCTCATTGTAAGTCCATGGGTCAAATCATCTTGGCGGGGACCAAGTAGGCGACTCTATCCCCATGTGAATCTCTGGGTTGTCTAACAACCCTCCCTTTATCGGCGAGGTTACGGTTATATAGAATAATCGTTTGATGTCAACTTGTCTTTGTTGGCATTGAGGTAAGCCCTCTTAGCTCGTCTAAAGGCAATGATCTTCTAGGCTTTTTTTGTGGTTCATATAGTCTTCTTCCAAAAATCTAAAAAGTGCGCGTCTTGATTACCACCCTTTGATCTTGGGACCATAGAACATGCACCCTTTGTTTCCCTCAAAATTACCCATAAACAGCAATTATAATACGTCGTGGATCCAACTTTCACAGCTTGTCAACAACATGTCGGACCTTTGAATTTTCATGTGTCTTAACACGGGCTTGCGCCTGATCCCCAACTCTTTAAGGGTTTTGGGAACGATTTGGATGATACCAAATTTAGAATGTAAGCCTTGTTTCAGGCGTGACCCCAAAAGATTTGGGTAGTCCGCATCAACTTCGTCATTGATCGACCATTTAAAATAGTTACATTTTTTGGATTCTTGCCTTCCAAATTTTTGTTGAGGGTTAAAGATGCCGATCAGCCCGGGACACCAATCCCTTCATCTGACAAGTAGTTCAAAAATCGCCATTTGAGGTGATAGCCTCCGCGATCGGATCGTAGACAATTGATCGTTTCCCTATATTCTGGCTGACATAAATTCCTTGAATTTATCTCGAGTCTGATTTATGCTTCGTAAAGGTAAATGTATCCATATCTTGAAGTATCATCGATAAAAAGTAAAATACTCATAACCTCCTCTTGCTTTGATCAACATTGGACCACATAAATCGTCGTTGAGCGACTTAACACTTTTGGTTCCTGTTCACAGCTAGCTAAATGCCTCTTGGTCATTTTACCGCCGACTTGATTAGCGAGTTGAAATGGTTCGCTTGGAGGGACTCAGTGAACCATCGGCGACCAACCTTTGGATCCTCTTAGATAATATGACCTAGTCTCGGATGCCAGAAGTGTTTCATTTCATCTGGCGAGCGTTTTTCTTTTATTTTCAAAACGATCATTCTGTTATAGGATGCATTTAAATGAGTGATGTGCACAATTAATTGTGTAGAGATTATCCGACAATGTTCCATAGCAGATAAACTCATTATTTTTGAGCAATGGTAACAACTTTATTAAAATGCTAACGAATATCCATCTAAAGAAAAAGTTTAGAAACCAGAAATCAAATTCTTTTTCTAAAAACTAGGCGTAAAGAACATCTTAAAATGAAAACTTTGTCTTCCAAAGCAGCCTTCTCCCTTCCTTCAGCTGCCACTCTCATCAGCGTCGCTTAGTGTGATGAGGATCTCACTCCCACTAAGTTGTCAGATCGCTTGAACCTGTAAAAGTGGAAACAAACATGGTCGATGGATCGTATCTTTACCCATAAATGGGTAGCATCTACGTAAACAAGTTTCAACAACTAGTGCATGAAATTACCTTTTCTTCCCTCTCCTTGGGATTGGGCAGGTACCTCAATGTCTATTTCTAGCGCTCGAACATTTCCTCGTCTTTGAACTTTCATTTCTGGATTGGACGTTGAGCCTACTTGGTTTAACCTCTATTTCTTTTCATCGTTCTTACCACCATCGGCCTAGAAAGAAGAAGACCCCTTTTTCCCAAAGTTCTTTTCGCTTAAGCTCCATTTCCTCTTCCAGCCAATGTAGAAGCATTTACCCGAGGATCATCCACGTAAAATCTAGATGTCATCGGATACTAGATAGTGATGATGTAGCCTTTTATTGAAGAATGGACAATGAGATCAACTTTAGTTTTGAAATCACATTTTTTACTTGAGGATCTCAAGTTCCTCAAGAGAACCATAACCTAAGAACGTGCTCCTTCCTGATTGCGTTCCCCTTTTCCATTTTTAATTGAAGCCGTTTCATGACTTCCACACGCTTCCCGAAAAACTTTTGGAGCGCCGTATATGGGATGTGGCATCGCTTGAATTTCTCATGATGTCTGTGGGCGCTCAAATCCCTTAGTGAGCGTCTCGACAAATCGATAGTTGTGCCAAAATTATATCCTTCATCAATTCATTTTACTCCATTCTACATATTAAACCAAACACGTACTCTCAAGCACCTTTAGCGGAGTTTTTTTTTTTTTTTTTAGGGTTTTGGTGTATCAAGCACCCATTTGGATGGTTGTGCGGCTAGGACAAGTTTCATTTTATAATACAATCGATATAACTTTGCGATGCTTATAGATCATGGTTTTATCGCGATTGGATAAAAGGATTTACGACGATGATGTGAAATAAATAACGGATTGTATTGATCTGAATCATATTAAAATCTCTAAAAAATGAATATGCATCATTAACAACTAAAAGCAGTTTAAAAATAATCGTGGGGTGGGTCATTATTTAAACACATTTAAATGAGTTACAAACAGAACAATTGCAAGCCTTTAATGTCAAATTAATAGTTGGAACCGGCTTAAAGCCAATATAAAATTGATAGGGACTTGGAATATATGCATATCAATTTTATACCTAAATAATAATCATGATTAAATCTATGATTATTATTTCACTTTGAGCGAGCCTGGTGGGGAGGTCTCATCGTCTTAATAATAATTTCTCAATCATAAAAATAGAATTTATTCATTAGCCAAAAAGTTATCTTTTTGATGCATCACAGGTGGGTGAATTTCTCCAAAAGAATTCACAAATAAATAAATCATGGAGATCAAAATTAATTTAATTTTTATTATACGGAATAAAATTGTGATTAATTATTTTCAAAACATACTTAAGTAATTTGAGATTTTTCAAAACAATTTCTCATGCATCGCATATTCAGCTCCAGTTAAATAACACGAAAAATAATCTGTGAACATCAAAACAAAACAAAAAAATTAAACACATTGGGCACGTATATCCAATTGTCACGGTTCTTTTTGCTCATGTCTTGATCTTGAGATATCGATCTTTACATAGCCCTTCACCGTAGATTCCGTCTCGAAAAAAGCTCGACGCAGCATATACTTTTAAGCGTCCTCCGTCTGGGTTCGAGGCGTCCGGCGATAGGTGGCTCACGGTCCGGAAGCGTATGCGTATTGTGCCGCGTTAAAGTAAACCATCATACTATCGTTAGGTAGCCTAAGTTGGATCGAGCGTACTTCCCCGCCGCCCAGTTCACCGACCTTCCAGCTCCTTACATGGCGCCCATGAATAAGCCGGTAATGCGTCCTTCTCACGCCCGGCAGCCGATAACGCCGTGCCGTGCGTGTCATCACCGCCGTCTGGCGTGCGCCCATCGTTTGACCCCAGATTCCTCAGGTTCGCACTTTTCGCGTGCGTCGGCGCTCTCGAAGAGAGAAGCTGTTTGTCTTGTGACACTTTAACGCCGTGTTTTGGATGATGTTGATGCGGTGCTCGCGGAGGTCTTACTGCGTGTATGGGGAATACTGCGTGTCTGGTCTTTAAAACTTTTTCTTGCGAAGATCGGCAGGTGCGATTTGTCTTGATGATTTAGTCTGACTTCATCGCTGGAGTCCACAATCTCTTGACGATGATCTATTTGCTGAATCTCGAATAATCCCATGGCCCGAGTCTGAGTTTTCGGGAATCACGAGTTGCTTGGATGAGATAACTAACTTCTTGAACCTGAGGAAAGTAAGTTCGGTTTAATGTACTCATTTCAGCCTGCTGAGATGTCTTGGCTCGTTAAGCACTGGTTTATGCTGCGTTTAAGCTTTTTGCTGAAAACCTTCTAAGCTAATGGAGATAGTGATTTGGTGTGATTGATATATGCGACTTTGATGGATTGATTCATTTGAAATATCCGGTGAAAATAATGCTTTCAAAACAAAGGTAATGCAACGGATAAAACAACCAAAGCAACAAAGAACCTGACGAATTATAGTGGTTCGAAGATTTCAGCTCGTCCATCTTTGATCTCTTTAGAAATTCCTTTAATCACTTCTACAAGGCTTTAGGCTACCTCATGGTTACTAACCTTTCTAATTTTGAGCTTTATTTCTCACTAGTTTACTAGTTCTTAACTTCAAAAAAGCTTTTGCATCTCAAGATGAATTACTCGCTATTCTCTAGAGGCTTTACGACTACCTCTGTAGTTTTACTAACTCTTCTGATTCAATCTCACCAACAATCACCCAAAAGCTACCTTCTGAAGGGTTTGGGGGTTTTCTTGATTTGGTTTCCTTTAGGATATGAGATATCCTTTACAATAAAGAACAATGCAAAAATAGATATATCTAAATAGCTTTGGATATATCTTATCAAGCTAGGCTTCAGTGGAATAGGCTCTCTTCGATTTAAAAGCATAGGAAATTCTTTGGTTTTCAACCTAAATAATAAGTTTGAAGCTCTTGGGTTGCTTACAAAATTTCCATAAACCTTCTGATGTGAAAGTCTTTAAGTATTTATAGGCATACATGAGGTCACTCTTGAAAAACGCTATCTAATTGGAGATTAACCGTGAGTTTCCTCTTATATAGTGTGAAAAGCTATATTGGTTTGACACTCCATAACGCGTTTCAGGCAATAACTTTCATGATCTTCTTTTTGTGATACGGAACTTAGTACTTCGACATCTTTTTCGGTGACACCGTCGTTGTCGATTGTCGGTATGTACCGATGCAGTCTTCTTATCTTTTGATTTTTTGTCTCCGATTAAGGTAAACAACTCAGCGACTCTTTTTTGGTTACAATCTAAAGGTGATATAACCTTAACAACACTTTTGTCTTAGTTCCTTTTTATGCGCATTTGAATGTCTTGTGACAATATCTATTTTTCTAAAGAATGTGATCTTCTCGATTATTGCATCATAGGATATGAAATTTTTGATGCCTCGAGAACATTAGGGGTTTATCTTGAGCATTCGATGCATTCATGGTCTTTAAGTAATTCTGTGCCTTGATATTCTTGATCTTGATCTTCGGTCTTACATTCTTGAGTCTTCACAGTCTGCCAAAGTCTTACGAGTCTTTGAATATCTTGGTGATATCTGCGATTTTTTCATCTTTGATCTTGGTTCACCGATTTCATCTTGAGTCTTGATATCGATTTTCATCTTGAGTCTTGATGCCCTCGATTTCATCTTGATGTCTTGATATCTCGATTTCCTGTTTGAGTCTTGATATCTCGGATCTATTTAGTCTTTATGTCTGACTATACATTTTGAGATATTATCACGAACTCTCTAACAACTGAATCTATTTCGACTATAAGATTATCCACAGACATGTCATACTGGGGTTTTGATGTCGAAATCATATCTTTATTCAAATTCATCTCCCCAAGCACTTTCGCGTAAGTCAGGGCACTTGATCTTCCGTCTTTTAATTCTTAGTCTTAGTTCCCAATCAGGATTTTTAATTTATTACAAAAAATTAAATACCTCGATCTGAACTGATACTATTACATTGATCAAAAATCAAACAAATCTTAATCTACCGTGGATTTTCTCCGAGGCAAAATGAATTCAAGCGAATCGAATTAAAGCCCCAATTTATGCATGCATAAAAAAACATTCGTCAAATACCATGACAATTGGATACTGCCAAAAGATCTGGCATTCTACTATCGATTTCAAATTTAATGAAAAACAAATTAAATTACAATTTAAAATTGAGGCAGAAAGAGGCTCTACATGCGATTATTGAAATTAATTGTAGGATCTATTAGGGTGAATATTTAAATACAATTTTATTCTAACAATTATTACTAAGCATAGATTAATCTATATTAATTAAAATAATAATCAACAACAAATTATATATATAAACAACCACATAAATCATAACGTATGAGGAATTACTGGGAGTTTAAAGTAAACTAACCTCTTGGGTGACAATTGTTGAGAAGATGGATATCCGTTCACGCGAACAAACCCAAAGCCTTCTCAAGTATTCCCTCATCCTTGTTCAGCAATAAATTTGGAAGGATACTGCCGAACAATTAACAAAGGAAAAATAAATTATGTTGCTGCGGCTGTGGATTTCAATTTTTGAACACATGGAATTGCATTGGGGATGAAACATTCATCCCCTGTTTATAGAGGGAGGTGGTGAAATTTTTAGGAAAAAAATAATATGGGAAAATCTTTCTTGATCTCAAAAATCTTGAATATATCTCGTATATTCTTTTCTCCACTAATTAAAATATTCCACAAAAATCCTACCTTCTCTTGTTATGGAATTTTTGAAAAATACGGGACCCAAGATTTTCCAAGATTGGGATCTTCTTTGATTTATGAGATATTCTTGTATTAAAGAACATATCTTCCATAATATCCACTAGAAAATCAAAAATCTCCCCTTCCTTATTCTTTCATTATTTTTGAAAAATGTCTACAAAATAAATAACTGATGGAATTTTCTTGAATTTAATGAGATAAACTTGTATTCAGAAATACTTATCCTCATTCACAACAAAATTCAAAGAAATTTTTTCTCCTTTTATTAATTTATTTTAGAAAAAATTAGGAAAAAATAAGCAATAATATTTATTTAATTTTAAACACTTTTTCGGTTATTGGATTTTATCTTTGGAGCTACTTGAAGGTTTTAGGAGAGAATGATTGGACCTTATACTGGACCTTGATTTTTCCAATATTGAAAAGCCACAATATTATTCAAGCCATAAATAATAATTAATCCTTACATAATTAATGCCTTATTATCGCTCTTAACCCGTATTATAGTTAATATGGCTTTTGATTATTATTTCACCGTGTTTAAGTGTTGGGATATTTTTGGTTTTGATGAATTATGCCAAAACATTATCAACTTATTGTTATTTAAAAAACTAATAGATACAAGTTGAGGGGGCGAAGAACAAGTTTAGGGGAACTCATGAAATCGATAGATATTCGAGATCGGGGCGAGGCTATAGGCGAGACTAGATAGAGATCGAGATGAAATAGATGAGTTAGGAGTTAGCTTGATAATTTGGCCAAAATAAGAAGAAAAGAAAAATTAATGATTTGATCGGAAGAATCAGGAGATTACTGATTCGGATGGACCCGAAGAAAAGATAAGGATCGGATGGCTGGTCGTGATTATTTGTCGAGAAGAGGAGGTTCTTGATCGGGAAGAGGGCGGATGAGACTAATCGGTCGGATAAGATAACTTTGATGCAACTAACTTTGATATGCTAACACGATGTACTAATCAGAAGTCACGAGATAAGGCGATATGCTGACCTGATCATATATTAGTCTGATCGGTGGTGATCAGATCAATGAGGAAAATCGAGAGAAGACAAGTCACGAGTCATATTCCTTTAATCGAAGCGCTACTGTGATCGAGATGTACTGATGCTAGTGACTGAAATTGATTATGCTGAAGTCGAAGAAATTGAATTCGATTAGCACGGTGTCGATATCTGATCAGAATGGTCTAGTTGAAGAAATCTGTTTGAATCTGAGAATCCTGAAAGTCAAAGGAACCTGAGCTAAAGTCTGAAAATATAGCAGATTAAAATTTGATGTGGGCCAATGAGGAGGAAGACAACCCGACTGGCAATGAGAACTTCTGAATAGTATGGATTTGAATGTGATTCTCCGCGGTAACATTAAGTATCGGCGCTATCATCGAATCTTCCATCAAATTAAGGAGTGGGAGATAAGTGGAAAAATAACATATAGAGCCAGAAACCCATACACGAGCATTTCACCCATAGAACACAAGTCATAGAATATACTATATTCAAAGAGTGTTCTACCTAGATCTAAGCACAAATGCCAATATCCTGGCTTAAAAGAGATTTTTCCCCGTCCTTGGCGCAGAAATTTAAGCAAATCTGAGAAAAATCTAGCACATAGTTCGAACAACACCAAATCAACCCCCATTCTCTTGAGATAGTAGTGGTAAATGGGGTAGTTGTTAGGCAATCTGAGGAGAATTGATAAGATCTGGATTGGAGTGTGAACTCAAATTGGTAAACACTCCCATAAACGATCCGTGGGGGTGATAAGTCAAGGGCAGGCAGAAAGTGTAAGTCAGTTAAATTGAAACTAGGTAAATATCATGAGGCTATCCGTGGTGGAGGTGATAAGTCGCGTTTGAAGGAATTTCCCTAGGAGCGGGGGAAGTGGATGTAGGAGAACTGGTCTCGAACATTTATGCTTTGTTTAATGTTCTTTATTCTTTCACGGTCTTACTTGTCATATGCATTCGATTATAAGCAAAACCACACTGAGTTTAAAAACGAAAAAATTTGGAATCACCATTCTTTCCTTGTTTCATAGTCGTTACATGAGTTTTCCGCATTTCATGGGTTTTCCTTTGGACCAACAAGTGGTATCGAGCAAGAAGTTGAAAAATCACTTTTAATGTGATCTGAGCGATCATTTTTAAACAAAAACCGCTTTACGTAAAATGCATATATTTTAATGATTTGACGTCATTATCAAAAGGGGGAAATTGTTGGGATATTTTAGTTTTGATGAATTATGCGAAAACATTATCGCTTGTGTTATTTAGCTAATTTCAGATAACAAAGTTGATGGGAGCGAAGAACAAGTTAAGGGGAACTCACAAAATCGAAGTAGATGATCGAGAATCCATATTGAGGCTGTAGGCAGGAAGCGATGCAGAATTAAATAAATAAGATGATTAGGAGTTAGCCCCGATAGTGGCAAACAGAAAAAATAAGCGGTGATCCGGAATGAAGTTACGATGATGGGCCGAAAGCGAATAAAAGGCGATCGAATGACTACAGTCAGATGGCTATCCCAGATGGCTGATCGGATAATGGATCGGATAGCGGATGGGAAGAGTAGGTTCGTCGAAGAAGGCGAGATGAGGCGTCCGAATCGGGAGCGTGATAGTCGAATGAATAACATTACTTGATATGTTAGCTTTGATGTACTAATCGATGCATATAAGGCGATATCTTTGACTATGATGCTCTTGATCTGATCGAATTGACCCAGTCATATCGAGGCGAGAAAAATCGAGAAGAGAAGTCATCGAAGAACCGTCATCGAAGTCATGTTCCTTTGAGAATCGAAGCCTTCCGCGATGATCCGGAATAGCACGAGTGCTAGTGACACGATGGTCAATTATGCAGAAGTTAGAAGGCTAAGACCGGTTAGCACGAGTGTCGTTAAATCGTCGAATAAAGAGTCACATTGAAAAATCCTTTGAATCAAGAATCTACGGACTGAAGAACCTCTGAGCTGAAGATCGAAGATACTCGTAAGTTAGATTTAGTTGGCGTGGACCCCAGTAAGGAGGAAGACAACTTGACTGAAAAAGCAAGCCGAGAACTTACAAGAATGGTATGGATTTGAATACCTTGATTCTCTCAATATTCTTTTATTATCACATTAAATAAGATCTTCCATTCATATCCACATTACTCTATCGAAGAACAAGTTAAGGAACTCACAAAATGAAATATAGATATTGAGATCGAGCGAAACGTAGAAGCAGGAAATGATCGAGATTAGATAATAAAGATGATTGGAGATCTTGATAGTGACAAAATAAGAAAAAGAAAAATAAGCGGTGATGAAATCAGAAGATTACACGATCGGATGGACGAGAAAGATGGTGATCAGATGACTGTCGGATGACCTAATCGGATAACGATCGGATATTAGATCGGATGTGAATCGGAAAGTAGGTTCGCGTCGGAAGAATGAATTCATCAGATGAGATAGATCTTTTGATCTGGTAACTTTGATATGCTAACTTTGATGTACTAAATGATCTTGCGAGATGTAAAAATTCGATATCTTGACACGATCTATATTGATCACGATCGGTGAAATTTGATCGAGATCGGTAGAAAATCGAAGACAAGTCACTGAAGTCATGTTCACTGAAAATCGACTATTATAATAGTGAGATACTGGTCTTTAGTGGCACGAGGGTCGGATACTGAAGTCGGAAAAATTTGAACTTCATTTGATTAGCACGGGTAATTATACTGATCCCAGACAAGGTCCGTTGAAGAGAAATCTCTTTGAATCAAAAAGAATCTGAAAGAGTCGAGAACCACGAAGAATATAGCAAAGATTCGGTGATGTGGACGATGAGAGGAGAGCGACCCATTTTGAAAAAGCGGAACTTCGGGAATAGTATGGATTTGAATGTGATTTTCTAGCGGTAACATTCATATCACAGCTATCATCTGAATCTTCCATCAATTAAGGGTGGGAATGGAGTGGAAAAGATGCTTTATAGAACCAAAGCCATACACGAGCATTCCCACCCATAGAACCACAGAGAGTGCAGCAGATATACATATATATTCAAAGGAGTGTTTCTACCTGAATCTAAGCACAAATGTAATATCCACAAGCTTAAAGATTTTCCCATCCTTAGCGTAGAAATTTAAGCAAATGTAAGAGAAAAATCTCACCATAGTTAGACACAACACCAAATCGCCCACGTTCGTGAGATAACTAGTGGTGAAGTGAGGAGGTGGTTGTTAGGCAATCCAGGAGGGTGATAAGTCCCGTTAGTGTAGAACTCACGTGCCAAACATAAACAAAGAAATCCCGTGGGGAGATAAGTCGAGAGCAGGCCCTAGAAGGGTGATAAGTCCAGTTTAGTGAGGAGCCGGTATTAAATATCTCGTAAAGCGATCGTGGAGGGTGATAAATCCGTTTGAAGATTTCCACAAGGAGCAGGGAGAGTGGATGTAAGGCAGGTCTCGGAACCACTATCTTTATTTGTATATTCTTTGTTAACTACGGTCTTACTTGTCTTATGCATTCAGTATAAACAAAACACAACACCTGAGTTTAAGAAAAAAATTTGGAATCAACTGTTTTATATGCATTACATGAGTTTTTAGCATTTCATGGGTTTTCCTTTGGGATAACATTAAGATTATCGATCCATTTAATTAATTTAAGCCCTTTGAAAATAACTTTCGCATTAATTAATATATTTTTCCTTTGTTAGAATGGCTCAATTATTATCCATACGGAAAACTAATTCGATTGCAAGATTTAGTATGATAAAACTTGAACCTCCCAAGGAAAATCAAGCAAAGGCGTGCTTACCTGCGTTTCTCCCGTATTAAATCTTAGCAATCATCATATAAATAATATTGCTCAAGATCTGGTATTGAATCATTGATTCTCTACTACCCATAAATCAATGATAATTATTAATTCTTTAATATCTGACTGGGGCGGGGATTTAGAAATAGCCTTGGCTGAGATCTAATTCTTACATATTGATTCAAAAATTTATCCTCACAATAGGTCCTATTCGTATATCATAATGCCTTTAGTGCAATCTCTTGGTCAAAGATAAGTCATCCCAGGCCTTACAACGCTTCAACCTTTCACGATGGATGGTTCATTTCCATCTAGGTTGTGAATTACATGCTTTTATTTACAAGAGTCTTTGTTAATTTAATCTTAATGATGCGATATCACTAAATTAACTACTGATGTAACACGTCTTTTATTTATTGAGCGATTATCGATGAAATATATAACATTCAATGATATTTAAAAGCAGGTGATAAATAATTTATTTAAACCCAAATAAGAAAAAAATTGAATGCGGTTATACAAAGTAAGCATATTTTCGATTATAACCCCAACCTTTCGTTCGGCGATTGCACCGGGCCGGTGCGAACTAATGGCGGCAACTTGCGTCACGAGTTTGTGGTGGAAAACTTACACTGCCGTTGTGATCGACAATAGAGGCCTGGCATACCGTTGTGTTCGCGAAGTTAGCGGCGTGGTGGCGATCAAGTTCTTCGTTAACTATCTACCAAGAGATGAGTTGGCCTCATCTTCTATGGAACGTATTCGGTGCTCCAATATTCTGAAGTCGAGCATTGTTCCAAACCATTGGTCTTTGATCTGAGAATACCGGTAATCACTAGTGTTTATGTTTCTAAGCCTCTAGGAATAGTGATTAGCCTCTGATTTGTCCTTTGAATTGATATTCCTGCCTTTGAGGTGCATGCACCGTGATGACCCTTTGTTGATCTTTGGTTCGTGAATATGAAATTATTTGCCACTTTTGGAGAATGACCCAAACGACCTTTTCATCTTCTGAGTTGGATGAATTCCCCCGATTAGGAGCGAAAGTGGTGGCCCTCGGTGAAGTGCGATGGGACTCAAAGCATCTCCCCTCCACGCCCATCGTTTTTCAAGCCTTTGTCTTTCACGGTTGTTTGCCATTTTGAATGATTGGATGGTGGGTTTTCTAAGAAGAATTATGGAAAAATCAATAGGCTGTTTCTGACGGCGCTTGATTGTTGTGCTGATTTAATATTCTGGCCGACAGTAAAATAAATAACAAATATGAACAGCGACAAAAATACCGAGTTTGTTTACCGGTTAGTCTTTGAGAGACTCGTTTGAGGGTGAACCAAGCCGGGATGTTTATTTATCTCTGTGCATCTTAAGATTCCTTGTTGAAATTCTTATTTTGCGGGTCAATGGTCGTCTTGATGGGGTGGGCACCATTCTTGGACGAAACTACTGGCGGTCTGCTGACTTATGCAGTGTTTGCCAATATTGCGTTTTTGAATCTTCCGACTTAAAGAGGTCTTGCCCAGTCGCTCTTCTGCTAAATCGAACTGACCCCGCCGCTTCGCGACTTCTACCTTAATCATTTTATTCACTGTACAACAATATTAAATACAAAAAAGCGAAAAACAACGAATACCATAAGATTTACGAAATAATGAGGAACAAACCTTTTCAATGATGACATTCTAACGTGAATTTGAAAGGTTGAAAAAAAAAGATGAATAGTGAAAAACAAAATACAATTATGCATAACAATTATGGCACCAAAAAAAGAGACAAAAAAATGGGGAGGAGGGATCAAATATAAAAATAAACCTATCTTGATAAAATTAAATATAAAATAATATAACTTATTTTAGTTGCATTACAAACCAATTGGTGTTGTACTAAATAGGAAAAATCTACGGTGAGGAAACGGCTTACCATGCTTAAGTCGGAAAACCTTTGATCACCATTGGATCGTTGATCCTAACATATACTTTTAATTTTAAATGTTTGTGCTAATTTTCGAAGGAATCAAAAGAACTTACGAATGGCGGCGGTCTGAAAGTCGTTGGGATGGAATAGCACCAGATAATTGTCGGGCTCGCCACTCTGCCAAGCCCCGGCTGGCGAAGAACAACCCTTTGGACAGGAATCTTTCACCTTGTTTGGAATATTGTACACAATCATTGTGACATTTCTTCGCGGCATATTAATAAGTGGTCGATCTGATGAACCCCTGAAGCAGGCATAGTTCATTGTTAGCACTCAGAATAAGCGAAAGCTTGGCGAGAAGGATCATGCTCACAAGAGATAACTTCAACTGGCTGGGAATCCGGTTAGAAGCAAATTGAAGCGACTAGGAGGTGTGAATTGATGGACGAAGAAACTTTGGTAGTGTCGCATCAGCGTGATGAATATCCCTCTTAGAGTCATCCGCGGATATGAAACCTGCGTCGTTGGCACTTGGTACTCAAATCGGGTCCTCAGCTCAACCTCGGTCATTAGTGACGCCGTCCTTTTATGATGTCAAGGACTCCACAGTCACAAATAATCGCATAAACGATCGGCGATGCTAAACTGGCAATATCGTCAAATAGTTGAATATCTGAGATGATCCTTGTCAGGTACAAAGAAATTAGTTGGTTTGGTCGGCGATTTGGTTGCTCCCTCTGGCGACGCCGAATCAAATGACAATCTTTTGAATAGATCTTATGTAGCTCATGTGGTGAGATCACGGATCGAATACTCATGTAGCTACTGCCTTGGTAGGGGTCCCAGGATCCAAGATACTCATATAGCTCCGCCTTGGTGGGATTCGTCTTCTCTAAAACTATCAAGTGGCGGAGGGCTAGCGTTAGATAATGGGGTCTCGGCGGTGGCGTCTGGTGGAAAAAAGTGAATACCCCGGCCGGACCGAATCTCGAGGAGTCGTATCACGGCAACTGCGATACTTGCATGGGGGATCTACTAGATGAAGAAACACTTATCGGTGCAAAACTACTCAACGGTGGTGCAGGTTGGATTCTTGATAACCTCGACATTGGTTTTTAATTTGATGGAAAAAATTAGTGAAAAGCTAACTTCTGAGATAAGCTAGGCAAGAAGATGCTGAGTCGCCGAATGGAATTTGTTGAAGGTGTAGGTTTGAAACAAAAGTGAAAAAATAGTTAAAGAGTGACAGCGTCTGTTATAAGTGGAAGCGCCGGAGGTGATTACAATTATTCTTTCTCAAAAATGAGGCGAAATGCGAATTTTTGAAATTAAAACGTGATCGCCAACCGCTCCATCCTTCAAGCCGCCCACCATGCATAAATCCGCATTTTTCGAGCTGCAATCGGCGAGAGTTCTCGCCTCGAATCGTGTGAAATTTGAGTGGAATCGCGGATGGCCGATTAGAGTCAGTGAGCGACGAGGACAATTGTTGTGTAGTATGATGCGCTGGCGACCGCTATGGCTATTGATGTCATTGATTTGCTCTAACATGGCACGAGAGTGGCGGAGGTGAACCCGTATAGGCAACCCGGAAAGAATAGGAAGAGAAAACCCGGCTCGCTGACGAGAACCAAAATGACGCGGCGGTGGTGTAAGACACACATGGTGTTGAGTGTATATGTGGAAGAGATCGATATCAGCCGAGGGGCGTGTCCTACTGGCATCTAGGATAAGCCTTGGAAGGCCCAATAGCGGTAAATTCTGGCGATGATGTAATTCGTCGAGGAATCCTCGATTAGGAATATACTGCCATAGTTAGAACTTGGGGTTTGTATCGGCAAAGGTATGGAAGCGTCGTCCTTATTATATCTTATACATAGTTGTACGTTGATAATTGTAAAAGGTTTGAACTTTTACTTGGCCTATAATATTTCTGACTTGGCCTTTGCCCATCACACATTACTAGACTAATTGGGTCGTCAAAATACTCTCTTTCTACGATTCTTTCTTGCTTTTGCATGTTTTTATATTACTTATTATTTTGGTAGTATTTTCGATTTATTCTTGAAGTGCACTATCACGATCCATAGTGTATTTGTTTTTGAAAAGAAGAACAATTATTTGCAAAGTCTTACAAATATCGGGAAGAACTTCCAGTGAAAGCTTCGTCGATAATAAGGACTACCGTAGAAGCAGAAATCCTTTTAAAGAATGTAACATCTTGTTGGCATTTAGTGTAACCCATCTCACCAAGTATTGATTCCGATTAGCAATAGCTGGCGAGGTCCGTTAATGATTTTCTGGCGTCGGAGAAGCATATAAACATCATCACGTGATGCATAAAAAACAGGGAGGAATTGTCAATACTAATTTTTGCTTTTAAGAGCGATGTGTACTGTTTTGCTTATAATCGAATCTGTATGACAAGTATAAACATAAGCGTTAAAGAACACCAAGAATTTTATGGTGATTTAGAGTGAAACCGATCTTCGTCCTCTTCCCTTATACAGAGACCTACTTAAGACTTAACTGCGGGACTTATATCCTCACGGGATGTTGAGATATTTCTTGAGTTAGCACTCCGTGGGACTTATCACCCTCTGCGGGATTCTTGGATAGATGTTTCACAGAGTTCACTCAAAGCGGGACTTATCACCCTCGGGGATTGCGATAGATGTTTCTAGAGTTCCACACTCACCTCTAAACTTATCTATCCGGCCGGTTTGGGTAGGTTTTGTTTTGGTTTCAATAGTTTGATTTTTCCCTTACATTTGTTTAGCCATGATGATAAGGATGGGAAAATCTCTCTAAGCTAGGATATAGCATTTGTGCTTAGATCAAGGTAGAACACTCTTGAATATATGTATTATATCTCTTTTCTCTGTGTTCTATGGTGGAATGCTTTCGATGATTTGGCTGTGGTTATATTTGAATGCCTTAAGCAATTCTTTCTGTCGAGGCCATTTTTGGACTCGCGTCATCGGGCTTTGACCTTGGTAGGAACTACGGAACCCATATCTTCTTAGCTCCTTAGCATCGATGGTGTTTTTCACACCTTTTTCTCATGCATCCCGTAATGAAGGGAAGAACTTGTATTTATAGTGGATTTGAAATAGATTGGTGGAATCACATTCAAATCCACTACTCTTTAATAACTTTGCGACTTTTTTGGGCTTGTCTTCCCCTTTCATTGGTACGTCGACTAATCATGACTATTAACGGTTTCTTCTGAGTCTCCTCTTGATTTATATTCCTCGGATCTTTTGGTCTAGGATCTTGATTCCTATCAGGCCTTGGTTATCTGACACTATCCCCGAGCCTTGAGTTATCATTTTGTCTGAACCTTGAGGTTATACGAGTTATCCCCGAGCCTTGAGGTTGTCAGCCTTCCGTTATCTCAAGCCTTCACGTTATCGAGCCTTTAGGTGCTCACGAGCCTTCGGGTTTCTTATTCCTTTCTGATCTGAGTTCTTGATTCAGCAGACTTCTCTTGTGGGACCTTATGCGATGGAACACTCTGACTTTCGGGCTTCTTGGTTGATTCTGAATTGAGCGTCGACCCTCAGTCCACGTTGGCTGTTGTCGGTTCTTGCGTCACAGTCGGCTCGACTGTTGATCGGATCAACAATCTTCGGGATCATCTCGGGATAGCATCTCATTAAACTCTGCATCGAGTTTATCAGTTATCATATCACGATCTGATCCGTCACGATCTCGTCGATTAAATACGCTCGTCTTACGATCAACAACATACTGCTTACGATTCTTTGCTTTTAGCTTTTTTCACATCCATTTTTGACACAGCATCATTAACGGAACTCATCTAACTCATCTAGGATCATTCTCAAATGCAATAACCTGTCGATCTCGATCCTTCTTCACAATTTCGTGAGTTCCGCCAATTTGTCTTTTCGTTCCCCGCAGCATTATACGTAAAATAGCGAATAACAAGATTAATAATGTTTTAGCATAAATCATCAAAACTAAATATCCAGCAATAGCCCAGTTTTGCCATCCTCGGTAAAATCTCAGAATATTGAATAATTTACGCTCTTGGAATTATATCTCTGGCCTAACTGAGCATTGGTTTTTAGTCACAAACTTCGAAAGATCCATCAATCGACCCAATTCAAAGCTTCCACCACGTCATTGCCTCCATCCATAACCATGGCCCTCTTTAATCGTAAATCTACTTGATAATGAAATTTCCATCGTCACCGCCCAACACCATGCTGATACCTTAAGAAGTTCATCCATAAAACTTGCATCGACATTAATTCATTGCAAAACCCATGGGAGGAAATGCCGCCAGTGCCATCGCCTTCATTACCTGTCGCGAAAAGATTGGAACCCATAATGCCTCCTTTCTGCGTCGCGCCAACAGATGGAAGTAACAATTTGTCTTAGGTGCAAACCTTTCGTCCCTTAAAACAAAAATGTTTGTTCCCCGATTTACTTCATAGAAACCAGACCTCCATCGCTTTATCTCCAGCGGCAAAATCCTTGGAAGAATACGCATAAAAAAAAAATCGGCATGGTCCTCAACCTCATGACACAGCTACGTCAAACACACCAGCAAACCGGTGATTATGTCCCAGCAACTCGGAAACCCCACCTTACAATCAATGAATAAATGTGGCCCGGTTCAACCATACACCTTCACCACAAGCAAGGACGAGCATGCTGTGCCGGGATACCCAACGACGGTCTTTGCCTTACAACAAAGGAAACCTTTACAAAGTGCTGAAAAAATGAAAGATATCGTGGAGGATCTTGTGCTTCCACAATTCAGCCCACCTCGACTCACCAAATTCATCTATCATTAATAATCTTCAGCGTTAGATAGTGGCTGCCTTAACGTTGTAAATCTGGATCTTAGTAAAATGCGGTTGAGAATCCGACATTGTTGGTATTTGGTATTTGAAGAATCGGAGTCATGTCTTGATTGGAAGAACTCGTTTAATCACCTCCATATCCAATTTCTAGTCCACGGCACAAAGAAATCTTTCACAAGCATGTCCTCAAAAGTGGAGCCGCAGGCCAGGGGTATCGATGGAGGAAAACGATTAGTCATCAACCCCATGAGTCACCCAAAAATGAACTTGGTCTCCATTTCCCACTTTCCTTGAGTACCCCGTCTAACCAAATCCAGTGAAATGGACACTCCTCGTTATAACTCGGGATTATGGCGAGATGTGAGTGAAGAAAGTCGAGTGGACGGAAAATATTTAGCTTTCAAAATCGGTGATGGAGGATTTGGATTTTTGCGAAGCTGTGACCTAACTTGCCTAGCATAGCCAAATTAAATAAATGGAAATTCAACCCATTCCCATCACGTTTTATAGTGCACAACTTCTCCCATGTCTCCCCTTAACACCTTTTTTTTGAATTGAACCGCGTACAAAGATTTAACATTTTATCTGTTCAAATGCAAAGTTGTGAAGCGATAAAAATGTACTCGTACAATAAGCAGTATTGGCAATGGCGAAACGATGAGAACCTCTTTTCTGGCTTTTGTGATTTCTTGCCTGCATAATGTGGTAGTTTAGCCCCAAGCCTCTCTCTCACATAACCAAATGGTAGGATTTGTCTAAAACCAATGGTGATGGAAGGGCGAGTCTTAGGCGTGTTTTTAAGGAAAAACCGCTAAAATGCCTTTGAGCTCATCACGAACATTCACGAGGTATGTTGAGACTAAAAATGCAGTTCTTAGTAGTTAATAGCAGCTGACTCGGCGTTCATAGATTAAAGGCGATCCTCTTTTAACGTGAGGCATTCTTCAAACTTCCCTAAAGCAATGACAAGTAATCTATTGACCAAAAAAAAGATGAGAGGCAGAAGGGGCAGTCTACACTAACGTGACCATGTAGATTACCGAAATCGATTTCATTCCTCCAAGAATAGAAAAGACCCTCATTGCACAATATAAAGAATCGAGGGATAAATGATCACCTGTCTTAATCCAGAGTTAGGGATTCGTCATGATAACTTTATCATTCACAATGACAAACGAAGCCCTATGCGTACCTAGCGCATCCATTTAACCCATCTCTCATGAAACCCCATATGACGAAAGAATACTATCAAGAAACCTTGATCAACCTATCATATGCTTTTTTGAAATGTCGAATTTCAAAGCTCACATTGACCAGATTTTCACGATCTCAGGTTTCTCATGGTATGAATGGTCTCGAAGCGGTTAAACATTATCTTGGATGGCAACCCACTTATAAAAGCGGGGGTTAGATTAAATCGACTAATCTGGGAAGAGCCCTCTTGATCTATTGCATAAAACCTTGGATAAAATTTTATAAGCAACATTGCAAAGAAATTGGCTTAAGTCTCTAAATGAATCTTAGGATTGTCACGCCAGGTATAAAAACCCATATAGTTTTTATTCAAATCTTGAAATGTTTGTCTCCAACCAATGAATGCAAATTCACAATATCCGGCCCAACCCGTCCCAATTTTTTTTTTGTAAAAGCCGGATTAAATCAAAAGGTCCAAAGTTTCTTTGTGCATTTGAGAGGCGAAACTACGAACTCCGGGATCAAATGCTATAACATATCATTATCTCAACACTTATGGGTGATTCACCGTACTCATTCTGTCTATATCCTGTGCTCGGTGGCTGCGAAACAAATTAGCAAAATAGGACAAGCAATATTTTCCCCGTTTTGCAACTCCACCCCAATCACCTCCATTTGTTCTCCAAACCAATATCGATTTCTTTTCTTGTATAAGCCATTTGGTGGAAAAATTTAGTATTAAATCCCCCAAAAACCAATTTATATCGTTGTTTCGGTGTTGTTCCTCTGAACCAACAAATTGTAGAAGATTCCTCTTGGCTTGATAAAGCTTTGTCATACTTGTGAGCCTGATTGCTAAAATGTAATCTTTGTATTTGACCTATAGTCCGGCTTTATTCTGACCCAGGCTGTAGCAATGTGCTTGCCCAATCTCCTAAGACATCGGCGTGGCCTTAAAACCAGAAAATGTCAAAATCGTGAAACCATTCCCGCTTCTAGTAACAACGTTTACCTTCGGGTTCCTCCAAGCCATTTGTTTTAAAATACCTTATAATAAATATCAAATCCATATCTTTTTATAAAACAATGTATTGTCAAATTAACAATTTCTCGCCGCTATTTATCAAAAAACATTATTTTAGCTTCATTTAAGCATTCAATTTGAAAACCACAACCTAGTGGTGTCTTATGTTTCTGTCAGTTCTTCTATCAAACCATGATTTGGCCTTCGAGACGATTATATCAATTCAAACGCATATAAAATAATAGTTAACCCCAATGTCTCGAATCAACCTAGAATAAATTACATTTCCCAAACAGCTAACAAAAAATTAAGAACTAATTAATTTTCTCAAGATAAAATTAGGCGCGATGAAGCAATACCGAGAAGTCTATGATTGATTTTTTCCCGAGGAGTATTTTTTTTTGATAAAAATTAGTGGCGGGAACTTTTGTGCTTGAGAAATCAAATTTTATTCAAGTGATGAGATATGACGTCGAGGATGTTACTGCTGAATTACATTTTAAAAAATTGATGAATCTTTAATTAATTACAATATATAGTCCTCCAAAAAATTACAATATATAGGCGTGTCGTAAAGTCACGGGATCAAAAAATTTATAAAGGAAGTTATGGTCTTGATTTGGTTTTTATTATTCAAATTTTGAGTTCAATAATATTTCTCAATTAACCATTATATAATTTAATAAATTTTCCGAGGATATTTTGGAATATGAATACGGTGAAATGGGCAAACACATTAAAAGTCTTACGCGTTATAAAAGTGATAATCAAGGAAAATTTTATTAATGTAAAATTGTTTTTTTCTTAATAAAATTAAAATTAAATAATTAAATAATGCCTTTGTGGTTGTCAACTAGACTATTAGGCTCCAAAAGGTGACAACTTCGACATGTTTTTGTTATCTGACGCCACATTTCGAGTCCTCACCCGATGGGACGATGAATTCATACTACTTTTTAAACATTAGCACCTCCGTCAATATTTGTCTCTACCCAGTCTCTCTAAAGATCACTCTTTGTGGTCATCAACTTATTATCTTACTCTACATATGTTAATTTTAAGTTGAATCCATTAAGGATCGGGATCCACAATGGGGTAGTTAGTTACAACATTGTGTCGGGGGAATTAAAAGCAGCGTCGTTCCTTTGACTAATTTTTTTTAAATCTCCTATTTTAGTTTTGGTTTGGGGACATACACCTAAACATTAACCTACACTTGAAGTGAAATTTATCTTGGTAGGGCTTTTCTACGATTAACCAGCTTTCTTTGCCTTTCTGACATTAGAAAAAAAGTGGCCACATCATTTAACCATGCATGAGGCAATCTTTGTTTGGCCGTAGACTAAATAATTAGTTTTTATTAAAAATAATAAAGTGCTAAGAATATCCTTAAATATTTTTAATAAAAAATACAATATTCATAAATTTAAAATTTTTATTCACGATCTAGAACTCGACTGTCGACCCTCCAACCTACTATCTTCGCCCGGCCTCCAAGATTCCTCGGTGTTGGACGTTGGACCACGCCTTGTGTATATTTGTTAAAAAGACAATCTCTATTCATGTATTTTGGGCGCAAAACTATTGTGAACCTCGAGAAGATCATCATTTATAACAACTCGACTCGAGATCCCACGATGGTGGTTGATGAAATCATGCGAGGTTGAATCTTATTCTCAGTGGAGGCGACCTCAAGGCCTGCTTGGAATGATGTCGCCGAGTTGGAAAAAGGAGGCGGTTGATCGTGTCGCGTATGAGGTGGAAGATGACTTTTGTCGATGGTGTTTCACCCTGAACTGGCGGCTTCTTGGCCGGAGAACAAAAGAGCACGCCGACTGTGATGCGTAGCGAAGATAACAACGGCATTGGGTAACTATCGCTTTATCGGTGCTTCTGTTGATGTAGTGCGGAGTCTTTGCATCGGAATCTTTCATTCGATATCTCGGCCGCTGGTGGACATCACGTTAGGATAATCCCCCGGATCTTCGCGTCTTCTTTAATTGTAACACTCCAAATCAAGAATGAAGCCTTTATCAGGTTAACACTCTTGATTGAGTTGTCACTTAGTCTTAAAAACAAATTAAAAAACCCAGCTAAACAAGTAATGCGGCAGTAAAAGATATTAGTTTTTTTTACGATTAATAACAATTTATGAATTTATAGGTAGTGTGAGCCCTTTTATTAAAACTGAATTGTGAATAAATAATAATAATCATTCAATTTGAAAATAACGTACATTTTAATCATCGAGTAACTTTTAAAGAATTTATTTCTCGGCATAAGAATCTGGTCATGACATCAAAAACAAAAACATTTATTTTAGAGAATTCTATATATCATTATTGTTAAGGGAATCTCCGTGTCATCAATTTCTTTCTTTCTGCCCCTCGAAGTCAAAAAAGCTCAAATAGTATTAAAAGGGGGGCGTGAAATTGGCTTTTTTATGCATTTTGTCTGTTTCTTTATCTGATTAATGATCTGCTTGAAATATAATTATTGTTGTATTTTATTTAAAAATTATTCTTCACGGCACTGCGTAGATGATTTGGAGGTTGCACCTGGTCATTGTATAAACTAGTTAGTAGCCTTGGTTTCTTATACGTAATCTTAGTAATTAAGCAAATTCTTAATATTATTGATATTCATAAAATATCATTCATCATTGATCATTTTGATCATAAACATTCATTGGATCATTTAGATCATTTGGGACGTGGATTTGCTCGGCTTATGCAATCCTCGTTTTAAACTAACATCTATCTCGCAATCTAATTATCTGTGGGACACTATTAACAACTAACCTTGGCATAAGCCACCATTTTATCTTCCTTGCTCATTGTTGAAATCATAATATGTATCTCGCCAGATACATATCATATCATTCTCAACATCTATTTAATAATTGTATTCTTGTGTTCTTAGTGGTGAGATCACATATTATAAATCTCATAGAATCGAGAATGTTGGTCCTTGCTGACTTGACCTCTAAACTTCAGTCTCGGCAGTATTTCATTGAAAGGCCCAAATCGGTTTATTTTTAAAATATAACGACAAGCATAAAAGTATTACATTTGCGTGAGGAAGAACACCATCATCAATATTGGTGAAATAAAGAAGATATTAGAAAGAAGCTCTAAACAATTCTCATGCAAGATATATATTTATAAGGTGATGTTTATAACGATTTTAATGTACATGATCCTTTATAGTAAGTTTAAAATGTTTCTTGGCATAATAATAAAACTATTTACTGATATGATTATACGACTTCATTAAATCATTGTCTGAAACTCTGTGTATAATCCTTGCTCAGTTCCCACCTCTCGATCATATCTGAAAATATTAAAGTAGCTGTGGGGGTTGAATAAAAAATCTCGTGAGCGAAACATGCGTTGTTACTCATCTGTGGTCAGCAGAAATATGATTATCTTGGTATTTATTAAAAGATTATTCATAAACTTTTGCGTATATAATTTTTGGAGGGTTGCGGGGTTATTGCTTGTAAACTTCGTTTTGTAAGCAGTTTCTTGTATATATTTTAGTAACCAATTTCTTATGTATTGATATTTATAAAGATATGATTAATGACAGTCGACTGATCATAAAGCATTCATTTGAGATAACGGTGCTCAAGCGACGCCACAATCCTTTTTGTTTCAACCACCACATCTCCTTGATAACCATCATATGGGACAGCACAGCAAACACACCATATCAATCTCTAGCATCTTCGACCTCCTTACGTGAAATACATACATCTATGTATCATTAGATACATATCATATTATTCATAAGCTTGTCTATTTTGTATTTGTTTCTTGTGTTCTTAGTTATAAATTGTGTTTTGTTTTTGTTTAATTCGAGAATACACCCAACAATCTGTAGCTTAAACCCGCATAAATAGTGTCACCCTTGATTACGTAGCCAGTGATCATCAGGAGCTTTGATTAGAAATGAAACATCTATTGTATTGTTTTCTTGTGTTCTTAGTTATAGATTTGCGTTTGAATACACCAGCAATCCACCGTCATTTCATACAAATAGTGTTACCCCACCTTTGATTAGGTAGTGATCATCAGAAACTTTGATTCAGTACCGCAAATATTTTCATGTTCTTGTCATTAATTACTTTGATTAATTCAATTATTAAGCAAGTTTTATCGATGACGTTAAGCTTCTATTCTTTCATTTCCTCAATGGCTTTTGTTGAACTTTTACTATTTAAAATGGCTATTCAGGTTTATTAATGATGTCCCAAAGATCTAAGGTCTAATTTAACCGACACAATTTTTAGTAAACAAATTTGTAAAATTGTTTTATAGTCTTTAATAACTCATCAATAATTCACAAAATGAGATAGAGCATGTAGTTTGTTTGTATGATTTTTATAAAAAAATCATAAGAGAAAAAATAAATCAATAAGTTAGGTTCATTACAGTTCACAATATAAACTTAAAAATTCTTCCTTTCTTTATTTGTAAATCGAAATCTTATGGTGAGGAGCATGTTGATGACTTTATTTATAGTTTAGGACTACATTTTAGATTTTATACAAAAGTTCATGTATATCAACTTAAGCATATCGAAAATGCGGCGGGTTTATATACACACACACCTGCATATATTTTGGGTAAAAACTAAAATAATCGATTTGATCGAATTTGTGAAATTTCATTAACTTGGATTTGTTATTTAGGAAATACATAGATTATCATGTGCATAGTGTTTGGAAATTTTCTAAATTAAAACATGTGATTACTTCAAAAAGAGGTCTAAGGACTTTAATTTTGTGACGTAAAATGAAATAAAAGCGTAGATACGTCGTAGAATTATTTTACCAACCATTAAGTTCCCAAAGTTCTAAATTGATTTTAACATTTTGAAGGATTCGATAATAAAATTTTTACGGTTTCAGTTATCAATTAACAAAAACTTTAGGAAATTAAACTTGTGATGTCGGCGTTACCTATGAAAATGATTTGTGAAAATATTAGCTGAAAATGGGAAAAAATAGTCCCCCAAAAAGTGCTCAAACAAAATATTGCTGCAATTTTTTAAAATAAGCAAACTTATTCATCATAAAATTGAAAAGCATTTTTTTGTGGTTGTTTTCGGTTGTTTCCGTCAAAATCCGGCTGGTTGAGATAGACTACATATAAAGAACGCGTAGATGTTTAAAACAATAATTTTCAATGTAACGAAGCACTTTCGGCGAGCGTAAATAAGTCAAGCATAGTTTAACGTTTTAGCATTGGCGTAGAATTTTGACATCATAGCAGTGCGATTTTTGAAAAAAAATCACCGAGCATAGTATACGCTTCTTAACCACGTTGAAGTCTAATCTAGCAAATATCAGCTTCGTTTGAGATCCAATACTTAAACCGAAAATATGCAGTATGAATTTTTGGAGAGTTTAGCGATTACCTTTGTTATTCTTCCTTCTCCATTTTTGCTAGGATCTTCGAGGAGACTCTCAAGTGTTTAGCGACTTGGAGCTCTTGGATACATGTTAAAATGAAATCAGTTCTTGCTTGTATTCAGAAAAATTGAAAAGGAAGTGAAAGAGAGAGGATGAAGGCGTGGAAGCTTCGTGGAGTAGAAAGTTCTTAATTTTTCATGGATTATAAGAATTATGGATTCTCTATGATAGATGATAGATGATGGATGAAGTAATATAGTTCTCCATGGAAAGCGAGGATAGAAGCTTGAAGGTGAAGAAGATAAGTAGGTTCTTTCTTTATTTGAAGCTTTTATATATAATTGGCCGATAGAAAAATTGTTGAAGTTGGGTTTTAATTACGCATAATTTGGACTCTTTTTCTCTCAAGATTTAGGATGAAAGAGGAGAGGTGGATGGAGATGTTATAGAAGGGGAAAAGAGTGTTGGGTGTTAAATTGGAAGAAAAATTAATGTTTAATTTGGCCGAGTTAAAAGCTAATTAGAATAGTAAGGATTTAACGTGTGGTTAATTTGGTCCAAGTTTTTTTTTTTTTAGCGGATTGCAAGAAACTTGTGAAAGATATTTATTTAGTGTAGTGCTTATTACTACTAGGTATTAACTTACCTCGTATATGTATTATAAACTAGTGGTTTGATTTTAAAATTCACGGGTTGGGTGAATTAATTATGTAGAACTTTTTAACGATTAATCGTCGTTCCGAGATGAAAATGAACATTTAATAATTTAATAAAAATCAATTTCTTCAAATTCTAATTTAGTTAAATAGCAATGGAATTTTTCATTGTATTCATTTATTCATCGGATTTTTTGTTTTCTAAATCTGAAAGATTAAATTTATTTCTTTAAATTTGAAATTAGGTGCTTTTAACTAATATCTTCTGATCAAACCTTGATAAATATTTTTGTTGCTAGTGTTAGGTGCTCTCGGTTTTGAAGTGCTAGTAGTTCCTGAAAAATCAAAACCTTTGCAAACACACTACCGTCATTAGAAAAATCATAAATCAAATACTTAACAAAATTATAGGATGGGTATTACAAGCCCTGTGATAAACCGATCCCACATTGCGAATATTTGGGGCTGAGGATGCTAATTTATTTCCTTTAGAGCAACCTTGATTGATGGAAACAAATTTATAGCATCGATGTCATGTCTTTGCTACGTACTCGATAGCGTTTTTTTCTCAATATTGGCGAAAATAACCTGCTTGATGCGTCTTATGGGCTAGGCGTGTCCGTAATTGTGGTTTCACAAACTCATACGTGATCTAGTTCAACACAAGCCCCAACTCATGCTCGATCTTAGCCATTTGGTAGAAATGAGCTGAAGCCACCGTTTATGGCTCATGCTTGATCATAAAAGTACTTTATGACTCTAGCTATGCAAACAAGCTTGGACTTTGTCCCGTGGGGAGATTCGCCTATTTTGAGATGTAATGATTGGCATCATCAGTTTCTTCATCACGTCCTGGTCGATTAGCCGTGATTAATGAGTAAGCTGAGTTGATGGGTATGAGTTGAATTAAATACTTTCGCCATGCGCTAATCCTCCGATGTGCGCCAAATGAGCTGGTGAGTTGGCACGGTTGTTAATGACAGGGATTAAGTTTAGGTACTTGTTTTGAATTTTTTCAAACGAAGTATCGACAATAACCTCTTAGTAGACTGTCATCAAATCATTTCGGGCCTCATACTCCCCCTCAGCGCTGTATTCACAACTAGATCTGATTGTGAGCTTCAGGATGACAAGCATGATTCTCGAAATAGCTCGATCAAGATCATCAAGAATGAATATTGATGATGCAGTAAGATTGGTTTGCAATGCTGTGTCATATAACCAAGAAATTAATAGTAAGATCTCCGCTTACTAGAGATATTAGGTATCTTATGATAGACAAAAATTCTACCTTGAGGTATTGGTATACCCGTCGAGAAGCGATTAGATCTTTGTTTCACTATATAATGTTGAGTGTCTCGGTTAGTGGGAGGATGTGATACTCAGCGGCTTGAGGTCAATCGTCCGACATGTGGGAGTGATGAACTGTGACCATAAATCGTCTTCTTGTTGGAAATTTATAGTTTGATGACTTCCAAGCGGATGTATTCAGTTCTTGATCGAGGCTGATGGTGACCCGATGGATTAGATAGGAATAGGATGACCGGTGAGATGTATGGGCATTTGATGTATTAGACATGTCTATATTAGAGAGACTCAATATATATACAGATTAAAGATTTTGAAAGAAGATGAAGATCAGGACTAGTCGAGGCGTCGGTGAGACATCAGCGAGAAGACTACGAAGCCTTGAAGATCGGAAGACTGAAACTACGGCAAGACTAAAGACCTTAAAGACCTACATCGATTAGGAACACGAGAAGGTTAATGGTGTACTGAACCAACTTACATCGAGAGAGACTTGTCGAATTGATCGGTCCCTAGCTGATAGAATTAGGTTCAAGCAGTAACGATCAAGTATTCACTATAAGCAGGTACAAGGTGATCGGACAAGAAGATGTCAACCTAAGTTGGTGAATCAAAGCGCCCGAATAAGTGTACTTGACAACCCAATAGGCCGAGACAACATGCGTGCAGGCCCGGCAATGCAGAACAAAAATTGGTTGAAGTCAAATGGCTATAAAGGACAACATAACGCAATTGGCCATCAGCCTGGCGTATCAAATGCCTTTCTAAACTACATATGAGCTAAATTAATTGATCTCCAATGAGCACAATTAGATTTCGTACTTCTCTGTGCGGATCAAACCTTTTGGAAGTAGCGTTCACGGAAGTATACACAAGCTCAAACTGCAAGCAATTTCCGCAAGAACAACTAGATAAAACAAATATTCTAAGTGTTCATCCATGGAGAGTTCTTAACAAGCAATCTCTAGTCTTCAACTTTAGGCTACCAAATACTAGGATAGATTTTGGAATTTAAAAGCTCTTTAAAATCTTACCCCCAAACCGAAGATAGAGATAAATTTGTTTACTGAATTCAAAATTGCAGGGTTTCTAATCTGATTCGAAGTTGTTAGTGAGAACTCCGCAAACATCTTGTCTTTGTGTTAGACTAACACATTAAACTAAATCAAGTTGGTTAAGTGAGTGCTTACACTGGCACGGGGAGGTGGATGTAGGACTAGTAGAGACACTACTCATCTTGTGTTGTTTATACATTTTCTCTCTTTTACGCAGCTATTTAAACAAACATCGTTCTCCTAAGTAAAGATCGATTCTGCGCAAGCAGCTAATCCTAATCGGGTTGACATGTTGTCATCTGATCTGATTGAAATACTTAGAATCGATTTAAGAAAGCTGGTTTTTCTGCGAGTTAAAACTAACACTCTGCTCGGCCTTTGCTCGATATATGATCTAATTTTTTGGAAGTCCTATTCACTATCCTCTAGACTTCCCACCTCACGAGAGCCCGTTAGGGACCTACAGAAACAGTATCGGAAGCGTTGGTTTCTGGACAACGGCTTTGGGTATCATTGGTTTCTTGAGGAAGAAGTATTGTGGTCACTTGAATAGATATCTAAAACGTGTTTTCGCCTCAAATATTTTCAGCTACGCATAATTTAGCATGGATAACACATCAGGGAATGTCATGATGCACTTACTAAGTTCCCAGCTCAGCCATTAGGTATGCGGCTAGACTATCTACATGGGCAATCATCTGGGTTCGATAAACAACATAAAGATGGAAGTTCTCGAACAAGGACTGTCATCGTCGCTCAACTAATGAAGGAGATGATCCGGCCCGTCTACGGGCAAAAGTCGAGAAAGAGTCCTTCAATGATGGATGCGAGAGAGAAGGAAGTATCAAAGGCTGGATATTGTTTGCGAGCATCTCATCATGAAGACATTGGACAGAATACTGCAGCGAGAAAGTCAAATGCTTGAAGGCACTGAGGAGATGTGGGACCTTTCCTGTTGAAATATGTGAAGAGGAATGATCGATCAAAAGATGGCAGATTTCAAGTTGAGCTGGTCAGGTCAGGAAACTCAGAATCTTTGCTCTGGCATTAGGACCATCAATCGGTTTGATGGAAGAATCGCAAGGGGTATTAACGAACTTTGTGACAATGGGGCCGAAATGTGGGGCAGGGGACGTGGCAGGTCTAAGGTTCTGACCAAGAAATGGGACATAGAAGGTTCTTTGCATTAAGGATTGTGTGATATTACGACAATGAGAGCGAGCAACACGTATCTGGTCTGACTCATGAAATTCGACACGATTGAGAGAGGTCGATAGAAGATAAAGAAGTTCCTAACGTTGTTTAACACGAAAAAAATTTGTTGCATTTTAAGGCAGCGATGGCGATTCAAGATCGCTGAACGGTAAAGGCTTACCCATCATAGGTCGAGGCTGAGCAGTTACACGCTAACGAAACTGAATGATCAAATGTTCAAATGGGAAAGTATCGGAAATTATGGGTACTGCCCGGAATAGCGAGGAAGAGATAGAAAGATCTGTCGATAGATCACAAGAAGAAATCGTTGATGTCGAAGAGATGATCGAGAGGGATGATCGAAGAGCGATCCTTGAAGATGATAGAGAGATGATCGTGGAAGAACCCAGTAGATGATAGATCGGATCGAGGATTACAGTCTGAGTAAGATTATGGAAAATCGCGAAGATCGTATAGGAAGAATTCACTGGTAGAAGAAATACGAGTTTTGCATCGATGCTTCAAGCCCAACAAAAACGAGTCACCTACGATATCGACTTTACCTGATCGACTCTAAAGAAATAAAGCGGAGCGGAAGAGAAAGCGAATCTGAGACGAAGAGAAGTAATGGTTGTGAGCGAGATCGTATATCGATGACTCCTATCTGCCTTGAGATGACTCTTGGATATTCATCTATAGAGACTTCTGCACGATGACCCTCGATGATATCAGCGATCAATATTCTCATCGATGGCGAACATCGTCTGCAGCCTTGAAGCAGTCAAGGTAGGGTAATCTCTAAATCTTACATTAGCTACTGTTCCACCACCTATTGTGTCATGACACTCCGGAGAGATTAACATCTTTGCTCTATTGAGCAATTGTGATGATCTCTCACAATCGATAAACACTTAGCAATAATGGGCTGAGGAATGATAAATTTGAAGTGAAACATTGGACTTGTCTAAAGATAAAGTATATCGAAGAAGCACAATTTGAGCCCAGAAATGGAGTTGAGGCCCATTGAAGACAGCCTATTTGGAGTTGAAGAAAATCAGTATACGATGGGGATAAAGGCGATTAGAACATCAAGCTCTCAATTGAAAGCAGTGATGATCCAAAGTTACACAAGCTAAGGATTCGATGAGCCTATTTCCCTCTGACATAAGAGTCTCATCAGTGAGACGGGTTTGAAAAGAAAAGTAAGTTTCTAAACTCATCTAAGGCCCCATTCCAAAATCTGAACTCTTCTACTACTCACTTTAAGCAGTGATAAGAGGGTATTGGGTTTTGAAGGCCCGTTTTGGATCTCATGTCAATGCAGTTCACCTTCAAAAATTCAAATCAATGTAGATTTACGGAAAAGAATCGATATGTTAATCTATATCAAATGAGGAAAATGACCTGATCGGGCAAGGCAAGTCTCAAGAGAACAAATGAACTTATTGATCGAGGCAATCAGTAAAGGAATCACTTGAGCGATCTGATTCTTGAAGACCTCCAGCCCAATCACTCGACTAGGCATCGCTTTGGACCCATCTACTTGAGACAACCGATGAAACCCTGTCGGTCATTTTGTCTGTATTTATCTTTAAAAATAACCAAACTAATATCTATCAAAGATGTAGATCTTTTGATGGAATCGGTTGTACTACTATATAACGAGAATCCGGAACAGCTTCACTTGAAACCCCACTAGATTAAAAGAAGAGCAGACTAACAAGAAAAATCCAGAGTCTTACACAGATTCATCCAAGAGTTCACTGCATGTCATCCAATCCAGGTACACATGAAAAGATGTATGATTATGTAGATGTATAAATTAAATCGGGTCGTCGATCTTGATGATTATCATAAAGTACCTGTTTCTTTGGATGAAAAAGGTACTTTCTGCCAATCTCTGGGGTACCTAAAAGCTTTGTCACGATTACAGATTCGGCGTGGGTTTGGCTAATAAGGAGGTGTACAAGCAACTATAAGTACATCGATAGTGGATGCTCGAACTGCATGAATGACAACATCTCCTCGATTCACATAGAAAAAAATGGCCCACGTGTCTTTTGTGTGATAACTGGTTTGATTTGGAACCTTAGTCAATAAATGATGTATATGTTTACGGGTTTGCATTGTCTCCGATGGTTTAAAACACAACCTGTTGGTTCACAATTAGCGACAACATTCGGTGATGAGTTCTCCAAGCTGATGATTGCTATCAAGGCGAGCTACTCGCAGATTTCTTCGCTTTGGTTCGAGAAAAACGATCTGCTGCTGATTGGGATAGTTGTCCAAAATGCATGCACGATTGTTGGGATATTTATGCATGTGTCGAGGAAAAGCAAGTCAAGGAAGCTTCTCATTCAAGGGATTCCTTCACCTCCATCCAACAGTGTACAACTGCTCATATATGGATCTTTTTGGACCGGTTACACACTTAGATTTAATGGATGCAAAATGCTTAGCTCTGGTGATTGTGGATGATTTCTCCAAGTTCACCGGGTTGTATTGTATGAAGAATGGAACTACAATATAAGATACATGAGGCTGCTCAAGAGATTACGGAATGAAGCGTGCCGGTATTGTAAGACTCCTGATCAGATAGGGAACCGAATTCTTCGTTCTTTCATATCTGAAATTTTGGGAAGTTTTAGGATATACTAACATGAGACTTCGGTAGGAAGCGCCTCCAGCAGTGGTGTACGGCGGGAAAACGAACCTCAGCTCCTCGCACAATGTTGGCATTTGAACATGTGCAACTACAAACCGTTTAAAATGAAGCGATCAACCTTTGCATGTATGCACAAAACAGATGTTCTCACATTAGATTCACTTTAAAACCCTATACATAGTATGGAAGAGAAAACCTGCGTGTTTCTTACTTTATGTTTTTGAATACAAGTGTTTCATTCATAACAATGCGGAAAAATCGATTGAAAACCTTTGAAGTTATGTCGGATGAGGGTATATTCTTACAGATATTCCTCAACGACAGAAACTTCGGGGTGTTCGATAAGCGAACTCTAGTTAATGGAAAAAGAAGCTTACCTCGTAATAATCTTTGAAATGAGTCAACATCGATCGGGGAAAATACGCTTGCCTCATATGACCGTGCGAACAAGATGTGTACGTTAACCGAGAAAATGGATGGGTTAAGCATCAAGAATTGAATCACGTTGACACTACTACCTGCTTTGATCTAACGATTCACCCGATCGTCGGAACCTGAAATGCATCTGGCTGTCGATGAAAATTTGTTCGCCCCGGGGAGACGGTAACAATTGAACCACTCTCACGGTTAAGAGAACACGATGTTAAATGAAGGCAGACCAGCCTATGATGATTCCAACATCGGTGAGACATGTCACATTACCAAGTGGATCTGATAATGCCTCTCCCAATTTCTGATGACTCAATATTAGATGAGGATAGCGATATAGCTTCGATATAAGTCGGAAAGAAGGATTTGGTTGAAAAAGACATCAGCACTTGAATCATCGGCAATCTATGGTCCAAACTAGACATCGAGGTTGATGAAGTTATATGTATTGTTGATGTACGTAGAACCTACACGAGGAGAAGCCCTACAAGATGCGACTAGATTCTAACCGTACCAAGGAAACTGAAATGGAGTTTGAAAGAAATAGAGGTTTGGGAACTTGTACAGGGCCAACTCATCGAATAGCAGTTGACACTAAGCAGATTCTTCGAGAACAGAGATGAGAACAATGTAAATGCACCAAATAAACCAAGACTTGTTGTGAAAGAGATTATTCTACAATGAAGGGATTGAGTATGATGAGACCTTTGCGCGATCGATTGCTTTAAACCATTCAGTTATTTCATATGCTGCCACACAGTCTGTATGTCCAGATAGATGTAAAAGTGGAGTCTTAGGTGGGTATAGCCGGAGGAAGTTTATGTGGAACAACCTCGCGGCTGAAGCGAGCAACTAGATTGTGCCATTGAAAAGCTCTTTGTAACCTAAAAGCGAATCACGGGCTTGGTATGATACACTATCTAGGTTCTTGATAGACAATACGGTTCTCAAGGGTATTATCAAGACGAAACATATTGAGAGTGAAAGCGGAGATGATATTACACGATGGTTGGATCTGTAAGACGACATCATTTTAGATCTCCAATCGGAACTTATGTGAAAAGTTCATAAAGCGTGAAATTTGGAAATGTTCATATGATGGGGTCCGAGGATAGACTACTTTCTGGAGTCTTAATTGAACCGGAACATAGGGATCTTCGTATAATGGGAATTAAAATTATCTGAAAAACTTCTTTGACTAAGTTTTGGTCTAAACTACAAGGCGCGAGA